>CM069454.1:20734068-20853370 GCA_035610835.1 Ophiura sarsii
CAGGTGTGTTCGCCTGGTTTTCCCCAATAGGAATGACGTTGACTATAGAGTGTCTACTAGGGTTGGGAGTATACAAGGCATGGATGAGCGCGTAATCCACTTTCGTAGGGTGTCGTTCTCTTATTGGTCTAATTGCCGTCTCGATTTAACCGGGATACGATAATCAATAAGATTTTGTCATCACCTGGAAATCACCCTTTTTTTGAAAGAATAGAAGTTTTTACTAAATTCAAAACACGTATCATTTGGATTAAATCCTCTCATATCCGAGAACACCAATATTACATCAACACTCAACATCGACTCCGTCGCCTACATTACCAATCGTCTACAACTGAGTTGATTTCTGTTTTCTAAAGTTTTCTTGGATCATTAGGCCCTATACGCTTACATTGATATCACCATTATTAACATTGGCTTAAAACTAAAATAATAGGCCTACATACAAGTCAGAATGCCGGCTTATTCCGAAAACGACAGGAGAGTTGACTTGGAGAATGGGTATAATGGCCCACATGGATACTCCGATGAAAGTGATCGGCGTGAGAGAAAAACTTGTTGGGGCTCACACGGATGCTCCTGTGAAAGCGACTGGTATAGAAGAAAGACGGTGCGTGACTCATTTTGCTTTATTTTGTTGTTATTAATTAATTAATTAATTAATGTATTTATTAATTAATGTAGAGGTTAATGTATTTGTTTATTTATTTATTTATTTATTTATTTATTTATTTATTTATTTATTTATTTATTTATTTATTTATTCTTACAATTATTCCACTCGAACAGTGTCAAGAATACTGAATTATCATCACTGTGCAATTTGAGTCTAAATCGCACTTCGCCATATTGGCTTCATAAATATTACATCTTTCGTTAAACGAATTTATCAAATTTACGTTCATATTCATTACTATTTTGAATTTATTTCGGTTTGGTAATACAGATACTTGAAAGGAATTTGTCAATTTTTGTGACAAGATGTACACTGTGTGCAGAATCCCAGTTTCCCTTTAATTTTGATTTTCTCCTTTTTTCTCCAGATATGTGGCTGTTGTACTCCGTGCCAGTGTTTTGGTTTGACAGTTGGTGGTATTGTTGGTGTGCTAGTGGTCATAGCCGTGGTTGTCCCCATACTATTTACATAAGGATAACATATAATTCACAGAGGCCTAGTCCATGTAAGTATAATTCATATTTTTAATTAAATCCTCTTGAATTATATGACTTTCGAAATTGCACTTGGTAGGCCTGTGGAAGATAATTATTTGATGATATTTGTAACGCCTTGTTAACAAGCCTTGTTTAGTTGTTTAAATATGTTTCGAAATCATTAAGAAGTCTGTCGTCTGACCCAGGAATGCATTCATTTTATTTCGGAGTCATTCTGCAGAAACAATCACCTTCAAATGTTGTGGTTTTATCATAACACCCCCTCCCCCCCCCCCCCACCACCCCCCCCCCCCCCCCCCCCCCCCCGCCCCCCACCCTTCCACCCCTTTACGGTCGAGTAGGGTTTTAGGGTTGGAAATGATAGTTTCCCTGTGCTGAATTTCTATACGAAATCTTAAATTTATGGCAAAGTTGCTACTTTTGCTAGGTTTGCAAGTTCAACCTTTATCCCTTGTACGTACGTTGATCCCAGTGTTGAACCCGGGCGTGATAGTTAGCAGACAATGAATTATCAAAACATACTTAATCGTGTAAAAGTCAACGTTTTACTATTGTACTGAATACGCTCTTAATAATATGCTTTCTATGTATATATTTGTATCATTGCAGATTCATCAAGATTGAAGCTGAACTAAAGATACATGTAGGGCCTATGATGGAGTCTACGACAGCACACGGCCTGTTATACTTCACTCATCATCTATTTAACATGACACCATAATTAAGACTATTGTTATTTATAAGTACAATGTATATAATTACACTTTTAAAAAATATGTAAAAAACATAATTTATGTCAAATTAACAGAATTCTTGTGCAAATTCTTTACGCAACTATTTTACAAATGTTATGTATTCTACATACTATTTTACACGTTGTTTTCTCTGTGAGTATTCTTTAAAAACATACATACCATTAGCTAAAAGTTATAATTACTAGTGATAATTTCTCCCTGTAAAATAGTAGGAACTACAGAGCTCCGAATTCGGCTTTAACATTGACTCATGACATTCAAACATGCCCTTCTTAACTGTTAATGTTCAATCATGGTCACAATGGTAATATCCTACGATCGACAATGATAAAGAGGCCAGCTCTTTAGCTTCGCCTAGGAATTTTTGTATGGCGAGGATAGAACAGACTGTAACAAAAAAAGTTATACAATCGCAATTTTATTTTGAATTTAATGTTAAAATCATGCAATGTCAACATCTTTTACACTCTGTGTTAAGTTCCGTTTTGGCTACCAGAATAATTTTATTTGGTCTTTTAAACTACTTGCGTTTAAATTTATGACTAATCTACTAAGTCGTCTAGAAATCGGGTTGGGCCACTTTCACAATATCATACAATCTTATATCTTGTATAAATTAAATGGTTAGGGTATCATGCAAGGAACATTATAGAGAATAATATGATTCTTTTTCGAGTAGTTTTATTTCATTTGAATAAATAAATTCACGAAATAAATAAATAATATTTGTAAAGGCCTAACCTTCTTTGTAATACTTTTAACCACTTGAAATGAACCATTGTTGTCTAACAAGAGCGCACTACTGCTATGTTCCTGGTTCGATTCCATTCATATTCATCCCAGTTGGTTTACCATTGATTAAACCAAAGTGGCCCAGGTGATTTCATGACTACTTTATACAATTGATCATATCTCTGCTTAACGACCACCGATTGCCATGAAACAAAGCTTATTTGAAAGCTAAAAGAATTCCCCTTGCACGCCATTAATACTCGAAACAACAATTCTACGGGAGATATTTTTAATATTTTCTTCAAAACTGTATAACTTTTTTTGTTACAGCCTGTATTTAGCAGAAAAAGTAATAAAACATCCTGTGGTGAGGGTAGGGACAATGTATTGGCCACATTATTCGATACAATGTCCAAATAGCCTATAATATAATTGCATAGTATTTACAGGGAAGAACTGCTCGTCAAGTTAAGATAGTTATTTGTATTTTAATGACAAGAAGAAGGTCAAATAGCCAGAAGGTCACCGAAAAAAAGTCAGAAATGACTAAAAAATGCTTCATTTTTCTTAACTTTTAGGTCTATTTGACCTTAAGCATAGCATCATAATGTAAATTCGATTATAATACATGTGCTTTTGACGTGTAATATGAATGCATGGTTAATATAGGGTATCCTACTACTATTACCCTCAACATCAGGTATTTTATTTCATTGTTGCTATGTGAACAGAGGAACAATGCCATTTGCATAACTTAAATATGAAAGAGAATATCAAGAACAGGCCCCTAAATTATTATAATTAAGATATGTTTCTATCATAAAAACAAAGAATTAAGAGTATAAGGCTAATGGAAGTTGATTCCCAGTTTCCTGTTGCCCTCACGACCCAACTTTTTAGTTTTACCAACACTTTCATGATTTGTGCAAAAAATACATTTTCTGACAAACTTGAGTACAAAATCTATAATTTTTAGAGGCTCTAAATACCAGGCATCTCTTCCTGATGATGTTAAGGGATTTGATTGGCAGTGGAGTCATGGTATATGGTTAATAATGAAAATATTCGCATTACCAAATCAAATTTCAAATGTTATTGATGTTGCAATATTTCAGACACCTTTTTTGACATTTTCAACAGCACATCTAAAAATACTTCCTTCATTGCTTTAAAAGAGTCAATTCAGGTGGACGTGTAATATATACGAATCAACATGATCAATGGGTAGCAAGTGGTTAACACTGCTTTGTATAGTGGGGTACCTTAAATTCCGTTCGAAAACCATAGGTTCTGATTTAATAATGAATAATGAAAAAAATCCAAATAATGAATAATGAAAAGTCACCTCGTCCCATTTTCAAAACTTTAACAGGAAACTAACAATCCATTTCCATTGGCCTAAACTCAAAAATATGAAATCTGGGGTTCCTAACTAATATGTTGCTGAAGTGTTGGTCCGTATTCATTTTATAACACGTTCATAAGAATATACAATGTCCTGTAACCGTGATAACATGAGTATTTAAATAAAAATCTATGTGACTTATCAACTAACAACCGATTTTGGTATCGCTGTCCTCATTCTTATACGGAAACATGTTATTTCTAGAAAGTGATAAAGAACAGTTTCATTGCTTTAACTTGATTGCATTGCTCTAGTATGTATTGATAATGCCAATTTGTTACACAAAACATCGCACAGTGCTTTCAGGTATTTCCCCACCTAGTGATGACGCATTGAGTGTGTTCTGGAAGCAATCGAATAAATTGAATATTCAAATGAGTTTGCACGTCGCAATGAACCATGGGATGACTATTATCGACTTGTCTTTCTCTGATTGGTCGTGTACCAGACGAGCCAGCCAAATCTAGTATAGTCTCCACACAAACTCGAGGTACGTTAGCACTAAGTATTGGCACTATAACATGCACAGTGCATTTTGTGCGAATCATGCATGTTTGGGTTCAAGACTAGGAAAAAGATATTTATTTTTCATATCAATTGGATTAGAAAAAATAAAGATGGTGGGTTGAGCTATAGCCTATTATGACTTGGAAACCCCCAGATTTGAAAGATGAAAGTTTACTGATTTTAAACAGATATCCGATCGAAAGTCTTATTCAAAATCTTCTCGAAATGTTTGTATTTACCTCTTCAGTGAAAACAATACGATCTTGGATTGTTTTGAACTTGTTTGTGTCAATAGTTCGCACTAGAATAAACATAAACAAACTTGATCAGTTTAAAACTACTTGTAAGAACAAATAATAAAAAGTAGCCTAACATTAACAATGGCGACTTATGACGAGAACGGGAGGAGAAGAGACAATTTTAGTGATACCAATGACGGTGACGACGTGAGACTTAACATGGATTCCCACGGAACCTATGATGAGCCCGATAGGCGACGTGATTCAGATAATGAGTTTCTATTAGCAGACCCGTTAGAAGACGACCCGCCGGTCCGCAAAAGGAAAAGATATAGGCCTTACTACGTTAGAGACGATGATACGGTATGTTCTTATTTTCTATAGGCCTACACATTAAACTATTATGTAAAACAATAAAGTCAAATGTAATCAATTTATTCTCATGGATTCAATTGAAAAGTGCATATCGAATAGTTTTCATGAGAGAGTGCTACACTTTCGAAATCTAGGAGATACGAATAAGTTATATATGTATATCATGTATAACGGGCTTGGACACGTTTCAATGGACTCGATGAGCGAATACTCTACCGTCCTTTGTGCGTCTACTCAATCAACGGCGTGAGCCATGCTACAATTCACATTGCGCCGTGTGATTATGATATCTCAGAACCCAATGTTACATTTGTAACGAATCCTTTTAATTTACAACCACATTTCTTACTTTAGGAGAATATATTTATTTATCTACTTATTTATTTATTTATTTATTAGTATATTTATTTATTTATTTATTTATTTATTTATTTATTTATTTATTTATTCTTACAATTATTTATTTATTTATTTATTTATTCTTACAATTATTCCACTCGAACAGTGTCAAGAATACTGAATCATCATCACTGTGCAATTTGAGTCTAAATCGCACTTCACCATATTGGCTTCATAAATATTACATCTTTCGTTAAACGAATATATCAAATTTACGTTTATATTCATTACTAATTTGAAATTATTTCAGTTTGGTAATACAAATACTACAAAGGAATTTGTCAATTTTTGTGACAAGATGTACACTGTGTGCAGAATCCCAGTGATTTCCCTTTAATTTTGATTTTCTTCTTTTTTCTCCAGATATGTGGCTGTTGTACTCCGTGCCAGTGTTTTTGTTTGACTGTTTTTGTGCTAGTGGTCATAGCCGTGGTTGTCATCATATTTTTTACATAAGGATAACATATAATTCACAGAGGCCTAGGCAATGTAAGCATAATTCATATTTATAATTAAATCCTCTTGAATGATATGATTTTTAAAATTGCACTTGGTTGGCCTGTGGAAGATAATTCTTTGATGATTTGGTAACGCCTTGTAACAAGCCTTGTTTAGTTGTTTAAATGTGTTTCGAAATCATTAAGAAGTCTGTCGTCTGACCCAGGTATGCATTCATTTTATTTTGGAGTCATTCTGCAGAAAATATCACCTTCAAATGTTGTGGTTTTATCATAACACCCCCCCCCCCCCCCCTTCCACCACTTTGCGGTCGAGTAGGGTTTTAGGGTTGGAAATGATAGCTTCCCTGTGCTGAATTTCTATACGAAATCTTAAAATTTTGGCAAAGTTGCTACTTTTGCTAGGTTTGCAAGTTCAACCTTTAGCCCTTGTACGTACGTTGAACCCAGCGTTGAACCCGGGCGTGATAGATAGCGGACCAATGAATTATCAAAACATACTTAATCGTGTAAAAGTCAACGTTTTACTATTGTACTGAATACGCTCTTAATAATATGATTTCTATGTATTTGTATCATTGCAGATTCATCAAGATTGAAGCTAAACTAAAGATACATGTAGGGCCTATGATGGAGTCTACGACAGCACACGGCCTGTTCACCCATCATCTATTTAACATGACACCATAATTTAGACTATTGTTATTTATAAGTATATAATTTCTTAGTAATTATGTAAAATGCACTTTAAAAATATGTAAAAAACATAATCTATGTCAAATTAACAGAATTCTTGTGCAAAGGCTTTACGCAACTATTTTACAAATGTTATGTATTCTACATACTATTTTACACGTTGTTTTCTCTGAGAGTATTATTTAAAAACATACCATTAGCTAAAAGTTATAATTACTAGTGATAATTTCTCCCTGTAAAATAGTAGGAACTCAAAGATCCGAATTCGGCTTTAACATTGACTCATGACATTCAAACATGCTCTTTTTAACTGTTAATGTTCAATCATGGTCACAATAGTAGTGTCCTACGATCGACAATGATAAAGAGGCCTGCTCTTTAGCTTCACCTGGGAATTTGTGTATGGCGAGGATAGTATTTAGCAGAAAAAGTTATAAAACATCATGTGGTAAGGGTAGGGACAGTGTATTGGACACATTATTCGAAACAATGTCTAAATATAGCCTATAATATAATTGCATAGTATTTACAGGGAAGATATGCTCGTCAAGTTAAGATAGTTATTTGTATTTTAATGACAAGATAAAGGTCAACTAGCCAGATGGTCCACCGAAAAAAGTCAGAAATGACTAAAAAATGCTTCATTTTTCTTAACTTTTAGGTCTATTTGACCTTAAGCATAGCATAATAATGTAAATTCGATTATAATTTATACATGTATGTGCTTTTGACATGTAATATGAATGCATGGTTAATATAGGGTATCCTACTACTATTACCCTCAACAACAGGTTTTTTATTTCATTGTTGCTATGTGAACAGAGGAACAATGCCATTTGCATAACTTAAATATGAAAGAGAATATCAAGAACAGGCCCCTAAATTATTATAATTAAGATATGTTTCTATCATAAAAACAAAGATTTAAGAGTATATAAACTCAACAATATAAAATCTGGGGTTTCTAACTAATCTGTTGCTGAAATGTTGGTCCGTATTCATTTTATAACACGTTCATAAGAATAGACAATGTCCTGAAACCGTGATAACATGAGTATTTAAATAAAAATATATGTGTTTTATCAACTAACAACCGAATTTGGTATCGCTGTCCTCATTCTTATACGGAAACATGTTATTTAGAAAGTTTCATTGGTTTAACTTGATTCCTAATAACGGCTCTATAGTATGTATTGATAATGCCAATTTGTTACACAAAACATCGTACAGTGCTTTCAGGTATTTCCCCACCTAGTGATGACGCAGTGAGTATTGAGCATGTTGAGTATGTTCTGGAAGCAATCGAATAATTTGAATATTCAAATATCGTACAGTGCTTTCAGGTATTTCCCCACCTAGTGATGGCGCATTGAGTATGTTCTGGAAGCAATCGAATACATTGAATATTCAAATGAGTTTGCACGTCGCAATGAACCATGGGGTGACTACTGTAAAACCAGAAAAGTTTGCGTGCATTTAAATTTCGCTAATTTCCCGAGGAGCACTTACTCGCGAAAGTTTCATGCAGCGAATATTTCCAATCTACCTTCGTAGCAGTGCATTGCAAAGTTACTTTCGCGAAATGTTCATGCCGTGAATTAGGCCAGTATTTCTGATTCATGAATGATTCATAAATTATACTTGCAAACATTTCTGGTTTTACAGTATCAACGTGTCGCTCTCTCATTGGTCCGCGTATCAGACGAGCGAGCCAACTCTAGTATAGTCTCCACACAAACTCGAGGCGCGTGAGCAGTAAGTATTCACACTATAGTGAACAGTGCATTTTGTGCAAATCATGCATGGGTTTGGGTTCTAGACTAGGAAAAACTAGGGACATTTATTTGTCATATTAATTGGAATCGAAAAAATACAGATGGTGGGTTGAGCTATTATTAGGCCTATCATGACTTGGAAATCCCCAGATTTGAAAGATGAAAGTTTACTGATTTTAAACAGATATCCGTGTCAACGGATGATCGAAAGTCGTATTCAAATCTTCTAGTAATTTTAGTATTTAGCCTACCATAAGTGAAAACAATACGATCTTGGATTTTCGTGAACCTGTTTCAATATCCGTAAATAGATTCATCAGGTCTGTTGATAATCATGAAGTAGAATGTTTTTTGGCAAGACCAATATCAGATTTATTAAAAAACTTACGTTTTTTGCTAGCTGACAGTTTCGCTGGTCATCGACCAGCTTTCTCAAAGCTACTGATCGGCTGTTGTTGATTTGCCGATCAGCCGATCAGTAGCTTTGAGAAAAAAACATTCTACTTCACCTGTTTCAATAGTTCGCACTAGGTTCAACATAATTTATGCTGAAGGTCTAAAACACTTATAAGACAAAGAAGCCTAACAATGCCGGGTCTTTATGACGACAACGGGAAAAGAAGAGACAGTGATGACGTGAAACTTAACATGGGTTCACGTGGAGCCCATGATGAGCCCGGCAGGCGACGTACAGAAAAGAATAACTACGGTGATACGATATGTTCTCATTGTCTTTACACATTTACAGAGATACCGTATAGTATGCATAAAACAATAAGTCAGATTAAATGATAATGATTCTTCGGGATTAAATTCAAAAACACAGGTCGAATATTTTTCTTGAGAGCGCGCTGCATTTCGATTCGACAAATCCCAGTATACATTAAAAGTGTACCGGGCTTGGACACGTTTCAATGGACTCAATGACCAAATACTCTACCGTGAATTGCGCGTCTATGTTTTCGTGCAGTCAGCATAGCTCCACCGTAGAATGTTGCATTCGCATTAGGCCGCGTTTTTATAAATGATACTCTCGACGTTACGTTTTAAATTATTAATAACGAATCATTTTAATTTGCAACCACGTTTCTCACTTTAGGGAAATATTTTCATTGAATACAACATAACACTTCATAGATTAGGCCCTATTCAATTAGCAGCTCATATGTTTACTACTTTAAGGCCTACACGCATACGAGATTTTAGTTACCCATAGTAGTAAAATATAGCTTATACGCATTTGACGATTATATTGCACGTCGCAAACGCTTTCAAAATCATGAAAATGGCGCTTATTTTGTTTTATCTTTCAATTTGATATTTTGTATGTCATCTTATACAAATCATATTTCTGAGTCTCGTCTCTCTCCATCACTCTTAATCCAATTTTGCAACGCCTAAATGGCCCAAGCTTTTGGGAAAAAACAAAAAAGATTTAATCTAACTTCAAAGAAACTTGAATAATTTCTAGTGTGGGTGTCACTGTTTTGGTGTGTATCTTTTAATAATCTCGGCCCCTTTGAATGTATCATATAGATATTATATTATGCATATGAAAACTTCAAGGGAAAGGGCTAGCTGTATCAAAAGAGCATATTAGAATTGGGCTGTTTAACTTACCATTAATGTATAACGGTAATTGTTACTAAATGATTCCTCTATGTCTGATTATTTTACTTTTACAGATCTGCTGTCTTTGTTTCTTTGGTGTAATTGCTCTTGTTTTGTATCTCTATAGGTATAAGATCTAGGTTATTTAAGGTAAGTTTACAGTGATATGTTCGTATTCCCATTTAACTCACCAATGTATCGTTTAGAACTTTACCTTTATGAAAGATCACCTATATTATTTGTAATGAAAATAGGAAGTAGGCCTTTTTTGTTTCAGATTATTTTAGGAGTAGAATTATACAGGTCCCGGTTTAATGAAGACCTTTGTTTTTCTTTTCTTAGTAACGAAAAGTCAGCATTTCTTTTTTCGTTATCAATTTCAATTGTGCACAATTGTATGTTTTCGATGTTAATGATGTATAGATGATATGTTTATTATAATATGTAGGATACCAAGGTTGTCTTGTCCATAATCAACCTATTCGAGGTCAATTATATAAGATTCAAGCTTGGAAACTTTTATTATGTAATAACTAGTCGTTTTAGCATGGATGCCGACTAAACATGCTAAAATACATACTTGTAATTGTACACGAGGGGGAAAAAGCCATATTGGCTCAAGCTCTTTTTTTGCTGAGAATCGTGACTGTTATATAGCCCTGATCATTGCATGTTTAATCTTAGATCTTTTTTATGGATTTTTTTTATTTTATTTTGGTTTCTTTTGCAGTTTAACAGTTTCTTCACCGTAACAAGGACTTCAACAAGTATGACAAGTATAGCTACAACCCAGGCAATTGCTACACCATTGTGTTACGGAGTCTGTCACTGAAACAAATAAACTTGTCTCAGGTCTGTCAAATACTCCACCTCCCCCTATCAAAGTTGATGTTCACAGTTAAGTCTTCATCAGATACACCAAAAATTGATCGGTGGGAAAGGAGAGGGGAAAGGAGAGGGTAGAGGTCTCCGCTATTCTTTGACTGTAGACTTGTAATCATCATGTTCATTTTCGCACGAATACTTTTTGACAGGGCGAATAATAACATATGATGGCAGGATTGTATAATAATATACCAGCTTTTTTCGCGAAGTGGAGGTACCGGGTAATTAGATGAATCCAAAATAAATACAGAAGACCTACTACTATGATGACCAGATTTCCGATTTAGTGCTACCAGAGCAGACGACGGAGGTGAATATGATGGTTTTTTGGCGGATTGACCTGCATGAACTTATAGAATCCGGAGGAAACTATTTATGCTGAAGCTACCGGACATTCACACTGACATTACAGTTGTCAACATTGGTTCGAATAACTATAACGATGTACATTAGAGCCTACTTCTTTTGCAATATTACAAAATATGGAATGTGTACTTTGAAAAGAATGGGAGAGGTTTACATTAACCTAAGTTGTATTAGAGGTTATCCATGTAGCCATGAACAACGAACTATAAAGGGGTATCGCACCCGGTCTATTGTACATTAAATTGGATTGGTACATGACGTCCAATACATTGCATGTACCGTGTTATCAAATTAGCCTACATATCATGAAACAGATGTGTCTTCTTCTGAAAATCTTAAACACAGTTATTATTCCCGACAAGATGGCTGCTAATCCGTTTACATGGATCACCTCTATACTGCTATTTTCATGCAGCCTATACATTTAATGTATAGATATCTATTCGTTTTATTCAATATCCTGTCACACCATGAAAGTACAACCATGAAAGAAACAGACCTATGGTACAACATAGAAAAGAGGGAAAATCAAATTTGTATCTATATGTAATATTTATTCATTAATATTTTTATATAATTCCAATACAATTGATATTGTTGCAGCAATAGTTAACCTTAACCCCGAATATTATCATGAATTTTAAAATTTAGTGGGAGAACATTTTCATAATTGTTAAATTGAAGAATCCAACGGTTTAAATGAACGTCTATTTTAAAAAAAACTTGGGATATGAAACATGATTTATATTGTTTCTGTAAGTAACGTTTAGTGTGGTTTTCTTCTTTTTGTTTATATAATTCTAGTTACGTCATTTCATATCGTAGGCTATATTATACGGTTATATGCGATTATGTTAAAAAAAACACTCAATTGATTCAGTAATTACAAGCAATTTTGAAAGCTGCATGTGGTCTAACCGATTGTTTACCATGTTTATCATTCCTGATTTTATCTTATAAGATTGTGAACTATTGCAAATGAAAAATATGAATTTAGTGCCATAACAACAAACCTATACGTCCAACTCTAAACAGAAGGACATGTGAAGATGAGTTGTATTGGAAAAATAACGAATATATGATCATAAAATACATTCCATGGAGTTTTATGTACTAAAGATATCAACTAGTATTTAAACTAGGTGTTTGTAAAATCTATTATATCAAATGGCATCAAAATGTCATTTTATTGTAAGCGTAAGAGTGTAACTTCATAGACATAAGACGGGAACAATGTACTATCATTGACTGTTACTTGATTGTGTTAAATGCATGCATTATGTTGATGTTGTGTTCAATATGATCATAACAAATATTATCGTGATTTGAATGAAATACCTATAGAACAAAGAGCATTATTACTAGTAATACATTTTGGCCCCAAATACATTAATTGAAAGACAAATGTTATTTAAAATAATTGTGCTTGGGTAAAATTAGAACGGCACTTTTGTAACACTGTTAATAGCGTAGCCGTACGTCTATTAATAGCCCTGATAATACAGACCGTGTGTGTGTGTCTGACCTTTGCTTTCACACATGTGCATGCTGCCATGACAACCATGCCATTATGAGTTTCAATTTCAAATCATGTGTTAAATCAAGCGTTAATATCAGAATCATTTTAAAATAAAAAATGTTGAAAATAAGTGTATTCAATTTATCTAAGATTATGTCGGCCTACTATTAAAATAACTAAAGAGGTATGGATAAGAACTTGCTTGATATGATTGCTTTGAAATGCAACATGTCGTATACCTGATGCAAGAAATTGTAAGTCTATTTTAAGACGTGTCCATTTTTGAAAATAAATAAAACCATTCGTCAACGTGAAGAAACTATATTCACAGGGAAACATCGTCATCCAGATTCATATACTTAACATTAAATTGATTCTGAAGCAAAATGTGACCGATTATATGTAAGAAAAGTTGAGCAAAATGACCTAGAGTACAAATATTATATATCATCATTTTCCGCTACTCAGAAAATTCTCTGAATAGCGGACCTTGACTAGTGAGTTTTCTGAATAGCGGGTCTTCTGAATAATGAGTCTTCTAGGTCTGGATAGCGACATGCATATAATTTCTTGGTAATTATGTAAAATGCACTTTAAATATATGTAAAAAACACAATCTATGTCAAATTAACAGAATTCTTGTGCATAGGCATTACGCAAATATTTTTCAAATGTTATGTAGCCTATTCAACATACTATTTAAAACATAGTTTTCTCTGTGAGTATTCTTTAAAAATAACAAACATTATACGTATCATTAGCTAAAAGTTATAATTACAAGTGATACAATATTTCTCCTTGTAAAAATAGTAGGAGCCAACAGAGCTCAAAATTCGGCTCATTGACTCATGACATTCAATCACGCATGCTCTTCTTGAATGTTAGTGTTCATGGCAGTATCTTACGATCTACAATAATAAAGAAGCTCTTTAGCTTCGCCTGGGAATTTTTGTATGGCGATGATAATATTTAGCAGAAAAAGTAATAACACATCCTGTGGTAAGGGTAGGGACAGTGTATTTGCCACAATTTTCGAAACAATGTCCAAATAGCCTATAATATAATTACATATGGTATTTACGGGGAAGAACTGCTACTTTAGATAGTTATTTGTATTTTAATGATAAAAGGTCAAATAGCCAAATGGTCCACCGGAAAAAGTCAGAAATAGCTAAAAATGCTTCATTTTGTCAAACTTTCCTATTGTTCCATCAAGTATTTGACCTTTAACCTGATTAGCATAGCATTATAACTTGATGTAAAAAGGGTTTTTTCTCTATATATTTAGCAACATTATAATTTGTTCTTTTGACATGTAATTTGAATGCATGGTTTATATACCCTTACCCTCAACAGCAGGTGTTTTATTTCATTGTTGCTATGTGAATAGGGAACAATTCTATGTGCATAAATTAAATTTTAAAAAGAATATAAAGAGCAGCCCCAAGATTATTATAAATAACATTTGTGTCTATCGTAAAAAAAAGATATAAGAGTGTGTTATAGGTGTGCATAGATCTACTCCAAAATTTGATGATATCTGAAGTTCCTACTAAACCTAACTGTTGCTGAAATTATGGTCCGTATTTAGTTTATTACATGTCCATAACAATAGACAATGTTCTGTTACAATGAATATTTAAATAAAGGTACAGGAGTTTTATCAATTAACGAACGATTTGGGTCTTGCTGTCCGCATTTTTGTACGGTAATATGTTATTTCTAGAAAGTGATAAAGTACAGTTTCATTGCTTTAACGCCATGTGGCAGGCGTCTGCAGACGACATTACAAAATGTCATAAAATGGTTCAAAAAACATCAACATTAGTGACATGTTCTACCGAAACCAGACGGAATTGAGCAGAGCTCCAAACTGAGAAATAGCCCAAAACATAATTGGGGTGATTTTTGGGGGAATTTGAGTTCCTGGTAAATAATTAATCTTCAGAGTGTTTATAACAATATTGTGAAAGATTCAGATTAAAAAATCATCCTAAATGTATGTTTCCGTGATTTAAAAAAGCCTAGTTCTAGTAAAAAGCCTAGTTCTAGTAACTTTAAAGGACGATATCTCAGTTTGGAGTTTTCATAAAGACCGTAAAAGACGAACTTGAAAATGATGTAACTCCGCTTTGGGAAGTCCGATTAAAAAAAGAGAGGTACCACTGTAAAGCTGAAGATCTCTGCTTGAATAATCAATTACTAACTCAATTTTGATACCTTGCCCAATTGTGTCTGGTTTCGGTAGAACACGTCACATTATTGAATTTCATTACAATATGTCGAATCACCATGAGAAATGCAATGGAATAAGTAGTCTACAAACTGTTTGGTATTTGGTTAGTAATCCTAAGTTGAGATAGACTTTGAAAATTGGGAAATGTTTCTGAAAAATCTGTTTTGTATAATTTTATATAGGCTTAAAACTAATAGTGGCGTAGAAAGTGTTAACTTGATTCCTACGACACTAGTATATTGATCATTCCAATGTGTATACACAAAACATAGTACAGTGCTTTCAGGTATTTCCCCACCTAGTGATGACGCATTGCGTATGTTCTGGAAGCAATCGAATAAATTGAATATTCAAATGAGTTTGCACGTCGCAATGAACCATGGGATGACTATTATCGACTTGTCTTTCTCTGATTGGTCGTATACCAGACGAGCCAGCCAAATCTAGTATAGTCTCCACACAAACTCGAGGTACGTTAGCAGTAAGTATTCGCACTATAACATGCACAGTGCATTTTGTGCGAATCATGCATGTTTGGGTTCAAGACTAGGAAAAAGAAATTCATTTTTCATGTCAATTGGAATAGAAAAAATAAAGATGGTGGGTTGAGCTACATTAGGCCTATTATGACTTGGAAATCCCCAGATTTGAAAGATGAAAGTTTACTGAGTTTAAACAAATCCGTTTAAGCGGATGATCGAAAGTCGTATTCAAAATCTTCTCGACATGTTTGTAATTATCATCAGTGAAAACAATACGATCTTGGATTGTTTTGAACTTGTTTGTGTCAATAGTTCACACTAGAATAAACATAAACAAACTTGATTAGTTTAAAACTACTTGTAAGAACAAATAATAAAAAGTAGCCTAACAGTAACAATGGCGACTTATGACGAGAACGAGAGGAGAAGAGACCATTTTAGTGATATCGATGACAGTGACGACGTGAGACTAGACATGGATCCACACGGAGCCTATGATGAGACCGATAGGCGACGTAATTCAGATAATGAGTTTCTATTAGACGACCCGCCGGACCGCCAAAGGGAAAGCAATAGGCATAAGCATTACAACGTTAGACACGATAATACGGTATGTTCTTATTTTCTATAGGCCTACACATTGCACTATTATGTAAAACAATAAGTCAAATTTAAACAATTCATTCTCATGGATTCAATTGGAAAGTGCAGATCGAATATTTTTCATGAGAGAGTGCTACACTTTCGAAATCTAGGTGATACAAATAAGTTATAAGTATCATGTATACCGGACTTGGCCTGGACACGTTTCAATGGACTCGATGAGCGAATACTCTACCGTGCGTTGTGCGTCTACTCAATCAACGGCGTGAGCCATGCTACCTTTCACATTGCGCCGTGTGCTTATGATATCTCAGAACATTATAATGTTACATTTGTAACGAATCCTTTTAATTTACAACCACATTTCTTACTTTAGGAGAATATTTTATTGAATAAAGCATAACACTTCATAAATTATTCCATTCGCAGCTCATATTCTCTTACTTAGCCTACACGTGTATGAGATTTCAGTTACCCATAGTAGTAAAATATAGCCTACACACATTTGGCGATTGTATTGCTCGTCGCAAACGCTTTCAAAATCATGAAAATGGCGCTTGTTTTGTTTTATATTTCAATTCGATCTTTTATATCCAGATGTCATCTTATACTAATCATATTTCTGAGTCTTGTCTCTCTCCATCACTCTTAATCGAATTTTGTAAAGCCCAAAATGGCTCAAGCTTTTGGCAAAAACAAAAAGGTTTTAATTTAACTAAAAATATTCACCTTCAAAGAAAGGTAAATAATTTCTAGTTTGGGTGTCTATGTTTTTTTTGGGTATATTTTAATAATCTCGGCCCATTTGAATGTATTATATAAATGTGATAGTATACCTGTATACTTGTAACACATTTGATATTGCTGTTACTGGTGTTATATGGCCGTGTGTTTTGAACTCGCCACCCTTACCGTTGCATGTTCAGATTTTTACATTTTACACCATCTGAGATTCGAATTAGCATATCGCAATAACTATTTGTTCTACCCCATAAAAGTATATATTTTCTGAACGGTAATCTCACAAGGAATCTAAATATGCTATTGGAATTTAGATAAGACTTAATGGTAACATGTTGTGATTAAGAATGTTCAAAAAATATCGATTTTTTTCATATTTTGATTTAAGCTCAATAATAATTATATACCTATCCCAATCATAATTTTACTGTGCATATTTAAGTTCCTGATGCAATTACCCATCAGAACATAATAGTTGTTAAAGGTAAACATGTTGAAATATACTATATCGAGAAGTAAATGAGCACAAACGTTTAAATTTCATATTTATTAGAGTTTACAAGTATATATTTTTTGGTATGCACCCTATCCTGATTTAAACGGCATTTTTGAATTCCCCTATTTGAGAGCTTTCCAAAAATGTATAATTTTGCTATCATCGGTTAAATATTTCTTTTGTTATAGTCATGTATGTAAAACCGATGAATTAGGGCAAGTTCACTGTGTAGCGAATAGGGAAAAAGCCAAGGACAACGCAATCGATTCATGATTACAATTGTTGAACAATAGTTTTCACATTTGTTGAAACAGAATCTTATAGAATATAAAAAAATCTATAAAATGAGAGCAAAATCATGTTTGTACCGTACAGGGATGAGGAGTTATAGTAAATTGAACGTAGAATTGGGAACATTTTCTATATTTCCCATAGAGATTGCACACAGCGCCGCCGCCACCGCCGCCGCCGCCACCGCCACCACCCCTGACTTTCACAACATAATCAATCATATCTCAGCCAAACATTTATAGAAATACCTGATTTATTAACACAATGTAGCTAGATAAATAGGCTTTCACATGACACCTCAACCATAGCTCTACCACATTTAGTTGTTGAGTTAATAGAGAGAGATGGATGATTCGTCACCAAAAATGCAACGCCACCACCCTTTTTGGGTGGTGAGTTCAAAACACATGGCCATATACATTATATTATGTATATTATGCATATGAAAACTTTAAAGGAAATGACTAGCTGTATCATAAGAGCATGTAAGAATTGGGCTGTTTAACTTACCATTATTGTATGACGGTAATTGATACTAAATGATTCCTCTATATTTGTGATTATTCTACTTTTACAGCCCTGCGCGGATTTTGGAAGATTTTGTCTTGGTTGGTTGATCATAGCTGGTGTAATTGCTCTTGTTTTGCATCTCCTAGGTAAGATCTAGGCTATTGAAGGTAAGACTTTTTCCCTCTTCCCTTTTAACTCACCAATGCATCGTTTAGAACTTTGCCTTCATGAAAGATCCCCTATATCATTTTCAATGAAAATATGAAGCTTTTGTTTCAGATTTGTTAATGAGTAGGTCTACAGATCCCTGTTTAATATGAAGGCCTTTGGTGTTTTTCTTTCTTAAGTAACAACAAGTCAGCATTTCTTTTTTCGTTATCAATTTCAATTGTGCACAATTGTATGTTTTCGATGTTAATGATGTCCAAATGAAATGTTGATTTATAAAATATAGGATACCAAGGTTTTCTTGTCCATAATCAACCTATTCGAGGTAAATTATATATATATGTATATATATTAAAAGATTCAAACTTGGAAAGTTTTATTATGTAAACACTAGTCGTTTTAGCATGGATGCCGACTAAAAATGCTAAAATTCAAACTTGTACTTTTGTAGACGAGGTCGAAACAGCAATATTGGTTCAAGCTCTTTTTTGCAGAGAACTGTGACTGTTATATTGCCCTCCCTAATCATTGCATGTTTAATCTTAGATTTGTTTCTTCTTTTTTTTCTCTTTTTTTCTTTTGCAGTTTAACAGTTTCTTCACCGAAATAAGTATAGCTACAACCCAGGCAATTGCTACACCATTGTGTTACGCAGTCTGTCACTGAAACAAAATATACGGTATCAGGTCTGTCAAATACTCCACCTCCCCCTATCAAAGTTGATATTTAAAGTTAAGTCTTCATCAGCTAAAAGAACAGCAAAAATTGATCGGTGGGAAAGGAGAGGGGAAAGGCACGGGGGGGGGGGGGGGAGGTCTCCGCTATTCTTTGAATATAAACTTGTAATCATCATGGTCAATTTCACACGAATACTTTTTGACAGTGCGAATAATAACGTATGATGGCAGAAACCAGCTACTTTTTCTTCACGGGTGGAGGTACCGAGTAATTATATGAAGCCAAATACAGAAGACCTACCAACCCGATTTCCGATTTAGTGCTACCAGAGCAGACGTGTATATGATGTCTCTTTTGGCGGATTGACCTGCATGAACTTATAGAATCCGGAGGAAACTATTTATGCTAAAGCTACCGGACATTCACACTGACATAACAGTTGTCAACATTGGTTCGGTTAATAACGATGCACATTAGGGCCTACTTCTTTGCAATATTACAAAATATGGAATGTGTACTTTAAAAAGAGAAAGAATGGGAGAAGTTAATATTAACCAAACTTGTAATAGAGGTTATCTATGTAGCCATTAGCAATGGACTACAAACATGACACCTGGTCTATTCTACATTAATTTAATTTCGTACTTGACGTCCAATACATTGCATGTACCGTGTTACCAAATTGGCCTACATATCATGAAACAGGTGTGTCTTCTTTCTGAATATCTTTAACACATGTAATATTCCCGACAAGATGGCATCTAATCCGTTTACATGGATCACCTCTATACTGTTATTTGCATGCAGCCTACATTTATTCAATATCCTATCACACCGTGTACATCAATATTTTTATATAGTTCCAATACATTTTATATTGTTGCAGTAATAGTTAACCTTAACCCCGAATATTATCAATAATTTTGCAATTTTGGGGAGAACATTTTAAAAATTAAATTGAAGAATCCAGCTATGTGGCGAATCAGTTCTCTCATTTTTGAACGGTTTAACTAAAGTCTATTAAAAAAATTGGGATATGAAACATGATGGTGTGGTGCTTTTTTATGTAATGTTTAGTGTGTTTTCTTCTTTTTGTTTACATAATTCTAGTTACGTCGTTTTATATTGTATATTATATGATTAGGCCTATATGAGATTATTTTAAAAATTACTCAATTGATTCAGTAATTATAATCAATTTTGAAAGCTGCATGTCATGCATGTGGTCTAACCGAATGTTCACCATGTTGATCATTCCTGATTTCATCTTATGTTACAGCTAGATTTAAAGGTATAATGTTCTGATTGCTAGCCCTATTTTCAACTTGATGTTTTCTATTTTACATGAAAGGTCATTTTTAAAATTGTCGCATTCCAAAGTTTGAGTTGCTTTAACTCCACTGGTTCTAAATTTAGAAGCACACGGTTACAGTAATTTTGCCTATTGAGTAGTACACAAACTGGAGGGGGGTTAACTACCTTTGGCAGTAATTCACCACAAGTTATATGATTGATTCCTAAATGGAACAATTCTGGCCCATAAGATGGGGATTGTTCTGATATAAAAATATCTTGAAGAAATCATAAATCATAGCCCCAAAAAAGTGATCGGAACATACACCTTTAAATGCAAAGGTCCACTCTGGTGAACTGGCTTCATTTGGTGATAGATGAAAATAAATAGAGTTAAGATAGAGAAATCTCAACCTTGAGAAATTCCCAAAGGATCTTGCTGGTAAGAGTGGACTTGCTGGTAAGAGTGTCAAATAGCGGTTCATTAAATCATATGTTGTAGTTGATGTTTTGATTGCATAAAATCGAATACCAAAAGCAAATTAATGAATTAAATTATAAATCAAATATGATAAACCCAAATATAATTAACACACTTTCTAAACATGTTTGTTCTGCATTGAAACACAAATTCAAACTGCTCCCTCTAACCTACGCGTCCCTACATGTTTGGATTAATTCCAAAATTACACTTCAACAAATCAAAATAAATAATTAAACAATCAGCTAAATAGTGTTGAGAGTATGTGCTTAGACGATGCTGTGAAGGGTATCTGTTAGTGCTAGTTCTTATAGATTCTTCTTCTTTTCAAACAAAATCCATGAATTAATCAGATATTTTAATTATACATTGATTAATTTACACATATTATCTGTTCATAGACTTAGAAAAATACATTCATATCCGTCTGAAAGTATTGTGAACATACTAAATTTATAAGGCCGTCCCTGCCCTGAACGGCTACGTTGCGCTGCGCAATTGCGGCGGCTGTAGAATATGTGGACAGCGATTAACATTATATTATCAGCTTGTATGTACTTACGTTCAAATTGAAGCTGGGTTTTCCCCGGAATTCGTATTTCGTGATCCAGTTTCTCTTTATTCAGCCAATGAGAAAACGACACGTTTAGACCAATGCAATGAATGATGGTATTTCAAAATCCATAGATTTTAAGAGAATATATTCCATTTGTATGCGAAATAACTTCAATGAAACCACATCGCAGCAAGCAAAGCTGCTATGCAATCACCATACAGTGTAAGCTTTCGCTTCCCGTGCGCGCCAGCTATCCGGCTTTTAATGCTACATTTATTTACCATTATGATTGTGTTCTAGATGGCGCTAGTGCCATTTTGCATATATGTGTGTTACTTATTATCTCATTTGTTTAAACATATCGGTTAAATTATGGTGAAACCAAGAATGTTATGTATTTCCTTTTTAGGGCAAGTCATAATATGATATATGCCATTACTCCGAATACAGAGAATACCATATCGTGTACAAATGAGATGCAGCATATCAAAAGGGGAAACTTTGTTTTTCAAGATATAATCAAAACAGACAGAAAAAATAAAGAAAATAAAAAGAATTTAGGAGTCATTTTCACTCGTAACATCTGAATGCCTTAATCGATTTTGTTTGATACATTATGTGTCATTTAAAGCTTAGAAAATGCTCTAAGAGCATACATAAAGAAATCAAAATTGACTTCAACTGCAAAGTCTCCCTTTTGATGTTCTACATTACAAATAATGTGTCTTTTTGTGTAGTGCTATGCTTTTAGTCTGTGTTCTTCAGAATTATATGGGGTTTTTCAATTAAAAGAATATCATGAGTTGCTGTCATGAATAGCAAAACATATTATTCTGGTTTCAAGACATTGTGCTAAGCCGAGGGGTGTACGTGTTTTACAAACACCGCATGAATTAGTGTATCATATAAGGCGGAATTGTAACAAATAATAATATATTTTGTGATTTAACGTCAATTTATAAATACTTGTGCACGGGTTTAAACGGCCATTTGACCTTGATGTGTGCATTATTCTTGCTTGTTTAAAGCGTAGTTAATTTAGTTTATCTTCCCAAAAAAATGAAAGTAATTAATTTAAACAAACTGACTGACTACACAATGTTGCCATTCCAATCATGCCAATGGTATTTACACACAGTCAAATTGGTTTTGCTTGAAAGGGTCATTATCATCACAACAATTGTCAAAATGTTCCTGAAAAATTAATTATCTGGCTCTGAAATAAGGAATTATCTTCTAATACCAAAATGTCAAATGAAAAGGCAAATCTGAATACCAGCATCACCAGTCAACACTCAAAAAAGTGGAGGCACGTGTCAGAGGCGAAGTGACATCCCTATGCCGCAACAGGGGAATGGTTAGGCGAGCTGTTTCCAACTTGAGGACAGGGCACATACATGTCTTGAACAAAATGGTGGCCATGTCGAAGGTAGGCTTCGTTGAAAACTTTACATCATCAAAGAGGAGAAATGTTATTTTAAATTGCGAGGAAGCTAACATTTTATTTTATGTCTTACAAAAAACTGTGGCAGAGCAAACACTGAGCTCAGACCGTATAATTTGTTAACCTGGCAAATGTGATTAAGTGCAATTATCAGAATTATTGTCAGAACATTTTGATGTTTGCAATAGCTTTAGTATGTGAAGTTTTATCATCTGAACCATTTAATTCTACAGTGCTTTAACCACCTTTGACTCATTTAATATGCCAGGAACCTGTAATAAATTCTAGGCATATCAATTAATTGCGTATAAATAACTCTCACTCCATTTCATCATACTACGGTAATATCTATGTAAATCCCGTTAGAATGGCGAATTTTTTAAATGTATTAAATATTTTTAAATCGATTACTTTCAATTTTAGGAAGATAAACTAGATTAACTACGATTTATAAATAAAAAAACAAAACATGGTTCACCGTAGTGTCAGCTTTCAAAATATGCTAACCTGATGTTGATCGCATGAATTAACATAAGCTACGTTCACTTGAATAAGAATTGGTGACTTGTCATTAAATTTGCGACGAAAACACCCTGTTCTACGAGCCCGACAGACCCATTTAAAAAAATGTTCGATTTTATTTTAAATTTTAAAGTATGTTTTGATTTTTTTGTAAATCATTTGAATTCGTTTTCTTCAAAAATGGTTGAAATTCACAAAAATCTTTACGAGCATTTCGTAATAAAAGCAACCCCTCCCCCCCCCCCCCCCCCCGACAGACTCTACCTGAGAGGTCTGTTTGCCTATAGAACCGTGGGGTATATTTCTTTGTACACCAACGTATGCCATATCATCATGTACGAGCTCAGTGTTGCATTGGGAAAGAAAATCAATGCTTGACCGATACCTAACTCGAGAGGGCGACATTGCATTTTTAGACTAGATCCTACGGGATCTGGCATATATATACAGGGGAACAGGGGAATGGTTAGGCGAGGGCACACACATTTCTTGAACAAAATGGTGGCCATGTCGAAGGTAGGCTTCGTTAAAAACTTTATATCAGCAAAGAGGAGAAATGTTGTTTTCAATTGCGAGGAAGCTAACATTTTAGTTTATGTCTTACAAAAAACTTGGTAGAGCAAACACTGAGCTCAGACCGTATAATTTGTTAACCTGGCAAATGTGATTAAGTGCAATTATCAGAATTATTGTCAGAACATTTTGATGTTTGCAATAGCTTTAGTATGTGAAGTATTATCATCTGAACCATTTAATTCTACAGTGCTTTAACCCCCGCTTTAACCACCTTTGACTCATTTGATATGCCAGGAACCTGTAATAAATTCTAGGCATATCAATTAATTGCGTATAAATAACTCTCACTCCATTTCATCATACTACGGTAATATCCATGTAAATCCCGTTGGAATGGCGATTTTTTTCTTCTTTTTTTTAAATATTTCTAAATCGATTACTTTCAATTTTAGGAAGATAAACTAGATTAACTACGATTTATAAATAAAAAAACAAATCATGGTTCACCGTAGTGTCAGCTTTCAAAATCTACTAACCGATATTGATCGCATGAATTAACATAAGCTACGTTCACTTGAATAAGAATTGGTGACTTGTCATTAAATTTGCGACGAAAACACCCTGTTCTACGAGCCCGACAGACCCATTTAAAAAAATGTTCGATTTTATTTTAAATTTTAAAGTATGTTTTGATTTTTTTGTAAATAATTTGAATTCGTTTTCTTCAACAATTGTTGAAATTCACAAAAATCTTTACGAGCATTTTGTAAAAAAAGCAACCCCCGACAGACCCTACTTGAGAGGTCTGTTTGCCTATAGATAGAACCGTGTGATGTATTTCTTTGTACACCAACGTATGCCATGTCATCATGTACGAGCTCAGTGTTGCATTGGGAAAGAAAATCAATGCTTGACCGATACCTAACTTGAGAGGGCGACATTGCATTTTTAGGCTAGATCCTACGGGATCTGGCATATACAGGGGAACAGGGGAATGGTTAGGCGAGGGCACACACATGTCTTGAACAAAATGGTGGCCATGTCGAAGGTAGGCTTCGTTAAAAACTTTATATCAGCAAAGAGGAGAAATGTTATTTTAAATTGCGAGGAAGCTAAAATTTTAGTTTATGTCTTACAAAAAAACTTGGCAGTGCAAACACTGAGCTCAGACCGTATAATTTGTCAACCTTGCAAATTTGATTAAGTGCAATTATCAGAATTATTGTCAGAACATTTTGATGTTTGCAATATCTTTAGTATGTGAAGTATTATCATCTGAACCATTTAATTCTACAGTGCTTTAACCCCCGCTTTAACCACCTTTGACTCATTTAATATGCCAGGAACCTGTAATAAATTCTAGGCATATCAATTAATTGCGTATAAATAACTCTCACTCCGTTTCATCATACTACGGTAATATCCATGTAAATCCCGTTGGAATGGCGATTTTTTTTATTTTTTTTTAAATATTTCTAAATCGATTACTTTCAATTTTAGGAAGATAAACTAGATTAACTACGATTTATAAATAAAAAACAAATCATGGTTCACCGTAGTGTCAGCTTTCAAAATCTACTAACCTGATATTGATCGCATGAATTAACATAAGCTACGTTCACTTGAATAAGAATTGGTGACTTTTCATTAAATTTGCGACGAAAATACCCTATTCTACGAGCCCGACAGACCCATTTAAAAAAAAGGTTCGATTTTATTTTAAATTTTAAAGTATGTTTTGATTTTTTTGTAAATCATTTAAATTCGTTTTCTTCAAAAATTGTTGAAATTCACGAGAACCGTGGGGTGTATTTCTTTTTACACCAACGTATGAAATGTCATCATGTTCGAGCTCAGTGTTGCATTGGGAAAGAAAATCAATGCTTGACCGATACCTAACTCGAGAGGGCGACATTGCATTTTTAGGCTAGATCCTACAGGATCTGGCACCTATATACAGGTAAGCCCAACATTATTCATACCCTTTGAAAAATATGAGTATTTTGTATTTTTCTCATATCTATACCAGCTTCAGTGGTTCTCTTTACACAAAAGACATTTAGTTTGCAAGTACAAATCAATATATTTTGGCTCAACATTGTTTGTGATAATACACATGTTTGTGACATTCCACCCGGTCATCATATGTGTGATAGGCTTTTATATTGTTATGCAATTATTCCATTATGTGTCCATTCAATGTGAATGCATTCAAATGTGTCCTATTGAATGTACAGTGAGGGATGTTATAGGACAACACTCTAGCTCAACATAGCTAAGACGACCAAAGAACTCAGTGAGGACCTTTATTTGTGCATATTGTGAATGCTCACCAAGAGGGGAAAGGATACAAAGCTATTTCGAAGCAATTCCAAGTGCCAGATTCCACCATACAAAGCATAATTAGGAAGAACAAGAAGTTCAACTTAAAATATAGGCAGTTAAGTTGAAGTCAAAGAAACCTGCGACACTCGATTGATACCATATAAAGATATTGAATTCGTGCAGTTAAATAGCATTACACGTACTTCGCCTTATCAAATAAGAATCCAGTAACCGTCTTTTAGATTGAAACGACGGTAATAAATTTCCTGTAGAACTACATGTAGTGCAATTAAAAAGACTGCAAAGGACATAATTATGTGTCTTGCCAGAGCACAGAGTACCATTTCCACCGCAATCCCAAGAACGGCCCGAGGCTCTACGAGCTTGGGGAGGTCTGTTTCGGCTGGTGTACTTGAAGTTCAAAAGTTGTCTATGGGACTTTTTATTTTGTTTTGTTTTTGATCAAACTGGCAATGATGGAAATATTGTGTCGATGTTCATATTGTTTGCTGGTCGAACGAGAAAAATCTATTGGATAATAACGAAGTTAGCTAATATTAACTGAAAGAAAATGTTAACATTTAACCCAATGCTTAAATTCAATTAATATTGGACAATCCTAAAAGCCCAAAGTGTTACTTTTTAAAATTTGTTGTGGAAAGAAATTCGAACTTTTAACTTCAATTTGTCCTAGAAATTAGTGCTATTTGAAGATTTGGTAAATCAAAAGTTCAAATTTAGAAAAAAAAGGTCGCAATATGGTATCCATAGAGCAGACTTTAGTTTTATAAAATAGACCAATGTAGCTACTTAAGAGGCTGAGGGCAACACCCAGGCAATAGTGTAGATTGTACCATGGCTAAAGGTCACTCAGCATGTGGTCAGTAGGAGTTTGGTTCGCCAATTCTTAGGTGGATCATGGGTGGATTGAACTATGAGCCCAAAGCCCGTCTGTTGAGAGTTGTTAGGTTAAGAAATTCAAACTTTGAACTTTGTTATCAAATCTAGTCCTATTTAAGATTTTGTCAAATTTCAATAAAAGTCACGATATAGCATATATGGTCGAATCCAACGAAAAGTGTACACGTGATGTTCAGGCCTATAATAAAATAATCTATATCTTGACTATTTTATTTTTGTGTTATACGTATCCGCCTCGATGAGACGCTTCGCGCCATATATAATATGACTAACTTCTATGCACAATTGGGCGTATGCGAGCAATAAACCTGCTATTTTCACCCTTTTTACAAAATAGTTGTTAAGGTTTTATTTTAGACATATAACCGTTTAGATGAAAACGAGCTTAAGCGGAAATAATTTTACCTGTTTGATTGGTGGATATCTCAAGAATGCCTCTTGTAATTTGTGTTACTTTTGATCAATCCCCTGAATTGTTGTGATTTTTTTGGCTGTGGTAAGTTTTGACGTTACCTACCAATACATGTTTTGTTAAATCTCACTTTCGGGGAAGAATTCGCCTGAGGTAGTGTAATTTGTGCTGTAAGGATACCTAAATATGTTAAATACTTAAATGCATTGTCCACATTCAAGTCGATTTTTTGATAAAGCTGTTAGAAATTTTAAAAGCGGAAACGATCGGTTTGGTAAAAAAAATGCATTACCTCCGAATACCTATTTAAAACACTGCCATTTTAATATAAACACAGATTAGTGAATGATATCTATAGAATAAGCGAAGTGTGATACAATGTACATGTGTGCCAAGTTTTATCATTTTGAAGGCAACATTTTTTGAAATATCAGCAATAAAAGGCTGTATTCGTAGGCAAATTTGAAATATGAACTTTTACCTTCAAATACAAATAACGATACCGTGGTTATTCCCTCTGTTGTTACATACTTGTATCGACTGGAATAAAGTAGAAATGTGCGCTGCGTTCGGCAAGCCACAGAGAAGTTTTGCATCAATCTTTCAGCTTTTGTAAGTAACTTTTCACAAAATTCTGTAGTTTGCGTACAAGTGCATCAATAATTTGTTGTTGTCTTAAAAGTTGATTGAATATAGCCTCCCTATGTCTCAATCTTGTTACTCCTATTAGTGCAGTTGTTTATGTTATTCACGCAAAGACATCCTCTGACAGTTGATTTAAATCGCAATGGGGGTGATTAATGTTTATATAAATAATCAGTAACAGCTTCTCGTGCATTGACTTCATGTTGTATTCGGAGGTAACATGTATATGTAGGCAACATTCAATAATATACACGGTGCATATTGGCCCTAAATGATTTTATTTTACATACAAGCAGTGCGCAATCATACAATCTGACTGGATATATTATTATATTTATATTTGGAGGGAAAAAATTAATATTCCCTTATTAAATGAAAATAGGAGGTGTTAATTTAAATAAAATGCATGGTGTAATCACACTGGTTTTGCCGAGAACATATTTTTTTGTTGGAGTTAGAGTGAATGAATGTTATTTATATCCATAGATTACACGTTGATCGTCTTAAAATGGGTACATTTAGTCATAATATCCATGAAATTTCGGCTTCATAATCAATTTTCTCATATTCCATTTTGTATTCGTAGGTAACCTATATATTAGTTAATGAGCATGGTACAATTCCTGTATTGTTTTTCGCTTTCATTCGCACCTTATATTATGTAAATATTTAGCAGGAATGTATAAGACGGGAATAATATCGTTTGGAGCGTAATATTGTTTTAAACCAGCTTGTCGATATGATGTATACGTAGTTAACCAACTTCCTCTGTAATTGCAGAGAAGTGACTACTGAGGTACATAATATTGGCCATTATTGTAGTTGTATTTGAAAATGGAATTCATGCGTCACAAATATAAAATAACTTGCTTCATTTTTGCTCGGGCAGGTTGTGTAATGTCACCGAAACGTATTTTATGTGAACAAGAAATTTAGTAAAACATTTTCCCTTTTTTTTAAAGGTGGGAGGTAATCAAGGGTAGGCCTAACTGATTTCAGTCTCAAATCAAGAATTGTTCATGAATAATGCTTCCGACATTCATTAATTAGTGTAATTGAACTAAGCAGTGGTTGATTTAAAAGAAAATCACAATGAAAGGCACATGCCCGACAATATCTCTGTCGTGGCAAAACCTATTAGATTAGTGTTTTTAAATCAAACAACATTAAATTTTTAAACATAAAATTCCTATTTTGTCTACATCTGACAAAATATTTCATATTGGTGATTCTATGTCAAACGGAATCTGCCTCCGGTTGAAACTCGATAAAAACTTACTATGTACGACTTTTAGAATGATACAAATTCCAAACTAGGAAATTATATCTTAATTCTAATCTGACAACTGGATGTCTTGCTGTAAGTTGTATGTGCTTTATTCCGCGCGCTGTGGACTGAAATGCACGACATTTGAATATTCTAGACTTTGAACATGTTCGGCTCATATTAAACTTATATATATAATATAAGGTCTGATATGAAATTATTTCAAAGTATATATTAAATGAATTAAAAAGCGATCTGGCTTTCGTGTTTAAAACAGCTATTCAAAATGAGAACTGCTAGAAGACTCACTTGCCTCCTTCATTTAGAACAAATTAAGGAAGACAACCGGTTGTTTTATTGCTTAAAACAAATAACCTGACATTCAAGATTATGAATTACAGGCAAATCAAACTGTTTGCTAAAATAAAACCGCTTGCTTTCTAATTAATGATGGCTCGAGGAAATGTTCAATAGTTGATTCGATCCAATACTTTGGATTCACACGGAAACTGAAACGTTCATTCTTAACATTCTAAAATGTCCTATAATAAACAAAGAGTAATTCTGTTCTACTAGATATTCATCCTCGTGACAAAAGAGAGATGAAGAACTAACTACACAAAAAATACAACAAGATCCACTAAACTTGTTAAGTAGAGATTACAAGGCTGAATGATCAGAGGTATCTTACTTAAAATGTTTCTATATGCTTAATATTTCATTATGTTTAGTTTTAATGATGAACATGCTTTTTACCAAATGAGATGAGTAAGAATATTATACTAGCGAGTTAATTGATTGTTTAACTATACCTTTACGAAATTTTAACCCAGTACGATATGTATGTTGTCATCATCTTGCCTTGTATCAGATGTTAAATATTACACACTTCTGACTGTTTTGTAGAAGTTAAACGCACATTCTTAATAATTGAAAGTCAAGCAAGAAAGACACTTACAAAATTGGATGATCAGATACGTTAGCATAATAAAACATTTTCTGCCGTAATTATCATGTGTAAATTAATTTTAATCAACATTCCTTAACCAAATTAGATGATCAATAATACTAACAGTATAGGCCTAGTGAGTTTTTTGATGTTTAGGATGTTTTCTTTTATATCTTAGAAATAGGAACATAGTTTTATATAATTTTAATGTTTATTTGGTTAATCTTGCTTTTTATTCAAATGTTGAATATTACGTAATTCTGATTGTTTTGTAAAAGCAGTGCTGAGCGCACATTCTTATATTATCAACTTTTAACGTCAAGCAAGACACCTTTTTATTTTGCTGTACGACATTCACCCTCACACGCGATTCAGGGCATAAAAACTACGTCGAGTACAATTTTGCCTCTTAAACATATGTAAAATCAAAGAATCCAACCGTTCTTAGTCAACGAATTTAAAGTTGAGAACAAATGTGTTACCTACGAATACTTTGATTATTGCAATATTAGCTACCGTGCTTTAAGTCTTAACATGTTTTTCTCTTATAGGAATGCTTAAAATTGTTGCCTGATATTTTGTTCTTAATAAACCTATTCAAAATCACAACTGAGAGTTAGATATTGTATATTTTTTCAACATTAAATTAATATTCTAGTATCTATTTAAAGTAAACTATTGGGGAATATGTCCATAATATTAGGATTTAAACATGTTTTAACATGTTTATTTAAAAACAAATATTGTTAACAACCCTGCATGATCATTTCACCCCCAAAATGCAGCATAAATTAAGTACAACATTAATTTATTACAGTTTTACTTCTCTTATACCTACGTATACATTAACTGTTACCTACGAATACAAAATGTCCACATTCCTCTATGTACTTAAGTTTCTGGCGCATGCTCATAATTCTAAATTTTCCAGAAAGGGTCATTCCCCCTCTTTGAGGTACATGAAAACAAATGTTCATTAAAATCATCTTGGTGAAAGTATACAAAGTGACTCAACCTCATGTTTCAAAGTATTGAGAGCCTGAAAATGCTACCTAACTGTGTGAATCTAAAATGTAAAAAAAAATGAGTACCTGTACAAATATGTCCACTTTCTATCAGCATTAGCATCTTCTGAATACAATACAATCACAAATTTGAATGCAATATGTAAATAGGTGGAATAATCATCACTTAATCAAAATATGGTACTTGTATTTGTAGGTAACATTGAGAAGTGTACCTTCAACTTCATCATTCCGCCACGTGGTCAATTGGAGAGATTAGTGATGGCACTTTTTTTCCATACAAGCTTGATATGTTGACTTTGAGTGGGGAAAAGGAAAAAGAGATCGAAGCATTTTGAAACTGGACCCTAAAAATCTAGCCGTGTACACTTTTCGTTGGATTCGACCATATACTTAAGAGAAGATTTTAGCTTTAAAAATGAGCCCAATGTGGGTAATTGATGAAGGTAAGAGTGGCAATCTGTATACTCCCTCTTGACCATGCAAGTTCCAGACATGTGCGACTCAAGGATTTCAATCAAGCTGCAGCTAGCTCCATGGTTGCTATGTGCCCTGTGGCAAAATAAGCTGTCAGTTCACAAATGTAAATTGACAGCTTATTTTACATTTCAAAAGTGGTAAGGCAAGGTACGTGTATTGGAAAAATATGTTTCTATGTTACAACATTTAAGACACCATATTTAGTCTGTCTTTTAGTAATGCGTTGAATTGGTTAAAAAGCTGATGTAATGAACCAATATCATAGACAAATAGGAGGGGACAGTCTTTTTTATAGTCCCACTGATACGGGCTGATACGCCCTCAAGAACCGTGCGGTCAATCAGGTTACATTTAGAAACTTTGGCCCGTATTCTCGTACGTAGTTAAACACGATTTTAAGCTAAACACGCGTCTAACTTTAACTTTAGACACAGCGTTTAACTAAACGCGATGATCGTACATTTGTTTTACTTAAACACGCGTCTAACTCGCCGAAATGTGTCTAACTTTAAACATGGGTACGGTGGTAGTTTAACTCGCGTTTAATTAAACTTCTGCATCAAGTGTATGTCGTGATTTTCTTATCGTGATACCATGGTTTAAAAGGAATAAAGATTTTTAAATGATGGACCTTAATATAAAGACAAATATTTATTTAAGACAATAATTAGTTAATCAACTCATTCATTTGTAAATTCTTTGACCTAATAGACCTAGCATTCGTTGGTGGTTTTTTTAAAAGGGGTAGGCATAGTGATTGTCCGGATGAATATATAAATGCATAGGCCTATATATTTAGATCAGTTTAGTTAAAATGTCTCATTAAATATTTGGTTCTTTCTGCCAACTAGCTGAGGTCAATTATTATTGTCTTCAATAAAATGCATTATTTAATTTTGTATACTCCCGTCACGAAAGTACACTAGAGATCAAAATATCAGGACAAAACAAAGTTGTATAATAAACAAAGAAAGCATCTAAGATATTAATAACCTGAATAAACCAATGTATTTTATTACAGTAACGAGTCTTTAGTCTTTTTTTCGAATCTATATAGGCCTACAGAGAAAATTAAGAAATGATTGATACTAATTGAATTATGTATTACTATTAAAAATTAACAGGCTTATTATAGTGACGTGATATATTGCAAGCAATAGAAATAAGTGATAGTAAAATATATACGCTCGTATAATATTAAGCATTAAAATCACTAAATACTTCATTTTTTTAAATGAAATAAAGTAAGACATGCACAAAATGGGAATCGAACCCGCGCTCGCCGTCGCCGATTATAATCAATAGGATCCTGCATGCACGCCACAGCGGTTACAGTTGTAAGAGACGTGTTATCGCCGTATGCATTAATTAATTGATCGATTTGTTTATTTCATCATTAAAGTGTGCTTTTCATGCGATATTTCCATGCCCCTCGCATAAATGTTGTTTGTTATGTTGCAATAGTCCTATTTTGAGAGTTTTACCGTTCCTCGGAAGTGCTACGGTAACAGATTAATCCCAAGTAATGTATGCCGTCAATGTAGTTTTAGCGAAATCCGGAAGTCCTACGGTAACTAGTTAATCCCAAATTATGTATGGCGTCAATGTAGTTTTACCGTTTCTTAGTAGTCCTTCGGTAACAGATTAATCCTAAGTGATGCATGCCGTAAATGTAGTTTTACCGTTCCTCGGTAGTCCTGCGGTAAAAAAGTTAATCTCAAGTGATATATGCCGTCAATATAGTTTCACCGCTCCTCGGTAGTCCTGCGATAACAGATTAATCCCAAGTAATGTATGCATTCAATGTAGTTTTAGCGAAATCCGGAAGTCCTACGGTAACTAGTTAATCCCGAATTATGTATGGCGTCAATGTAGTTTTACCATTTCTCAGTAGTCCTTCGGTAACAGATTAATCCTAAGTGATGCATGCCGTAAATGTAGTTTTACCGTTCCTCGGTAGTCCTGCGGTAAAAAAGTTAATCTCAAGTGATATATGCCGTCAATATAGTTTCACCGCTCCTCGGTAGTCCTGCGATAACAGATTAATCCCAAGTGATGTATGCCGATAATATATATTTACCATTCCTCGGAGGTCCTGCGATAACAGATTATGCTTAAGTGATGTATTTCGTCAAATTAGTTTAATCATTTCTCGAAATTCCTACGGTAGCAGTTAATCACAAGTGATGTATGCCGTCAATGTAGTTTTACCGTTCCTCGGAAGTCCTACGATAACAAGTTAACCATAAGTAATATATGCCGTTAATGTAGTTTTACCGTTCCTGGAAAGTCCTACGGTAACAGATTAATCCCAAGTAATGTATGCTGTCAATGTAGTTTTAGCGACAATCGAAAGTCCTACGGTAACAAGTTAATCCCATATTATGTATGGCGTCAATGTAGTTTTACCGTTTCTCAGTAGTCCTGAGGTAACAGATTAAACCCAAGTGGAGTATTCCGTCAATGTTGTTTTACCGTTCCTCGGTAATCCTGTGGTAACAAATTAATCCCAAGTGATGTATGCCGTCAATATAGTATATCATTCCTCGGAGGTCCTGCGGTAACAGATTAAGCTTATGTGATGTATTCCGTCAATGTAGATTTACCATTCCTCGAAGGTCCAACGTTAACAGGTTAATCCCAAGTGATGTATGCCGTCAATGTAGTTTTACCGTTACTCGGAAGTCCTACGTCAATGTAGTTTACCGTTCCTAGGAAGTCCTGTGGTAACAAGTTAATCCCAAGGTATGTATGCCGTCAATGTAGTTTTACCGTTTCTATCCCAAGTGAGGTATGTATGCCGTCAATGTAGGTTTACCTAAAAAAATCATTTCAATTGAATGGAGAACATTACACTCAATATAATCTGCATAAAATAATAACTAAAATGGGGTTTATCCTTCATGTAATTGTGCACGGAATTAGCCTAGCACAAAATCTGTGTTAAACTGTGTTAAAGGATTAAAGGATTTAAGGATTAGACAGCTTTATTAAGTAATAGAGGCTTAACGCCAGTCTAACTCATGAATAAATTACACCTAATTACACCTAAAATGGTGTATTCGATTATAATAGATAATAAGGCTTCTCCAGCAACTTGCGAAACTTCTTGGAATCGACGTTTCCAGCGTCAGATTGAATGGAATGATATCTGGCCAAACCAAACAATTAACCTAACAAAGCAATTAAAAGTTGGTGGAATTTAATTTCAAACTGTTATATAATATTTTACCATAAATGGAATATGTCAAATTAAAATGTGTGTGTGGTATGCAATGTTCAACTTGATTAAGAACATATGTTTACTTCATGTCACCTGTTAAAGTGTTTTGGAACGATATTGCCGAATTAATCTATAAAACGTTCAATCGAAACATTAATATAAACTTCGAAACACTCATTCTGGGTTTCAAGATAAAGAGAGTACGAGACAACGATAATATACATGCCGTTAATACTCTACTTACTTTGGGGAAATACACAATTTTTAAAACGTGGTATAAATTCTTAAACGACAAGAGCACATTTCTAAAAGTCAGAACGAACCTCTACATCATATTCAAAAAAGAGGTGAGACTCTATACAGAAAGAGCAAAACATATCAAAGACCAAAACTCTGTGTTGCTAAATCGTATTTGTGAAAAGCTGTGAATAGCAAATACTAAACGTATGCACTGAATATTTGATATTGATTATTATGCTACCATTATATTTATATGTATATCCTTGTTTGTAAAACGATCCATGAAAACAGAAGATTTTCAAAGTAATAAGTAATACAGGCTGTCCCAAAATGATTAGTACCCATCGATACCCAAAGTTCAATAATTGTTGTCATCATCAAACTCGATTGGATTAGGTCCGTTGTTTTAACATTATCTTTGTCATACTGTACTATTTTATACGAATTTTAGATCATGAATATCAGATTTATCAAACTCAAGATACACTCCATTGTGTAAAACATGGTGAATTCACCTTTTTGACAAGGTGCTAAAACATGTGTGAGCTATTACAGCTTGTTTGAAAGAAACTCGTGTATTCTCATAATCTCTTGTCTACTCAATATAATCTTGTGTGTCTTTCTGTTGTAACTGTTATTGTTCAAATCATTAATAATTCTTCTCCTTAATTCAATTTAACTGGTAAAAGAAGTTTGTCACACTTGAGTGACCCCATGCATTGTTTTATTTGACAAGTGTTAGAGACTTCTAAATGAAGTGGTATTTGGTGAATCACCAGTGGTTTAGATTTCATTTTCACATTGGAGAATGGATTTCGTGAGGTTAAACATCAAGGGACTATAACATTTTTACCAAGTTTGTAGGGAATTGCATCCCTAATATAAAAAGTATAAGCCACTGCTAATTACCCATGTTCACGTCTTTACCTGCTTAAATGTCCCTCAATTTTAGCCTCAAAACTAGCTCATTATAGAAAGAAAGCTTGGGGTCGCTCATGCGTGACGATCCATTTGTACTCTTCAAATTGAATCAAAATGAAGAAGTAGTAATGGTTTGAACAACAATATAATACAACAGCAGTTTAAAATACAAAGAAACCAAAGATATTAGCAGACAAGAGATTAAGGAAAATGTATTAGTTTCTTTCAAACAAGCTGTTTAAAACACATTCTTTTGCACTTTGCCAAAAAGGTAAAATCACCATGTCTTACACAATGGAGTGTAACTTCATTAAAATAAGTCCGATATTCATGATCTCAAATTCTAATGAAAGGGTACAAAATAGCAAATATGATAGTAAAACAACGGATCTAATCTCATTGATTTTGATTGAAAATTTGTATTGAACTTTGGGCATCGATGGGTACTAATCATTTTGGGACAGCCTATATAAAAATCGTTTTAAAATATTAAGAATATATTGTTCAAATTATATGAGCTACTTAATATAATTATTATGTTACTATGTATAAATGACAAAATGACAAGAGTTAATCAAAATAAAAGCACGAGTGCTCTATGCACTGTGGAAAAGGAGACGACAATTTAAAAAAAAATTAAATCATAATAAAATGTAGTTTTACCATTGCTCGAAAGTCCAGCGGTAACAGGTTAACCCCAAGTGATGTATGCCGTCAATGTAGTTTTACCTTTACTCGGAAGTCCAACGGTAACAAGTTAATCCCAAGTGATGTATGCCGTCAATGTAGTTTTACCGTTCCTCGGTAGTCCTGTGGTAACAAATTAATCCCAAGTGATGTATGCCGTCAATTGTAGTTTTACCATTCCTCGATTGTAGTAACAAGTTAATCCTAAGTGATGTTTGCCGCCAATGTAGTTTTACCGTTCCTAGGAAGTCCTGTGGTAACAAGTTAATACCAAGTCCTGCCATAACAGTTTAATCCCAAGTCATTTATGCCGTCAATGTAGTTTTACAGTTCCTCTGTAGTCCTGCGGTAACAGATTAATTCCATGTGATATATGCCGTCAATGTAGTTTTACCATTCCTTTAAAGTCCTGCGGTAACAAGTTAATCTCAAGTGGTGTATGCCGTCAATGTAGTTTTACCGTTCCTCGGTAGTCCTGTGGTTTCAAATTAATCCCAAGTGAGGTATGCCGTCAATGTAGTTATACCATTACTTGAAAGTCCTTCGGTAACAGGGTAACCCCAAATGATGCTGTCAATATAGTTTTACCGTTCCTCGGTAGTGCTGTGGTAACACATTAATCCCAAGTGATGTATACCTTCAATGTAGTTTCACTGTTCCTAGGAAGTCCTGTGGTACCAAGTTAATCCCAAGTCATTTATGCCGTCAATGTAGTTTTACCGTTCCTCGGTAGTCCTTGTGTTTCAAATTAATCCCAAGTCATTTATGCCATCAATGTAGTTTTATCGTTCCTCCGCAGACCTACGGTAACAAATTAATCCCAAGTGATGTATGCCGTCAATGTAGTTTTACCTATACTCGGAAGTCCTACGGTAACAAATTAATCCCAAGTGATGTATGCCGTCAATGTAGTTTTACCTATACTCGGAAGTCCTACGGTAACAAATTAATCCCAAGTGATGTATGCCGTCAATGTAGTTTTACCTATACTCGGAAGTCCTACGGTAACGAATTAATCCCAAGTGATGTATGCCGTCAATGTAGTTTTACCTTTACTCGGAAGTCCTACGGTAACAAATTAATCCCAAGTGATGTATGCCGTCAATGTAGTTTTACCTATACTCGGAAGTCCTACGGTAACAAATTAATCCCAAGTGATGTATGCCGTCAATGTAGTTTTACCTATACTCGGAAGTCCTACGGTAACAAATTAATCCCAAGTGATGTATGCCGTCAATGTAGTTTTACCTTTACTCGGAAGTCCTACGGTAACAAATTAATCCCAAGTGATGTATGCCGTCAATGTAGTTTTACCTTTACTCGGAAGTCCTACGGTAACAAATTAATCCCAAGTGATGTATGCCGTCAATGTAGTTTTACCGTTCCTCGGTAATGCTGTGGTAACAGAATAATCCCAAGTGATGTATGCCATTAATGTAGTTTAACCGTTCCTCGGTAGACCTGCGGTAACAGATTAATCCCAAGTGATGTATGCCGTCAATGTCGTTTTACCATTCCTTGAAGGTAACAAGTTAATCCCAAGTGATGTATGCCGTTAATGTAGTTGTACCATTGCTCGAAAGTCCTTCGGTAACAAGTTAACCCAAAGTGATGCCGTCAATATAGTATATAGATGTAGATTTACCGTTCCTCGGTAGTCCTGTGGTAACAAATTAATCCAAGTGATGTATGCCGTCAATGTAGTTTTACCGTTCCTCGGTAGTCCTGCGGTGTTAAATTAATCCCGAGTGAGGTATGCCGTCAATGTAGTTTTACCATTGCTCAAAAGTCCTGCGGTAACAGGTTAACCCCCAGTGATGCCGTCAATATAGTTTTACCGTTCCTCAGTAGTCCTGTGGTAACAAATGAATCCCAAATGATGTATGCCGTCAATGTATTTTTACTTATACTCGGAAGTCCTACGGTAACAAATTAATCCCAAGTGATGTATGCCGTCAATGTAGTTTTACCTTTACTCGGAAGTCCTACGGTAACAAATTAATCCCAAGTGATGTATGCCGTCAATGTAGTTTTACCTTTACTCGGAAGTCCTACGGTAACAAATTAATCCCAAGTGATGTATGCCGTCAATGTAGATTACCGTTCCTTGGTTGTCCTGTGGTAGCAAATTAATCCCAAGTGAAAATCTGACAATGTTTATGCCTGAGTAATCCGCAGTGATGACAAACCATCTAGTATGATGAATTTATTACCAAGGGTAGGCACTAAAGTAAGACAGCCGAGACATCCATAACAATGAGGTATTTTGGGTCCAAAATCAATATTTTAATACTATATAGTATTGATTTTGGACCCAAAATACCTCATTTTTACATCAGGTTTGTGTAGGGGTAGTTGCTCTCAAGGAGTTTAGAGATAAAAAAATATGTGTGTAAGGGGAAATTTCTTTAAAAAGAACTGCAATTAATTATTGTTTTAGCAAAGGTTTTACCAGGTCATGATTGTGTACAAACTGTCATACTTAAGTAGCCCAGCCGTCAAAGAAATGTCAACTTAATTCTTCGTGTTTTTTCTGAATGATTGGATGGTCAAACCAATGACAAATCGCAGTTTATTCAGACTTTATGTATCAATTCCTCTGACCAATTTGTTGACCACAATTACATGCAAGGCCAGCAAATGTTGCCGAAAATATGTGATTTTGGTGTCACAAATTGACCTCGTATTAATGCCCCGCCCCCCCCTCCCTTTTTATCTTTAAAATGCAGCACCTAGGGCGTATATTGGGAACAGTATGGTAGTGGGGTTATGGATGTTTTCAGTATGGTCACAAATAAGTTTTACACAAAGTATCATCAGTTGGAGAGTGGGACATCATAGATAATGAGACAATCTGTAAAATACCAGTTTAGATTAATTGAGCATGCCCAGAAACTTTCAGATCCACAATAATTGGATAATTAGGTGGCATTGTGACTATGGGGGTTTGTGATGGAGTTTTGTTTTGTTTTTTATTCGGGGGGGGGGGGGGCAGCTTTTTTAGGCCATAATGTGCCAAAATATGTTACGGGATTTAGTTTAAAACTCAGGGTGTTTGAGTCACCAAAATCCATCCAATTGGCGCACCAATGGTTTTAGAGTAAGATATCGGAATATTGTGGCGATATTGCAAGATTAGTTACATCTCAAACTACAAATATCTTGTTCCTAATTGAATTGTTGAAAATATATTTTATTTTGGCATGATCGCATTATTATATGTGATCATGCGTAAGTAGCATAATTATGAAATATTGGCAATTTTCTTCACGTTTCATGTTATGCATTTGGATTAATGTTCTCACTTTACACCATCCCGTTATTATTCGTGTCTGACGGACTTGATGCAAGTCTACATAAATTCCTTGCATCGATGACGTGACCTTATATTTTGTGTCAGCATAAAGTGGCGTTGTTGCATGAAAACGCCACTTGATATCTACGTATAATAGATAGTAGGATAACCAAATAATTTGTTCGAAATAAAACAATACACACAATTCAGTTTTAATGAAAACACTCAATCAAATCAACAACAAACGTTTTATTTGAATTAAAGACGACGCTCCACTACAAATGTTATTCCTACTTAGCAAGCATAGACATATTCTTCGCATTAGAGGTGCAGTATCAGAGATATCTAAAAAATAGATTCAAATGTCATTACCTTGATTAGATAGATGATAATGTGTAGAAACTCTCTCATGTGTAATGATTTCTTCAGTAATCAGAACAAATTACAAATTAAAGACACTTTCTCAGTATTTATAAAACGCCTCATTATGCTTTTCACTTTTTGTCGTATCTTGATTAAAGATCACTTCCAATTGAATCGGTGAAGTCATATGTGATGCAGCACATGAAAAAGGGGGCTTTGCAGGTGGAGTCCATTTTGAGTTTATTATATGTGGTCTCAGAGCATTCTCTAAGCTTTATAATGACTTGAAATTTATCAAAACTGATCAATGCATTCAGATTGTATGAGTGAAAAGGACTCCTAAAGTATTATTATTGTCTTTATTTTTCTCTATCTGTTTTCATCTACATCTTGAAAAACACCCACCCACAAAATCCCCCCCCCCCCCCTCCTTTTTTTTGATGTGCTGCATCACGGGCATGTGCGGTGGTCTTCACAGTAAACATGAAACAAAATTGGTAAACGCCATCCGTGGCATGCATTTTTGTTCATTTTGAAAGGATCTACAACGAAATCAAACAAATTAATGAATTTGTCATAAAATATTTCAAATTAAGCTCCATGATTTCAGACGGTAGTTAGTACATGGTTATTGCATTGCATAACGTATATGTGAAACCCAACTTTAATTTTGAGGAATCCCTCCCCAGAAAATCTCTAATTGACCCTTTAACATGTTAACGCTAATTCACTAGTTTTAGGGCATTTTTGGAAGTAACCTAACCAGATGCGTACGAAGGATTCTGTGAAGGGGGTGTTTTAGAAATATAGATATAATTATTTCACTATCCATGCCTGCGCGAAGCGCTGGCCGGGACGCAAATGTATTAACCGTACACACTTTTGGCCAAACACTGTATAAATGTAATGCTGTACAATGTACATGTGCTATGCGCTTTACTCCATCAAGGTATCAAATGTTGTTTACGGTAACGAACATGGCTGGGACAGGCTTGCGTGTCCCGGGGGAGTTCGAGAGGCGTATCCCCCCACGACGCCAGAAGTTTTTTGAAATTCACGGTTAAAGAACGCATTTCCTTACATATTTTTGAACACTTTGCAGGTTTATTCTTAGTTCAACGTTGCAATTTCTCATCAGTAACTCATGTGTTAACACCAAATCTTAATACCCTAAACATCATTATTATACAGCAACTTAATCCGCAGGCATTGGTTTTACCGGCGATCTCATTGGTTCAATGTGTGTCACATGACGCGGGTTATTCTCCCTTTAAAGTTTAACAGACAGACAGAAAAAGCATCGACGCCTAATAATCTTTTCAATTTAGTTTCTTTTAGTTAATCTATTTTTCTCTCTTTTCATTTTTATCCTGTCTTTTCCCTTCTTATTTTTCTTTTCACCCGGCTTGGAGGGGTGTCTCGTAAACGGGGATCGAAAAACGGGGATCGAAAAACGGGGGATTTGACAAACGAATCCCCTGTTTTTCCATACCCGTTTTTCGATCCCCGTTTTCGAGATACTCCTATAGGCACATCGAAAACGGGAATTGAAAAACAGGGATCGAAAAACGGGGGATCAACTTTTATATTCTTAGTTTAAAACGAGTCCCCTGTTTTTCAATCCTCGTTATAGGAATCTCGAAAACGGGGATTGAAAATCGGGGATCGACATATGCGCGCGTTTGTGTACTTTTGACCATCATAATGCCAAGATTCCTCTTGTCAAATGAACAGACAATGCCAATCTCAACTGACATACAGTCAATATTGTAGGGGCGATCGCCCCCTCGACCCCCTCTGGTTAAGCCACTGCCTCTCCCCTGTCTTCGATGTCCCCTCTCTCCCCTTCTTTTTTTCCTTCTCCTTTCCCGTCTCTATTTCCTCTCCTTTCCCTTCTCTTTTTCCTCTCCTTTCCCTTCTCTGGTTCCTCTCCTTTCCCTTTTTTATTTTTTTAGGGCAGACCCAAGGGGGGTGTTTCACACCCAAAACACCCCCCCCCCCCCCCCCCCCCGTGCGTACGCGCCTGAACCTAACAGGCTAAGGTAAGGTAAAACCCAGTTCAGCCAGCACCGGGAATTGAACCGGGAGTTAAAGTCTAAGCTTCTGTCCGCTATGTGGTTGCGTTCTTTAAAACCAGACAATAAGTCTGTGACTTTTATTTTATTTTCAAATGATTTTACTTTCAAAAAATATATACATTCGTCCTATGATCAGTTAAAATTATCACAAAAGGAAATGCTAAATTTCAACGTCATCCATATATGCGTATTATGTATTGAAAACAATGTTTCTAATCAATTATACGTTAAACGAGTTCATTTAAGCATGTTGTATTAGAATAAACTCATACGAGATCGACGAAATCAAGTAATGTCCAAACATCCACACGGGCCTTTTGATTGGATTGAAACGTTATTTTAATTCCGCTTCCCCTGAAGAGCTATTAACAGTTTTTGATATAGTCATCATTACGCTCTCTCTCGATTTTAACACTATAGACGATGCCGCTACCGATTTCCTTCTATTCGAGATAATCGAGGAAATACTGTAAAGGTATGGGTTTAAAGATGAGTTAATAGGCAAAATGAACACGACAATCCACACGTAGGCTCCAATAGGTATGACGACCGCCCCCGTTTGGGATAAGATCCCCATTATAATCACCGGCATCCAGCAAATGAAATCCGTACCCACAATAATCGCCATTTTGAATGCCATTTTTCGTTCTTCCTCCCTACTGGGGGTTTTATTTACACGTTTTGACGAAATACGAATTGATTCAAAAATGACTATGTAGCATCCTAGAATAACCAGGAAACAGAGTAGGTTAACGCCAAGAAATAGCGCGATAGAGTAGTACCAAGCCGGTTTGGTGTCCTTGGCAACGGGCGCTGCAAAAGTCCCGTTTACCAATTGATTCAGATCAATACCATCGGTTGTAGAGAAACTTGTTGGTCGAGTGATTAGCGGTAATCCGATGCAAACATCAGATAGATCATATATATCGCTGTCAGGTCCGGCGTATATTGTAGGTACTAGACTTATCGCAAGCGAAATTACCCAAATAATTATAGCCGCAGTTCGTGACTTTCGTAGTGTAAATACTGCACTACTGAATGGAAAAGTTAAAGATATAAGTCGATCTATGCTGATCAATGTGATAAAGAAAACGGATGCCTCACTAGAAAGTAGGGAAACAAATCCTGCAAATCTGCAACAATAACTAGCTCGCCATATGTCAGATTCAACAAAATATCTATCGCCGTAATATAGATCAGCTCCTGCTATGATTAACATGTATATTCCCATCATGAAATCCGATACGGCGAGATTAAAAATGAAGAATGAGTGTACTGCTTGAATTCGACTTGACTTATTTTCCCTTTGTCTCCAGATTATCACGTATAAATTGCCAAAGAGGGCGCTAAATCCTAAGATCCATATGAAGACCCGGAGCAGGGTATTTTGCATAAGGCTACCGCATGAAAATAGAGGTGGCTGTGGCTCTAAAGAAATGCACTCCAAGAGCTTGCCGAAGTGACAACACAGTCGATGATCATCTTGGTAGCTTGGTAAAAGATAAATAATAATAATATTCATTAAAAACAAGTTCTTTAGATAATAACGAAATCTGATTTTGGTATGTACATGCATATTGACCTTCCTATCCTACCTATTTCATTACTTTAAGGTAACACGGATAAACGGATAATTTTCTTAGAAATCCTTTAAAATCTACCCATCGTTAACGGGTGAACTGTGTGGCATGTGTGGTCAAACAAGCAATGATCATTCTCTTGCGCGCTGTTTGCCAACGGATAAACGGATAACTTTCTAGCAATCCTTCAAAATATACCTTTCGTTACACACCGCCAACCTTTCCAAGTGTGGGGTATTGCGGGTGCATTTCGTGGCATCCGTAGCGTTACTAGGGTCTTCAATTGTGGGGGGCGGCATATCTGACCTCTTTTTTTTTAGTATACATAGGTATACATAGAGTTTGTCATTTCAGTTTGGGGCATCAGGGGGCAGGGGGAGGGGAGCAAATGGCCCTCTGCCCCCCCCCCCCCCCCCCCCCCTGGTTACGCCACTGCGTGGCATGTGTGGTCAGACAATCAATGCGTATTCTCTTGCCCAACAATGTCCTCTAATTCTTGGTATTCACAATACGATGCGCCACCAGCGGTTGCTTGGGAGAGGCAAAAATACGCAGTGCATCATGGTAAAAAGATGACATCCAAAGTCCGCGTAATCATGGTGATACCTATACATCACAGGAAAACTTATTCTTCTGTGTATTACTCATACGAGCTCCTTCGTGAAGCTGTATTAAACATTTTTATTATCACACTTGCGTGACAATCCAAGGGTAGCTAGAAAGGTGATGTCGACCCTAGAGGTCAAAAATTGAACTGGCAAGAACAACCGCTGGCGGTACATCGTCTGGCGAATCGCGCGAATTGACTACCATATATCTATCATTTTGCGCATTGTTCTGACCGCATTGTCTCTCACGATTGTTTGGACCGCTATTAATCTCAATTCCGCAATTATTCCTTATAATATGTGTTTAATATTCCAAATTGTACATTTCACAATATTGACCAGAAGAAATCGTAACGTGCTAGGTGCTAGCGCATTATTAATAACTCCCTATATGGCTTTCACATCTGTATGAACCATAGCTCGGTTTTGAATACTCACAGAGTTTTTAAGTTTTCCAATCCACCCATACCGTCTTCTTCAACGTGTATTCGTCCGATTCCTTTAATATTTCGCACCAAAATCCTTTAATAATATAACAATAGCAATGAAATATATCAAAATATTTTTAAAAAGTAGTACTTGATGAACTACTTAGTATTTGTATTAATGGATCATGTGTGATACAGATCACACTATCTCAGTATAACTCAGATGAACGTTGATCAAGGCCAACATTGACTAACTAATCATGTTTATGTTAGTGGTGCCGAATTCATCTCTAATGTTGGTGTATCCTTAGTATAAGATGTTCATGAATTAGACTAGTGGTAAGACCATATTACTGAATACACCTGTATAATCATTTAAACACTGATTTTGATATGCATAATATCGAGCCTGTCTAACGACAAAAAAATAGCATTTCGATTCATGTTTACATTGCAGATGCTGAATTCATCTCAAATTAATCTGATATTGAGCCAGTTCAACGATAAAATGTATCATTTCTATTAACCCAAACCCATAACAATGACCAAAAATATAGCAAGCTTTAGCATATAATATCGAACGTATAAACCACTGCGGGAACCGAACCTGTCAACCTTTGCGAATGATATAAATGCTTTTAATCAATCTGTATCTGAGGGGAACCTAGTTCAAACCAAATACATACAATTTTAATATCGTTATATTAATGTTAGTTGGTAATGTACATTTGATGTTTTCTCTCTGTCGATGTAGACATTTATTCACCATACAAATATGCTCACATTAAAAGAGGATACTCACAGCGTTACAAGTTTATTGAGATTCTCAAATGCTCCTCTTTCTATTTTCGTGAGAGGAACATTCCATATATACCTGTAAAAAATATCCCAAAGTAATATTAATCAATCCAGTTTTTTCTGTTAAGATTTATGGATGCTTTTTCATAGTTTCCTTTTATGTTGAGTTGAGTAGTTTAAGATTAATGATTTGTCTGTAATTGTTGGTTTAACTTCACCATGTTATGCAAAGGCCAAGAATATTGTTCAAAAGAAAAATATTGTCGCCGAAATTGTCGCAATTTAACAACTTCAGGCAAATTTGTAATGCTTAGTCACGATTAACTTTAATTTAAAGTAGTCGAAATTACTTACAACACTTGAAGATCAACGAGTCCATCGAATCGATTAGACGCTAATGTTGTCAATGGATTGTAAGAAAGGTCACTGCAGTTGAAAGAGAAAACAATTATTAAGGCCGGTATATAGTTCGTGTTATTAAATGCTCTCCACGCGGCAGGCGTCTGCAGACGACATTCCAAAATGTCACAAATTGTTTCAAAAATGTCAACATTATTTATTGTCATTATCATATTCAGAATCCCTGTAAGAAATGCATTAAAATAAGTATAAATATGCCCAGTAACGCAAACTTATATTGACAGTCGCAATAGTAATATTTTGCATCACTATACGTTAAAAAAAATTGAAATGCGACCAATGCAGTTCATTTCCACAATAATATAGAGATATTTGCATTGGTTCTAGTTTTATTTTTGAGGCTTCTTGTACGTATGGTGATGCAAAATATATCTTTGGAGATTATTGTTTTAATCTGACGTAGAAGTCACTTATACTTATGACTTTCCACAAGGCAGGCGTCTGCAGACGACAGTTCTAAAATTAACCAATAAGTTTCTAAAAATGTAAGAATGACTGGATTACCCCACCATATACAAAATCACAATGAGAAATGAATTATAATAAGTACAAACAAGCCTAGTATTGGTTCGGTAATTCTTGAGAGTCCTAGTTTTATTTTTTAGGCTACTTGTACGTAAACTTAGAAAGTTGTAAAAGGCTTTTGAAACATCTCTTTGTATATAGTAATACTAATAGTTGCGTGGAAAGTGTTATGTTCCATGGGTACTGGTTTTGCAGTTCCAGCTAAATCCCAACTCAAGTTGTACACAAAATTGAAAAGAATGGTGACGCCAAATATTACCTAACGACTGCCATAATTATAAGTATACGCACAAGTCACGTATATTTAGGAGTCATACGCACTGGTTTTGCAATACGTACTCTTGGTGTGCGAACGCTTCATACACGGGACGATCAATGGCCCCGAAAAGAAGGATGACGGGCTGATTCTAATATTTTATTGATTTTATCTGTAATACTTACAGCCATATGACGTTAGGTAATCCGTCAAAAGCGAATACTTGGATTGTGGAAATGTTGTTATTCCGAAGTGATCTGTAAAACGTTATTATTCATCTAGTCATGATTCAAATATTTATCTTTTCTCATAGTAGGCCAATGCACATAAAAGTTGGCAAAACCCAAATACGCTTCTCCCCAGAATTGAGCCGGGACCTTCGTATCATATTCACGACGGTTTTAACATTGATCTACAGACACAACTGACTGATGAGCGAAAGATTACAATATGTATTAATGTGTAAAGACAGTTACCTCTGTAGCTCAATGGTTAAGATTTTCGTGGATCTGATGCGAAGGTTGCCGGTTCGAATCCGGTCAAAAACACATGTGGTCTTTTTTCAAATTAAATGTTCACCGGTCTACTCCGAGGACAGATAAAATCAGAGAACTATGTAATCATTTCTCACATCTAATTATATTATAACATTCTATAGCGTTAATGTCAAAGAGTAACGATGATAGATCCTCCTAACAACCAAGGGTGTTTTTGTGTTGTGTTTATCAAGAGAAAAAGCCAACTAATTAATAACGGGGACCCATTGGAACCAGGAATTTGACTCAGTCACCGAAACCTAACGCAAAACGGCAAAGAAGATGTTGCTGTCTTAATAACCTACCGTGATTGCGCATTGAAACTAAGTTCGCAAATGCAAGATCAAAACAATCGTGGGGCTCAGACTAGTTTCATTCTGTTACCTGCCACGAAGCCCATGATTGTGCCAAAGTTAACGCCAAATTGTTATCAATTTCAAAAACAAATGTTAGGAGTTACTCACAATGTCCGTAGTCTACTAAGACCTTTAAATAAGCCTTGCTCAAGTACAGGTACATCACCATCCGATAGGTCCCTATAATGGGATAATCAAAACTATTAACATTTCTGTATAACATCCCCGCAAAGCCATCTTGGTCAAAGCATATTATCAAATGAAACGACGTTTAATCCTGTTATGTAATTGTGACCACGACATTCGGACAGTACGGACGCACAGAGAATGTGCGCGATTCCTGTTCAATTTATTCTATACTTTTCACATAATCAGAACTAACTCAAAGTATGTCCTCAACAGTTCGGTACACTGAGAAAAAAGTTTACACAGCTTGTGTAAAATTTTACATATTTCCTGTGTTCGCACAGAACACTATCATTTCTATGTAAAAGTTTACATAACATGTGTTATGTAAAATTTGACTTGTTAGTTATGTAAAATATTACTAAATTAATGTGTAAGAAAATTAACATATAAGTTATGCAAATAATTTACCAACAACTTATGTAAAACAATAAGAGCATGATTGTTATGTAAACATTAACATGTCATTGTTATGTAATTTTTTACAAATTATGTAAAATTAAACGATTTTACTAAGAAATGGTGTAAAAACTACATAATTTTACACATTTCTTGTGTTCATTTGATAGAATTTCATAATTGTTATGTAAAAAACACATTACAATTATGTTCAGTTATAAAAACATAATAATAATTCACTTAGTTATTATGTAAAATTTTACTAATTATTTATGTAAAATCAAAATGTTACTAGGAAACTGTGTAAACAATACACAACCATTGTGGACAATTTAACATATTTCTGATGGAAAAGTACATCGAAAACTTTGAATGTAAGTAAATCACTGCACTGATAAACTTATAGTTGTTATTGATGCGTATATTTCAATTGTTGATGAAAATGAGCGCCCCCCCCCCCCCACCCCACCCCATCTGATAAGCTCTGATACCCTCTGAACTAAACCCCGGGAACTAACTCTCAACCACAAAGACACACGGCCTGACGGCCTCTATACCGGGGCTAATAATATTATTTGCCCTATAATACTAGCCTTGAAACTATACAACATGTACGGCAACCGGTAGGCCTACATACTGAATCACGGGACTTGCGTGCGTGACTGAACACAGACACATCAACTGCATTTTCCATCGGCAACAATTGAAATATACGCATCAATAACAACTATAAGTTTTCGATGTACTTTTCCAGCCCCCACCGCTGCAGAATTGCAGAGACCTCTTCAATACAAGCTTCTCCTGCATCGGCCATGTTGAAACTGCATGGTATATGTTCACCGCGTACGTTTACATAACAAACATGATGAAGCGAAAATTTACATCGCAATTACGTAGTCACACGCACCATGTGCTTTTTTACATAACAAACATGTACAATTAACATTATGAATTGTAAATCTTACACACTTTTAATGTTTATCTTTTTTTTGCAAATATATTGTGTAAAACATACACAACTTTGGTAAACAGTCAATTTAACATAAGAAATAAGTACTGACATTATGTTCCAAATTTTTACATGTCTTGTGTTATTTTTATCAAATAAAAGTTTACATATTTTTCGTTTACATATTGTTTTCTCTGTGTAGATAGAAAGATATGTACATCTTTGATCATTACTGGGATCATTATTAATGAAGAGAGGAGAGAGTGTCGAACGAGGTGGACAATCATGACAAACAGATTTCACAGATTTGCATAATGTACGTACAAGGAGTTTGAAGTCCTAGCTAGCTGATCAAGGGTCTCCATTGTCCAACCACTGTCACACAGTACCAACAGTTGTTCGTTTTCGTAACTGCACTGGCATCCAACTGGACAACGCTTTCTATCTGTGGATCGGATGGTCAATAATACTAAACGATAATAAGACCACAGAGTCAAAATGTAAAAAAATGGTACAAATAATATTTTGAAATCTGGGCTGTTTTCGCATCAAAATTTCATAGATATACGAAGAAAATGGAATGTTATATTCAATGTTAAAATGCAGAGCAAAATTAAATTAAAAATGGTAAACTAACGGCTAGAATCGCGCAATTGACAATAATCACGTACTACTTCATATGCTATCTTTACTACTTTTACAACTTACAACAACATAATGATAATTTGTTGTAATTCCTTAATTCCGCACGCGCACGATTATGGCAATATGCACGCAGTTTTGGATGCACGTACAGCGCTTTGAGTTTAGATCTCACTAAAGTAAAGCGCTCTATAAATGTGTGTTATTATTATGATGCACCGTGCGTTGAGCCTTCATGCATGCGTAGGACTTTTTGTTTATGTTTTTTGAAAAAAATTGGCCAATGACGGAAATAATGTGTCGATGTTCATATTGTTTGCTGGTCGAACGAGTGAACTCCATTGTATATTAACGAAGTTAGCAAAAAGTAACTGAAAATAATGTTAACATTTTACCCATACACTCCCTAGTTAGATTCAATTACAATTGGATTATGTTGTGGATGGAACTAGAAGCCTAAAGTATTACTCTTGAAAGCCGTTATGTTAAGAAATTCAAGCTTTTAACTTCAATTTGTAATAGAAACTAGTGATATTTCAGATTTTGTAAAAAATAAAAAGTTCAAATGTCGTATAAAATCACAATATATTATCCCTGGAGCAGATTTTAGTATTAAAAACTAGCCCAAATGTGGCTGAGAGTCTCCACGTGTGCCAAGTCATCGAGTCATATGGCAAGATTGAAGATTTTGGCCATCCTCAAGGTCCCACCATCAAGCGGTCAATGGTGTTGAATTGACCAATTCTTGGGTGTAACGTAGAGCCCTACACGCGACTTTTTAAAGATCTTCTGTTAAGAAATTCAATGTTTAGACTTCAATTTGCTTAAAAAACTAGTGCTATTTCAGATTTTATCAAATAAAAAGTTCAAGTTTCGAGTGAAGTTACGATATAGAGCAGATTTTAGTTTAAAGTGTGGCGCAATGAGGCTAAAGATCGACACATGTTGCAAGGCACATCGCGGAAGTGTTGACTGCCTTTTGGCTCATCCAGACAGTTGGTACAGGGTATTTACACCATTTACACCATGTTCAAACGCAAATACTAGCGTCATGGCCAGTTCAACCTGTCAGTTAATATCTCAAACTTGTGCTCAAACTATGCAGGTAACTGGAACGTAATGTGTGTTAACTTAATAAAGTTATCCATAGAGCACATGTTACAAATGAGTACTCACCACATTCCATTTCATCATCTTCCATTGGACAATCTTTAGAACCATCACATACAGTTTCCAATGGTATGCACGATCTGGGAATGGAGCGGTTCCGTGAAGCGTCGCATTGGTATGAGCCAGGACATGTTATATTAACTGTGAATCATATATAAAATAAAAAGAAGAAAACAACTGTTCTACGGGCCTGACCGACCTATTGTGCAAATAAATACCAACTCATATTTCGGGGGGAAATTGGGGCGGTTTTTTTTTTTTTTTTTTTTTTTTTTTTTTTAGTTTTTTTTTTTTAGTTTTTTTTAGTTTTTCAAAATATGGCACATTGTTTATAAAAATTGTATGATTGTTTGCGCCATTTGAAAGAAAATGATCCCGATCGAATTACACATCCTAAGATGTCCATCACCGAGTAGAACAGCCTTTTCATTTGTAATGACAACACAGGAAGATTTAGGGATCAATGTTATCATAGCGTTTGCAAAACACGACCAACTATCCTAAATCACAGCTTTAAAATCAATACACTTGGGGCCCAGACAAAAGTTGACTTTTAGTCTTAACTGATACGATGACCCCGAAAGAACACAAATTAAATCCCCATCTTAAATTCTGTTTTTGAAAGTGAGCCGTCATCAACTATTTTATGTAGCGTGTTGCATCATACCTTATTGGAAACACATTTAAGTACCCATTTAAGTCCAAGTACAGAGGTCTCTTTCAAAGCTTGGCCTTTTAAATCATATGTGACCCAATACGAGTAAATGAGGCACAATGAGGGAAATATGAATGCATAAGTTAAGGGACATATTGATACCATAATCAATGTTATATAATATTCCTAACTAAACTTACGGATGATTGAAAACCACTTAGTCGCAAAACATCAAAATACAAATCGTCAAGTTATGAACATTTAAAGTTTTGGATTTGTTAATAATTCAATAGAATAAATAAAAATAAAATACTTAAAAGTGTAGTTTGACTCTTTATTTTCATGAATAAGAGTTGCTGGTTGGATAAAAGATGTATCAAAGTTCACAAATAAGACTTTATGAATTTGACTTATAATGACCGTGTCCTACATGTTTGCTCTTAAATCAAATGTATTAGTTACTACCGCATTGTGCTTCTCATGTTGAGTCATATATTGATATTGAAACATTTTACTTCAAATGGACTCATCTATTCTAAGTTGGCCTTACAATTGTAATATTCTTAAACATAAAGACTAAAACATAATGATATGTTTACACACATCCAAGCTGGCTGACGTACAAAACATTCAAGTTTTCTATAACATAATCAGAAACTCTTTTGTTATTGCATACAATGGGCTCTTACGTGAAGCTTATTTATTGATCGATTATCGATTTTATTTTTAATCAGTCATGTAGAAAAGAATGCACTTCAAATACGTACGGCAATCGAACTCATCTGTGAAGTCCAAGCAATCGTTGAATCCGTCGCATTTTGCTTCTCTGTCTGCACAAAATCCTCGACCACAATCAAAGTCATTCTCTTGGCACATAAGTGGACCACCTAAAGAGTAAAATTGTTTACGTAAAAGTTTACGTAATCTTATTTATTGTGATGAGTGCTTCCGTTTTAAGCGGTACAAAATCATGGAATGACTTAAGATAGATATCACTTAAATAGCACGATCAAAATATGGATTTTCCTTATAAGGCAAAAAAAATATGTTATGTTGATTTTTTTCTTCTTTTGTTTGGCTTAAAAATATATGGTTTATGTCAAGACAAAATTGGTATATGCCCATATGTCAATTTAACTAATGTTTCTAGTGTGACAATAGTCTAAAAAACATTTATTTATGCTTATTTATTCATTTCAAGCAAGAAATAGTAACATTTAGACACTTTTAATCAAATTTAAATCTAAAAATAAAAATATATCCGACCCTAGTTTTTACGATTTTAGGGTCGATCGCTGAGGGCAACACAACTTTTTTGTTGTTGCCCTAATTGATATGGTGGAAGGTCTTATGGAAAATGGTTTTCTTTCTGGCAACACTATCTTATCCCTATATAATTGCCTAACCAGTTTTCTTCAGAATTGAAAGGGGCAATGACTATGATATTCAAAACCAACAAGAACAAAATATATGTGCCCAGGCTTTTTTCTTTTTTTAGTACCAAATTTGGGTAAAAAATAATACATTTTTATATTGTAAAACTACCAGTGTTGCCAGACCCAAAAATTGGATACGAAATAAAGTTGACGAGTTGACATCACCTGTCAGTAACGAAGTAAGATGATACCTTTTGCAATACTCAAGTCCTTCATTTGATATCTTTTACACTTTTGAGTCAGTGGCTTGGAAGAAAAGGGGTATTTTTACATAATTCGATTATAAATGGGCAAAAGTCCCCCCCCCCCCCCAAAAAAAAAAAAATAGCCTAAAATACAAATGGGTGTTGTCATGGCAACAATATGTTATGCCGAAAGACCTTCCGCCTCACCAAATATAAGGATCGTGCATATGACCTGGTGTTATCTGTCTTAATTAAGATTAAGTGAAAACAAAATTCGGAATATCTTTTTGCTACACTACAGGGTGAGTCAGGAAGAACGGGCACTTATTTGGCGAAAGCGCCACAGAAATATTAGGCCTGCATATTAAAAACCAAATATAGTGTTATAAAGAACACATTATTTGGCTTTCATTCTAAAAAAGATTTTTTGAATTCGAACATTGCATCATAATGTTGCAACCATTTGAGTAGAACCGGTATTTTAAAGCCAATCCACAGAATGGCAATAACCCATAGTATTGTTGGTTGCCTGATTCAGTGATGCTGATCAATGAAACTAGTGAAAAAACTGAAAAGGCACATGAATGTTGGATACAATATCTTAAAATTACTGGAAATAAATAGATCTGTGTAATTATGAGTAATAAAAAGCCTGAAATCAAGAAGGAAAAGTAAAAGGAGGCATATCTACTGATTCAGGAGATAAACCTCATTAGAATAATTTTAGGAATGGCTTGATAATTTGACCATTCCGTGGATTTGCTTCAGATTTTTGGGGCTTTACTCAAATTAGTGTAACATGATAATGAAATGGTCGATTTTTAAAATTCTTCTTTCGAATGAAAGCCAACTTGTAGGTCTTGAAAGCGCTACCATTGATTTGGAATATGCATGCCTACATCTTTTGTGATGCTTTTGTGAAAAAAAAGTGCCCGTTCTTTCTGACTCACCCTGTATGATAATGAAGATGAAATTAACACAAATCTTTAAAAAAAAAACAAGCCTGATATCACTACATGTATGCATTATTTTATTTGACGATCAGAAGGTATGGATCTCACTAAGTGATTCAGTGATTGCAGTAGGCTTAAATACGAGCACTTGTCGAAGAGCTAGCGTTCACACCCCTACAACGACGGAGGATACATACAGATGAAGTAATATATACTACTAGCGGGTACCCTCGCTACGCTCGGGTCCTCGCTAGCTGAGTATTATCTAAATTAGATACCTGCATGATTTGTAGCAAAATGGGCATAGGTAATGAGTTCAAAATTGTAGATCCCTGAATTTTTTTTTTTCTCATTTGAAATAGACTTTGTTCACAGAAATCTGAGTTTTGTGATATCTTTGAATCTCGGACTCAATTTCAATACCCCATTTAGAAGGGAAACAATTTTATAGGTACCCCATACACCGCCCCCCCCCCCCCCCCCCCCCCAAAAAAAGAAAATGTTGTACCAACCTCATATAGTGTATAGGCCTACATGGTATAGAAGATGGTGTGCGGTTAATCGTCAACATGATCAAAGCGTATAGGCTATTGTGAAATAGCAAGAGGTACTTGATACTCCGGGTGCCCTTAATCCTAATATCGGTGCCACGGCGCCCTTAATAATCCAGGGATATTAATAAGGCCTACCGAGAAACGCTAAATATTATTATAGGTATCCCATAATAATACATGAAATAACCACTCAGATAGGCCCTACCCCATACATCCTTAAAATACAGTTATCACAGGTGCCTTTATTCCATACCCCATTCTGCAGGTACCCAGTGTACCCTTATAAATAATCCAGACAGGATAGATTTCACAACCCACTTCGTGGATTCCCCCCCCCCCCCCCCCCCCCTACCCCTAAAATGTGCCAAGTCTCTCATAGTACACGTAGGCCTACGTATTAAATTAATTTCGGTCCGTGACGCCACTGGTTTTATTTAGTGGTTTTTTTTAAGTTTTATAGTGGGTCTTTCATAGTTGTCGGGAGGCGGGGTCTCACCATGATCACTTTGTACCCACCAAGTTCAGTGTTAGCCATCCGTTTATTTTATTTTTCGGCGTATTGACATCAATTATTTCTCAAGTAGGCCTAAACGTAAGTGTATTTCTACTACGGTGTGCGCCATTACGCGTTCGCCGATAGTTTCCCGATTACGCCGCGTACGCCGGTAATAGCCTGATTACGCGTGCCCCGGCAATCGCCCGATTACTAGTGCGGTGTGCCGGCCATCACTATGGCGTGCTCAGCGTATACGCGGCGCGTAGCAATATCGTAGCAACGGGCTAAAAAACCTTGAATTTCACGAAATCTAACCCAAATTTAAAAAATCAAACATAAACTGGTTCGTCGTGGGACCCATACGCACTCGCACAGAAAATTTGAAGTCAATCGAAGGTGCGGAAATGGGAGAACATCTCAGGACAGGAAAAGGCAACTACTCCGTATTATATATAAGATTAGGTACAATCCCGATTAGGCCCTACTAACCTTCCATGTTCTTCAATTTAATATAGAATCCCTGCCCGGATTGCGATTGATCCGTCGTAAAAACCAACCACATAGTCGATCCACTTGACATCAAGCTGCGTAGTTTCAGCGATCCCGTGAAACTGAATATCATCGACGATGCATCGCTAGCATCGTGACCATTGCCAATTTGTAAGAAATCAAAACCTCTCTCCAGGTCGAATTCGATGAATTGCAGTGCGATTTTTGCGTCGCCATTATTATTTCCCACAAAAACAGCGGTTATAAGCCACTGACAGATGATGTTACCAGCGTAATCAAGTGGGAATCCTGGTGACGCCAATGGCTTGGTTTGGTTTACCGTGAGGTACAGATTTTGTGCACCACACTCTCCTGTACAATAAGCAAAACGACTCTTGTTACAACAAATTACAAATATGACCTATTTGTCAACAAAATCTGGATTGTTGCTTTATGTTTATATCCATTGTCCCTTAGAGCCTTCAAAAATTCACAATATAAACTGATATACTATTAGGTAAAATGTGGCAAAGTTCACAAATATTATGACATCTTAAAAAGCAAAATGAATGGATAACATGTTCCGTTTCTTTGACTCTATAATTCGGCTTTGCTAAATTACCGACAGACACCAGAGAAAATTGTTGTAATAAAATGTGCCGCATCATTTCCTTCCCTTTGTACCTTACACTTGACTTAGATTTAAATTAAGATTTCCATTTTCCTTCCATTTTTCCTATTACTTGATGTGACGATTATCATAATGTTCATTTTGTAATAGTAACAACCATTGTTAAGCATTACATTATTAAAGAGTTGCCCTATGGACTGTTTCCAGGTCGATGCCAAACCATTAGATATTTTTAATGTGACGCAATGGTCTTCAGTACGAGTGTGTGGTATTCAAATTATTCAATGATGTACATACGGCTAATATATGTCATGGGAAGGACGGGTCCACTTAAGGAAACTAAACAGTCAGACTGAATTGGTATACATTTCAGGTGTATTCCGTATCACGACAAAATCTTTCTATTTATAGCTAAACAGTCTGACGGTTTGGCATTCGTATGGAACCGGAAGCCATGCCTTACCGCAGTTAATCTCGTCCGATAGGTCATTACAAATTGGCTTCCCGTTGCACTTTTGCTCAACGTGAAGGCACACAATTCCAATACCAGATGCGCACGAAAAATCGAATTCATCACATGTAAAATTTCCTGAAAATAATATTTCTGAGTTATTATTTGGATTGAAATAAATATATTTCTCAAAATGTTAACGTAATCTTAGAAGTGCATTTACATGTTTTCCATTTAATAACAATTTATATTCATAAGTTTAAAACAATAATGATTTGAAATGTATTAACAACATCATCGCCGTTGCCAAACTATGCATATGCAAGTTTAAATATGGCAACCATCCAAATGTGTTATTCCAATTTGAAAAAGAACTCCTTTTTCGTAGACTGATTTATCTGTAATAACTATGACATGTATGCTAATTATGTGCTGTATACAAGGGTCATTCAATTAAGTTCTACCTCCTACATGTACCCGGCGATAATGTTACTTATGTGTGTTGCAAGTAACATTATAAATCGTCGATCTGAAGTGGTCTCGAAGTAACGTTGCAACAAGGGAAAACCATCGGACCATAAATGAAGAAAAGTAAACCTCTCCGTACAGTGATCATTTTTTGTTTGTTTTGTAATTCACCAAAAATTTAACGAGCATTTTGAGAGAAAATTAAACACCAATACCCAAAAAACGAAACCGACCGACAGACCCTACCTGAGAGGTCCGTTTTCCCTCAGAACAGGGTGTTTTTTCTCATCGCCTTACCATCAATCCGTTGAGCGCTCAATTGCAGCAAGAATCCAGCACGTGTCACTGAACCATCGGTTATAAATCGTAACGACAATGTATTGCCCGGGCTTACGATTATCGCCGGTGGATTATTGCCGTGCAACGGTCTCACGATCATGGTTGTTTCATTATCCGTGTCAACGCCGCTACTAACGTAGAGAAAATCGTATCCAAACTCCAGCTTCATGCGGATGAAGGTTAGTTTAACACGCATCGTTGGCGGCGCTCTAACCTGCCAAATACAATCCAAATTATTTTCATAGTTGGAAGGAAATCCCGTGGATTTCACTTCATGTACGTCAAATTCGGATGACACGTAAATCGATTGATATCCACAGGGTACTGCAAATAATTAAAATGGAAAGGTCTATTATTATCATAAATATGTTTACATGTTTGATTTCTATTATAAATCTGTTTATTTGGTGACAGATGGAATAGAGTTAAGATGTAGAAATCTCAACCTTGAGATACCGGTATTACCAAAGGATCTGACTGGTATTAAATAGTGGAACGAAGGTTTCAAATGCGATAATCTTGTAATTGTGTAAATTACCATTTGTTCGCATGGGACGACCTTTTATTCGTATATTGGTGAGCACATGATATTTTAACTTGACCCCTGGGTTAATACGGGTTTAATCGCGATTTCAAACTAGCCGAAATGGATCAATTCTGGTTCTGGGTATTCGCAATATGATGCGCCGCCAGCGGTTGTTCTTGTCGGTTCAATTCTTGACCTCTAGGGTCAACATTATCGTTCGAGCTACAATTGGATTTTACGCAATAATGTTGAACACAGCTTCACAAAGGATCCCGTATGACTAATACAAAGAAAACGAATCTACTATAATTGTAAATTGGTGTCGGGGTGTGCATTCGCGTGTATAACCAATAAATTTATCTTAAAACTATGTTGTATTTGTATATACGCTGGCTTTGGATGTCGACTTTTTACAATGATGCACTGCGTTTTGTTACCTCTGTCAAGTAACCGCTGGCGGCGCATCGTATTGCGAGTACCTACCAGACGATGCCGGACACGGGCGTATTCACGAATATTCAGGATTAAATATGCGAACGAGGTTACGTGATCAAGTGAATGGGAAGAACGCTTAACAACGGATTAAATTCAAAACACTGGAGTTGGTTATCCAACTCCAGCGGTTTAGGATGAACTTATTTAGTTCCAACGTGTGATGAATTGTATGGGGTGTAAATCCATTGTTACATTGAAACCAACGGAAATTCAAAATTTACGGCCGTTCGTGTCCACCATCGTCTGTACCTACCGATACTTATGTTTATGATATACCGAGTGAAACTAAACGTTATGTATATAGGTTTATACGACAGTAGTTTCTTATATCTGTTCTCTTAACACAACAAGACATCTTACCACAAAATCCTTCGTCTGTGTAATCGCTACAATGCACTGTACCATCACAAATCATAGACACGTCGATGCATAAACCATCATCGCATGCTAATTCAGTTGAGATGCAATTACCTTGAAATGTTTAAAATAATGGTCCAAATCAATGTTATTTTTAAATCTTATGCTGATAACATATAATTCGCTTTGGAGTCGTGGTCGCTCCAATTACGTCATATTCCGCAAAAAAACCCTTCTCACAGCGACCTACTGCGACTTTCCGATACATCGATCAAAAGATCGCTTGACTCAAAACGACCGGTCGTAGCCAGTTGAATTTATTTCAACTCGACCGATCGGTCACTCATTACGTAATGACCACCGCAATTTTTCAACCCATGGGGGAGGTTACTTTTTGCCTCTAATTTAGCATATCCATAAAGAATGAAAATACGTGCGACTACCGGCGATGTAGTTCCTCGATGCGACCTCTGGCGATTATAAATCGCACCGAGCTCCTTCAATATATAGGGCCTACGTAATATACGCCCTCGCCCGGTTGTATTAGTATCAACCAAGCTGATCTAATATCAATAGTCTCCATCCAAGCTGTTCTAATCAGCGGCCCATAATACCTGAAATATGTTACCAATCTGTTCCAATTTCACGGGGGATTCCCATGATCTGTATCATGTCTGTATGCAACAAGTGGGTGGTCAACTCTTTAAAATACTGACAAACTTCCCAGGTCTAGCCGCGATTCGGCGGCGACTGTAACGTCAGTGTTGGGGACAAGGGACAATTATCGCAAACGAGTTCCATTTTTAACTGGAATATCAGTAAAATGAGAAGAATAGCGAGCCCGATACCAGTGCTACTTCGATATAGCAACCGCAACCTGCTGCGACCATCGACAGGCTAGTATAAAAAAAAGTATTACCTCCTATAGCCTATAATTTCCTCTTGACAGTGAAGTAGTGAAGTAAGTTTACAACGGCATCATTTACGAACCGATATACATGTAGGCATATTCTTACGCCTTTCTAAAGCATGTTTGTATACCCCAACGCCTTGGAAGGGTGGGCGCGTCTCTTAACTCAATCGATGAATGTCGCAGTGATGTCACTGTCTTGTGGAAATGAAATATACTAAGGTTTTTTTAACATAAGTCCATGAGGAATTAATCTATCAGTGGGTTCAAATGGTTCAGTTGCAAAGCTAAGGTGACCAACTCAGCACGACCAAAGCTGTATCCGCTAAGCCATATACCTTTAAGTACTCGGTTCCATTACATGCAGGGGGTGTTCCATTCCATGCATGGGGGCATGCATTAACTGTTGTATTGACTACTGTTGTTACAGATGACTGGTTTGGTTTAGTGTTTGGTTTACACCCCTTCGACTGTGCGCGCATACCGGCAGGTAAGCTTTTGTTTGGCAGGCAGGTCGCGCGCGCACATCGGCGTTCAAGCTTTTGTTTGCTTTGCTAGTGTGACGTTACAGGTGACATCGTCTATACAAGAATTGAGAATAAAAGTACACCACCCATCCGTGCGAGAATTGTTGCCAGTTTAATTAAACATCGCGACCTAAATTATAACTAAAGAAAATACCTATACTAGTGTAATTTACTTCAAGGAAACAAACAGGTCCAAACTGTTAAGAGATGTATGAAGTTGGATAAAATTAGAGTCAAAACTGTTTCGTCAACGTTTACTTACCGCACCCAATCTCGTCTTCAAAATCTTCGCAATCAACTTTGCCATCACAAACAGACGAGTTATCGATGCATCCCAGACCAGAAGGACAAGCGAATTCGCTGGAGTTGCATACTTATGTGGAAAGATTATAATAGGGAAATTAAGTAGGTTTAACGTTGTGATTTTTAGTAGATAAATACCATATCAATGAAGCAACAGAATGAAGAAACGGTACGTTGAAGTCACGTCTTCAAATTTGTATTGAAATGAAGTATTGAAGGACTGAACCAACACTAGGGATGTTTGTACTTATTTTAATGCATTTCTCATGCTGATCCTAAATATGGTAATGAAATTTAATAATTTTGATATTTGAAACATTATGTGACATTTTGGAATGTCGTCTGCAGACGCCATCTGCATGGAAAGTGTTAAGTTCAGATAATACGGAGATTGAAAAGAAATATTTACCTAATGAATACGATTCTAGCAATAAAACTATTTCATTGGTAGAATATCTTGACGAACTGACAGTTATCCATATCTCGTTAGAATCTGTGGCAAGGACTGCTGGTGCCTTATTGCCACGACGAGACCATAATGTGGTCCCTGACTCCATGACGATAGATCCACGTCCCACGCTCATCAAAGCTCGATCATCATATGAATTTATACTGAATTTATCAAAACGTATTCTCATTCGTCTATCCGGTTGCGTAGAGATGATCCACGCGCACTCATGTGATCCTTCATGCATTAAGTTAAAAGCGTTGTTCTGTAAGAACACATTCTGAGTTCCACATAATCCTGTAAGAAAGTTACGGTTAATATCTAAAGAAAATTATAATCAAGCGCTTACGGATGACCTTTGCCAGTCAGATCGTTTTCCGTAGTAGTTTGACAAATGATATGATCCAGGTTAACATTTCAAAGTTTCTACGTGTCATGTAAGGTGCGTGCTACTACTTATTGACGCAAAACTAGCGTATCATAGATGACTGAACCTAAGACGTACAGGGCGTTTCAAAAAAGTGTCCCATGTGAACACATTAATTGTTTTGCGAAATAGTAATAATGATGTTCAACGATATTTAAAGCATCATAAGAAATGTGTTTCTATCTATGTTGTTCACATTTCATGCGCATTTTCAATCAAATCAATAAGCCATTGGAACAAGTGATAATTTTCTAACACATCAGCTTGTCATTGATCCGTAACTTAGTATGAATATAACAAGAACTAAGCGAGAAATTGGTGATTGAAAATATGTCCGACCTTTTTTGTGATTTATAGCAGAACCTCATTCATTAATTCATTCATTTTTATTCAATTTGTAAATTGATTTGGGAAACACGTGTATCAATATCGTACATGAATGAATCGTTGTTTAAATGAGATTAAAGATTATGCTTCTTTATTGATTAAAAGAGATAGATATAGGAAAAAACAAAAACAAAAAAACCTCAACAATACATTACCAGAAGTGCAATTTTCCTCGTCAGAAAAATCGGTGCAATCCGCAACACCATTGCAAATGGCTTCGAACCCTATGCATATAAGCTCTGATCGGCACATCATCTTATCAGCACCACATATGTCTGGAATAGGGAACAATCGACTAGTAAACTAACAATGCATGTCTATATATCTATGACTGTGGAATGTGTGGCGCAGTGGGTAGAACACCTGACTCTTGATCTAAAGGTTGTGGGTTCGAGTCTCGCTGTGGTCAACATGTTGTGCTCTTGAGTAAGGCACTTTACCGCAATTACTCCTCTCTACCCAGGTGTATTTAAATGGGTACCGGCATTCTTCAGTGCTGGGAAGGTAATAGACTCGCGGTGGTGGAGGTGTAGCGAGCCCACACAGCAATATTATAAAAAGGAGTGAGTCTAGCCCTATCGCTTTGAAAGAGAGATGGGCACTCCGCTCATGGAATTACAGGATCGACCGCCTTTACCTTTTTAACTGCTCACAAAAAGTATCGAAACACTTAGAAATGATCCAATATATAACGGCTCGAAAGGGTATGCATTAATCGAAGCAAATAACCAAGTGCATAATTTTGTTCTGCGTATTTTGACACCTCGATCGATGAGATACGATGCTGCAGAGCGGAGTTATTGTCATTTCAATAGTCGTGGGTCCAGTTTCAAAAGTGACAATCACCCTATAGAAAGAGGTTTGCATTACTGTTTAGAATGATCAGATTCGTGATTTTCAATAGGGATGAGTGTCACCTTGGAAACTGGACCCACGATCATTGAAATGACAATAACTCCGCTCCGCAACATCGTATCTCAACGATTGAGCTGTCAAAATACGCAGAACAAAATTATGCACTTGGTTATTTGCTTCGATTAATGCATACCTTTTCGAGCCGTTATATATTGGATCATTTCTAAGTGTTTCGATACTTTTTGTGAGCAGTTTATGATATCAGCATGTGCGGTTGCATTTATTCATTCATTCATATTTATTCAGCACTCACATATATAAAAAAAATACAATTGCGCAAGTATGCACAATACAAGAAATCAGATTGTACATATTAAATCCTTTACAAGTGGAATAACGATTTTACAGACCGTGATGGAGTGGTTCTGCACAAGAAATGTAAAAAAGAAGAAGAAAGTAGAAGGACTAAATTTCTCTCATATTACATGAAATAACCTCTTCAAGTATTAAATCACCCATGTGATAAAACATATTCTACAAAGTTGATCAAATATCATACGTTGCTCTCAGAATATTCAAAAGGATTGCGTACACGTGTATGATGATGATGCTACTTACCAGAACCATTTCTTTGTTTTATATTTAAAATAAATCCACCGGTGCCATCTTTTGGAACATCACAAGGAAAGGTCACCAATGATATCCAGACAGTGTTGTTAATAGACACAAATCCCGTCCCCTTGGACAAAGTCCCGGTTGGTGCAGCGATTACAGAATCTTCTTCTCTTGGATCTGCTCCGTTCCCGATTACTAATCGATCATATTTTTGTCTTAGAATGAAAAACTGCACTTCGATGTCGATTCTATGACCCTTCGCTGCATGGAATACCCATAAGCAGCTTATACCGCAGGGATGTCTGCGGTGAGATAACTCCTGTCCTGGAGACGCCAGTGTGATGCTTTCGTTGGCGGTAAACCACCTGTCTTTGGGTCCACATACTTCTCCTGTTGATCGATCAATCGATTGGCAATTTTTCGATCAGTTATAATAATTATACAAAATAAGCAAATAACTCAGTTCAGCCTTTATGTCCAGAGAACAAAATTAACCACAATTTTTTTACAATTTTGAATGAACATTTATAATGAGAAGATACTAATTGAGATAACAAAGCTATAACGCTTAACATTGTCAAATTATGCTTAAAACCGAAGTACGTACCACAGAATATCTCATCGTCAAATGTCCCACATTCTGCTGTTCCATTGCACAGAGCTGACGTAGGAATACACTCACCAGATGAACACTTGAACTCATCAAACGAGCACGGCGCTAGATATATAACGAACGAACACATGAAATAGAAAATAAGAATTGATTGTAACAGGCGTCGGCAGCATATTGGCCACCGAAATGTTTCAAAAAGACTAGTTTCGCCACCAACGACAACGAATTAAACCCTAGGTTTGTTCGACAATCTATTGAGTACATTCCATAACATATTCTAAATATCTGTTTATTCTCTGAATATTGATATAGATACTGGGAGCTGATGTTGTAAGGAAATACATCATTATTCTCAGGGGAAATAGTACCAATTTTATACAAATAAATTAAATAATTAATGACTATTTACTCTGTGAACATGGTGAACACTCAAGAAGGATTACGATCATATCGCTGCCACCTTGTCAGTCTGCCACAGGTGTAGGGGTATGACTTTGGGCTTTGTAATGTGAAATATTTTCCACCACATTTGCCTTTTTTTTAAATTCAAGTACAATTGAAAAATACGCAACAATTAGGGGTTTGAGCACCGGAAGCCGCGTGAACCGGAATAAATCCCACAATGCAATACGCGTTGCAATGAAATACCTAAACTGGCTCCCCGCGTCCCTCTATATGGTCGCCATCTTTAAATATGGCGGAACAAAAAAAAGACTGGGAGAAGAACACGGCGAAAAAGTGTGCGGTTACTCCTGGAAATCCACGAGTATTTAGTATATTAATATGCAAACGAACACCGACCATGCGCATTTGTACACAGCAACAACAGAAATACCACCCGATTGGTCCAATTTAAAGGCAGTACGTCAAATGATCGCCACGTTACGGGAGGCAATTCGTACCGTGGGCCCTATTGCGTCACGCGGTTTACAACGCCGCGTGAAATACCGGCACACTGTGGCGTGATGGTGCGTGAATAAGCTCATGTATATTCCGCAGTGTATCAGTGCACACTTTGGGATTTTTTTTTATTCTTACAGTCTTTACACATTTGAGCACCCTCACAGGGGCCGTGTGTAAAATAGGGAAGACATGAAGGATCAAGTCTATGAATTAACCTTCGCCCGTCACCATTTTGTAATGCAGAGTGCTCTTTTCATTGTGGGATTGAATTTTTGTACCATGCGGTTTCCGGTGCTGAAAACCCCGAAACCGCGGGAAGTTTACATAAACAATTCCAACCTAGCACATATACACTGCGGTTCTTGAATTTATTTTCTCAAACTAACAAACTTCTCGAGCTTCCTTTAGAGTTTGATTGTGAAGCCAATGAAGTAGATGAATCCCTTCTCTCACGATAACAAAGTATCAATGACATTATTGTCAGTAATTATTTATCATTAATCAACCAGATTTATTTATTCATATCGATCAATCGCAAAAAAGATTTCTTGTATAGTCCAGCATGCTAAGCACTGCTAATTTGTCAACAGTTATTTCTCCAAAACAAACAGTTCCAACATGTGTTATAGTAATTTATAGCCGGAGATCGTCTGACTTCCAACTGCATTATACATGGTACAGATAGACATCTTGGTCACAGATATGAAAAGAACAAGAATCTCGTCTAAAATGTGTTATTCGAAAAATAAAGGCTCTTTCAGAAAAAGAATACACAAATTAATTGAAGTCACATCAATTATGATACTTGTAGAAGGATGTTCTTAAAGACCTTCGTTATAAGCCTTTTATTGCAATGTAATGACAGAAATCAGTGGTCATATGATGAAAATAAATTATGCATGCGGACTGCATAATAAATCTTCTTTGGAGCAATCGTGTATTAACTTACTACAATTTCTCTCATCGCTGAAATCTGAACACTCGACATTTCCATCACAAACCATCGTTGCACTGATACACTGTAGGCCATATTCACATAAAATCTCACTTCTGCCACAAATAACTAAAATATATAATTGTATGTTGAACACGTTGTAGTGATAATATTTCAAAAATGACCCCAAAGAATATCATTACATAATACCTGTCAGTCACACTATAATGAGTGTCCAAATCCAAGTGCGAAAATGAAAATTGCACTTTGTCCAATTCTTTTCGGTGTAGCGTTCTTATTTTTAAAATTAGTGAACAATATCTCAAATTAAAGAGGAGAAATGATTCCAAAATGTTGTAGTTTGAAATTTAAATTTTGATACTATTTAATAGCATATGTGTATGTGTTACCTGGTAAGCTATTTTCTTGAGAACTGTACACTTGTCAATTGAAAGACTAATTCAAATGTCTCTTTATTGAAATACGTACGTGGTTCAGGGCGCCGATAGACCTCTAGTTCAAACTCTTGAGATATTACATCACCAAAAAACCACTCATCGTTAGAATATTTTAGAACGATCCATACAACCATAGTAGTGTACACATCAATAGGGGGAACAGTTGCTCCTGATCTGCGCATGCGTACTGATGAGCTGTTACCCGGATCGTCGCCAACGCCGATAAGTAGATAGTGGAGGGAAAGATAGATGTATTTAATGTCTATCACAATACCAGAGAGTGTAGTGGTTGATATTAGCCATATGCAGTCAACAGGAGGCAGAGAAGAGGCAGTCCCAATTGTGTTGGAGTTGATTGTCCATTTCCCGATATTGTCCAATTGAATCATTGACTCTCCGCATGGTGCTATATGACAAAGAACTCTTATAGGCCATTATAAGTTGTTAATATTTAAAGAGCTTTAAAGTTAGATTTCGATTGGTAAAAGATAGATGAACATGCACTAAGCTTACGTCTACGATCCTAAAACCCCGGAAAATATTGAAACACTTTACCGTTCATTCCCTTATCCTTATCCCCTGATTCAATGTTAACACTTTCCACGCGGCAACAGTTCCAAAATGTCACAAAATGTTTCAAAACTATCAACAATATTGAATTTCATCACCATATGTGGAATCAGCATGAGAAATGTATTAAGATAAGTACAAATATGCCTAGTATTGGTTCAGCAATTCTTGAGATAAGACTTTGCAAGTTGGGAAAGGTCTCGGAAAAATCTGATTTGTTTAACTCTAACTCTACCTCCCTCCTCCCCCCCCCCCCCCCAATTTTTCAGAATTGGGTGTTTTTTTTCAACGTAGAAAATTGACCAAAACCACAGACCTCCAGCACCAGCGGCTTGCGATTCCCCACTACACCACGGGTGTCAAGGTTAGTTGCCATTGAGGTGGGGTGGAATTTCAGGTGAGTGAATCTTCAAGATGTTCCTCAGAATTGCACATCTGACCCTTTTACAGGACCAAATTTGATACCTTGTTAGGTTACCTTAAATTTGGTTGGTTTACATTTTTGTCATTCAACAAATTAGAACATATTGAGCATTTTTGACAAATTAGAAACATTTGTTTACCCTTTCGTCGCCTTACCACAGTGAAGCTCATCGTATACATCCAGGCATTCGGCTACACCATTGCAAAGGGCTGTTGCATTGACACAGTCTCCATATCTACACCTGAAAGCATAGTCCTGACACTCACCTGAATGAAATTACATAACGCTGTGATTAAAATTGGTGATGCGATATTTTAAACAATAGAACGGCCTAATTATATTCAAAGCAGCTCGTGATGGTTTGTGTATGAAAAGAATGATTTGTTTCAGGATAAATCTTTTCAGTTCAATTTTCTTTCGTGCTTGTAGTAGTACGCATAGTGATGCAAAAAAAATTCAGTGACTATCGTATAAGTCTTGAGTACTGGTTACTAATACGCATGACCCACACGTACTGATATTGCAGTGGGCCCTTAGTAAAAACAGCGGGCCTTAGTAAAGTTAACATTTTCTCACCGCATGCCATTTCATCGGAGAAATCCCAACAATTCGGCAAACCATCGCATATATGATGTCCTTCCACACATTGAAGTCCAGATTCACATGGGTACTGATCTTCAGCACAGGTAACTGCAAAAACACCACCAAACATGCATTAAAACATAAATTCTGAAACTGAAAGTGTGAGGGGTGGTCAAAGAAGATTTGTAATGCAGTCCAGACTGCTAAGTATCAAATATTGTTTTCACGGAATAGATACTGGCAATCCTATACTTAAGTGATACGGTAGGAATTAAACGTCATTTGACCTCCATCTTAGTTTACATGGTAGCGATAGGTAAAATTAGGTCATTTACCTCAGATGTAACTTCATTCAGGGAGAAAATGTGTGTTATTTGAAAAAGAGGGAAGGGTCTTTGTGAAAAAAAGAAATAAAGAAAGGTCTGGATTGAAGCCAAATCGGGTTTATCCTTGGTGTAAATCAGCACAAAATTAACCAAGCATAACATTGCCGGATAAGAGATTTATACAGCCTTATTCTGTATCCTTATTCTTATTAAACTGTAATGCCGGGGTCTTCAGACTAGTCTAACTTATGAATGTCTTACACCAAGGGCATACCCCCCAAATTAATTGTATTATTTTATAACAAGACCGATATAATTAAGAAAATCGCATTAAATTCTTTCTGTTGCAATCACAGAAACCAGGAGACTTGAAACCGCTGGTCACATGATGATAGTAATGCATTATGGTATTGATCACGACACCATCTGTTAGTTTTAACACTTTCCACACGGCAGGCGTCTGCAGACTCAAAAAGTTCACAAAATGTTTCGATAATGTCGAAGTTATTGGATTTCATTACCATATTTGGTATCACCATGATAAATGCATTAAAATAAGTACAAACATGCCCAGTTGATTCAGTAATCCTTGAGAAAGACCTTGAAGGTTGGGAAAGGTTTCTGTTTTGAATATGGTAACACTAATGGCCGCGTGGGAAGTGTTAAGGACACGATATTGCTTTCAGATTCCACCCTGGTATATGATTGTAGTCCTTGCTGACGACAGGCGGACTTTCACTTTGCTTTTCTTTAAGCAACCTTGATTAGTAAATTAATAGTAGGCATAGTAATAAGTGGAATAAAGTTATACAGTGAGTGATATGCCGATTGTTAAATGGGCGGGCATTCCCGGGGGGGGGTCAGTGAACATACCAAGCGGGTACACATGCGCGTCCAAGCAACTCTGAAATGGACTCTAAATGGCGTGAACCAGAACACTATTTTGATACCCCTAAATGGCGTAACACATACAAACCCTACCCTAAACGGCGTTACCAACACTCAACAATGCACCCCCTAAATGGCGTATATAGTAATGCTCAAAATAATCTTAATTCATAATCATGTGACATTCGTACAGATGCATGTGATATGCATGATGTAGCAATTAAAGTAGAGAAATATTGAAGATTGTTTTCAACATTTTGCATGTTTATTGAAAAGTCACACATACAACAATTAGTACCCTTAAACGTCGATATCTCGATGCTGTAATGGATACCATAAGTGCGATGCCCCCTTACAAAAGTATCCCTTTTTCAGAAAGACGTCGACGACGTCGTGTGGTGAAATTTGGACCCTTTTCGACGTTTTTTATGGATGCGGATGCGTACCCGCTTGGTACCCGGGCGGGCAGCATGTAAAGCCTATCAAACCAAACGTAAATGCCTAATAAAGCAACGGCGACGCTGTTCTCAGGCCTGACTGACCTTTGCATTTCGCATTTCATTTTTCTTCGATTTAAACAAATATACGAGGTTGGTTGTTGTTTTTGTGAATTTTCAAAATGTTTGATAATGTTTGAAACGTATGGTAACTTCAAAAAATACTCTGAAATAAATTAGACCGGTCTTCAGAATCCAAGCGGTCCGCCCGCCCGAAAACAGTTTTTGTTTTAATCTAATAAGGATATGTTTTGGAAGGAAATCGAAAACGAAGTAAATACGAATTTGACATCTAAACTTACCTGGATCTTCTTCCGAAACAGTCACAGATATGACATTAGCCAAGTTTCTGGAGCTATAAATTGATAAACTGATACGTGGACCATTCACAGCAATGAACCGATAGATGGCGTTGTTTCCGCGAGAGTCCAAAATGTCCGAGGCGTGACTATGATTGCCGGAACCGATAAATAGTCTATCATTATCCGGAGACCGATACAGAATGTGATACTGCGATATGATTATCAGGATTATTTTTTCGGGATGAGTTTGAACTATCCAGTAACACGAGGGCTTAGTATTTGAATGTGCAAATGTGGGTATGGTCAAATTGTAGGAGAGCTTTTCCCGAATATCGACGAACGAATCTCCGCATAATTCTAAAATATAAAAAATAAAATGTCTGTTTGTCAGTCCATGTAAATGTATAGATCTGGAAAGATTTATAGATCTGGAAAAACCTATAAACAGTTAGAATGATTTAATCCCACAATGTATCTCATGCGTATTCGAAATGTTCAATGTTGCCATTGTATGTTGTATTAATTTATTACGAAATAGATGCGTATTTGACATTTTCTGATAAAATATCATGTTGGAATTAGTTAGGGTATTAGGCCTATGTATAAATTAACGATTATTAAGTTTAATTTGAATATTACTTTTCATGATTAATATTTTTGAATTTAATTCATTCATTAAACTCACTCTGAAAAGAATTACGGTAAATGTTCTCATCATTAAATGGATCACGTTACGAAACTATGTTGGCCAAATGTGCTGACCTGAGCCCTAATAAGAATGATTACTGAGCACTGTTTAAGCATTGTTACAAATAATATAGGATCATTCTTTTTTTATTTGAGCTTTGTGAAAAAGGGGTCTCGGAAGCTGGTCCAAAATTGAAATGGATACTAGTTTAAGAAGATGGAATTATTATTTCTTAAACGAGCTTCATAAGAAGAGTTGAAGATTGAAGAAGAATAACTCATCTTAAGAATAATATTAACTTTTATGCATTAGGGTCCTGGACCATTTCTAATCTGGAGACGTCTTACCAGACTTAGACATCTTTGCAGGTGTGAAAATATATCCATAATGTTGACAGGTAAAGATAAAAGCCAAAATTACAGTAACAGCAAAATATGATTGAATAAATAACATTCAAAATAAAAGCCCAAATATCCCAAATCTTTTAACACAATAAAAATATTGAATAATATAGAGATAATTCTCACCACAGTTGTTTTCGTCGTCTCCCATAGGACAGGTAAAATCCGCATCACATACATACATTGGGTCCACACATAACACGAAGTGGTGGTTACATCTGTACTGTGTTTCGTCCTGACAACCAATATCTAATAATTATACGAAAACAAATATAGAAAATACTCATTGTTTTCGTAATACATTAGTTGTGCTTTACCTATATATACACATGGAAAAAAGTATCGCACCACTTTTTTGTTGTTGAAAAGTGCAAATGTGGCCTCGAATTTTGCCACCATGGTGTGATGTTAAGGATCATTTGTTTGCGTAAGCTGTCCAACAAAATGCTATGCAATAAAAGGGCCACATTTTAGTTTGTGACGTAATCGATGTGATGTTTTTCAAGGCCAAGGGGAAAATGCATGCTTTTGTCCAAAAACATGCATGAAACAAGTTTGGGTATAACTCGATATTGAATAGACTTTAAAAACTTAAAATAGTCATTATATTAGTTCTGTATTTGGCGCAAGAAATGTTTCATTTAGACGTTGTAGGCTACAATGCAGTGAATTAGTCCAAACATGCCATTTTTTTGTTGCTCATAAATTCAGCATACGATGAGGTCACCGTTGATTTTTTAAAGTTTATTTGACCTAGGTCAACACTTCCGCAATATTGCGTTTGTCATTTGAACTTATTTAAAATTTGACCTATTTTGACCTTTGACCCCATAACCGTTGGGCGTACGAAAAGGGGAGTTTTTTCATGTTTGAGGACAATCGGGCAACTTTTGAAATTTAACCCCAGATTACCTTTGACCTTGGAAGACTTGAATGTGTTACCAAGGATTACAGCTATAGAGATTAATCATTGGGGCTCTCAATATCGCGTTTTACCCAAACTTGTTTTATACATTTTCCCTTTGGCCTTGAAAAACATATCCTCGAGTACATCACAAACTAAAATGGGGCCCTTTTATTGCATAACATTTTGTTGGACAGCTTACGCAAACAAATGATCCTTAATATCACACCATGGTGGCAAAATTCGAGGCCACATTTGCCCTTTTCAACAAGTGATGCGATACATTTTTTCCATGTGTATAGTTCATATAAATGCGGACATCGTAATGGTCTATAATTTTCAAATCATAACCCCTTTATGAGAAATTAAATCTAAAATCAACTGTGTTTCGTATTAAATAAACCAGCACACTTCATCAGGCAACTGTCCTGCGCGTCCCACTAATGTTGTTGGATCTCGTGATGGATTAAGTCTTGAAATGCAACAAAGGGGCGGGTCTGGTCATATTTATGTGATAGTTGAAATCTTAGTTCAAATGCCTCGTTCAAATAAGCTTGCCCATGACGCTCGCACAACGCAATTGTGCATCATAGTCCAGGAGTTCGGTGAGCTCATTAAGCTGAAAAGGTACAAAAGGTTTGATGGTCCTCTCTGAATAAGTTATTATGGGCCAAGAGTCAATATCTTATATGGCTGTCGCATTATGTACGGGTGACGCAATCAGTGGTCATAATAGGGGTCTAATTGCAAAAATGCTCAGGTTCTGGTTAGGGTTATCGTGAGCTGAAAATGACAAGCTTCTAACTAAATTTTGGAAGTTTTTGGAGATATCTATTTTTTCGAAATCGTCATTTTGTAAGGTTTCAAATGATATACAACTTGGCTAGGTGTAAGTGTGTTTGTGTATGGACGCAACTTCCGTTACATTTCCTATGTATTCTTAGAAGGGCCATATCTCAAAATGACCAAAATGTCAGTTTGAATGTTAGAATTCTTAGCTCACGAAACGAAACGTTGTTAATCATGTCCATACTGCCCTATAACCCAAACAATTACTATTTGTGAAAATTCATATTGACAAATTACTGCGGACTTTTACAAAATGTTTCGTCCCTCTTTAATATGAAAGTGGCACGTTGTGTCCAGATAATTGTATGTAATGATAGGATCCTTATTGCCAGAATTTGGATTTTAATATACACTACATTTCAAACCTAATTATGCCACTAACGAGCTATGAATAACTCAATGTTTAACGCCATCAACGGCAGGAAAATGCCAATAATGTGCCGCTTATGGTATGAAGGAGGTAGTTCATATAAGTCAATTGGCGTGTTTCAATATTTGCAAATAATCGGCCATGTCTTATCCATCCATCCTACACCAACTTACCGGTAATATTCCTCCATTCAACAAGAATATGGAAACCTGTTTTAGTAACTGAAACATCACTAGTAAATGCTATCGTCACCGAGCTTTCAGGAAATCCGATTAGCTGGGGAACAGAAGTCCCGGTCAATGTAATAGTATCGTTGTCATAGATTACTTCAGAATAGCCAATAAAACTGTCAGACATGACTTCAGAAACGTCAGTAACACTTTCATTACCATAGCCAACGTTTAACGTATCAAAGTTCATCTCCAAGTCAAAATCCAAAATGCTGATCGAAATGATGCCGCCGTTACTGACTGAAATGTGTACTGTACAATCGGCGTCGTTGGGATAGGGGTTCGGGAAGTTCGGAGATGTTATATCAACGAATTCGCCTGGAGAAAGTTGCACTGCCTCAATCACACATATATCTGTGGAAAACAATAACCATTTAAAGTTAGGGACGAATGTAAAAACACTACGGCTTCACATGTGCGCCCGGATTAACAAAGCCCCTACATACATAACATATATTTCTGAAATAACCCTAGAAAGAATATTTGTTTAAAAATTACCGTAGCGAACAATTTGTGTTAGCCAACTAAGCCCCATTGCACCATGCAAGTGTCCTTAATCATCCGCATTGGTTTTAATTGAGTATGTACAGGGAGATTAAAAGTATTTAGGAGTTCTTTCAAATGAATTTCATATTGTATTAATCAGACATGTAGCTCTAATGAGGAACTGTATGCCTTTCTTACAGCTTTAATAATGCTCACCACCAATCAAAGATACTTGCAGGCGAATTTTGCATTTAATGTTTTTCTTCAAATAATAATGATAGGGAGATAAATATAAACCAACATGATACCCATAGTTTAACGTTTGGATGTTTCAAGACTACTATCACCAATGCATCTGTCTGCAGTTACATTCATATTGATACAAATCATTATGATAGAACTTTCGATATTTTCTATTTATTTAACATTTATGTATTGCCCAAATGAATTGTCATCATGATACTGAATTCAGCACTAAATGAAATAGACGCATATGATTCGAATAAAAAGGGGAAATAATATAAAAACATACATGTATCAATAAAATAATTGTTTTGAAACATTCTAAAATGTCAGTTACATATCTCACATTGTATCATTTATTGCAAACTAACATACCCGCATAACCAAAATAAATTGCCATCAATTTCTGCTTTCCGAGGTATTGTAATAATTTATATGACTGTTGAATTGACACGATTGAAATATATTGTGAACAAAGGTATACCGAATAATACATTATATTATATGTCCCGATGTAAAAAGTTGTTAGGGTGAAAGTAAAAGCATCAAGTTTGAATTATATTCTTAAAATACAAACACATTTTCATTGGTATATGTAGTATTTCGTAGAGTAATTGACACGTACAAAAGATGTTGTATATAACAAAGTTCCGGTTCATTCCAAAATATAGAAAACCGTTGCAACAAGCTCGTATATAATGTACAATGAAAATAAAATTTGATATATAAATGGTTTTAATGAGTAGTATCAAAGACCTGGCACGTTACAAAGATGTAAAGACAACAATGGCGCAATATCAACAAGATAATAATATGCATTCATATCACGTTTTACAATTAAAGTGAGAATAATATTGCAATATACACTTATATATTAGGTTCATACAAGTTATGCCAACATATAGAAAACCAGTGTATCATCCTTCTATATACGGTATAAGGAAAACATAGAATAACATTTCATTTAAATAAATACATTTATCATCGGTAATATTGAAAAGTTGACAAGTTCAAAAATATTAATATAGCAAAGACGCAATGCAAATTATAGTAAGGTTACCCCAATAATGAGTCATCAATTGTAAAGGATTGGCACGTCTGACATTAATTGTGAAATGTACTATTACAAAGTTAGTACATCACCGGTTTCGTAAGATAAATTCAAAATCGGAATCGTAGTGGTATCAGAATGATAGCTAGTTTTCATTTCAAAATGTGTGTTTTCTATAAAAAAAAAGATATGCAACTACAAGCAATACGACGTATCTGTTCAGTTTTGATATGTAAATTCATTCAATTCAAACTTGTCATGGGTACATATCAATATAAAACATATAATTCTCCACTGAGAGACAGTTGATGGCAATTGATTATTATATACTTTTGGTATCTAAACGCATATTAGAGTGTCAATAAACAAGTTATTGATATTATCAGTATTTGGATGATATTGCATTCAAAAGTAACGACTAACCTCACCTGATGGAACACTAGAATTATGATGCTGTCAGCTGGGCATTGCTACTGTTTTCATGTTTGACTAATTACAAAGTAAATACCTATTACTTAAGGCACGTCATAGTAGGGCTGAAATATGGTATGTCCTCTCGCCAAGGATCGGATATCCGACATTCTTAAACTATTTTGTCAGTGTTATTGCGATTTATTCCGTTGAGGGCGCCAACGGAATCAATCTAATCTGGAACTTAAACTGCACTATACTTACAGATTAAGAGGAATTATAAACTGCATATGGTCAGAAGTCACAAACTGGTCCCAAAATGTTTCACTTCTAATAATGTTGAGGAATGCACCAAATCTGATTAAACGGGACAAAACTTAAGTTTTACATACTTAATGACCCACAAACTATATATTGTTGGAAAGCTTATGATTCAAGGTTTTTCATTTTTGCAAAAAAGAATCAAATTATACAGGGTGTAATTTGTATAGGGTACAACATAAAAAAGTTGATAGTTTTTGCTCCTCACAAAATATTTTGATAGTTTGTACAATTAGGGTTTAGCTGAAGATAGTCACCAAAATCAGAACAACCGCAGAAGGCGCTACCAAATTTGGTAAGAATCACTTGCCCAAAATGTTCACAGGAAAAGTACAGGGTGTCTAAAATTATGATATGAAATAATGCATAAAATGAAGGTTTGTATATAATATTCTATGAAATTAAGTTAGCATGGACTATTTAATTTAAAAGAAAATGGTTATCAAAATGAACTACACGAATATCGTTAAAGTTCCTTTTATTTTAAATACATTAAAACACTGAATTGAACATCATATTCTAGTAGAGAATGTCTAGATAACAATTCAATATTATTATTCATAGTAGCAGGCACATGTTATTAACACATATGAGAAGTTTGAAAACTTTCCTATGTATAATTTTAAAATGGAATCAATTTCAAAAGTTCTAGTTTTCCACTATTTTGTGTAGAAACCTATGGGCGCTTCATCCACCGGCGCCTCATCCACCGATCCCACCTTTGACTCACTCGACGTTTAGATTGATAACTTCACTGTTGCTAAACATGTGGCTTTAATTCTTTTTTTATTCGGTAGCTGGATAAATTGTCTTTAATATGATACCAAACATGTTATGTTATTTTGACAACTTCTATTTAAAATAGAGACACGTATCACGATTTTAAGGATTTTTTGAAACGATCCCACCTTATTTGATATACCTATTAGTGACCTGTGACCATATATAGTGCACTTTAACAAGGAGACCAGGTTGCAGCGAAATGTGCCATCTGGAAGTCGTTTTGCATAAAGGGCATTGGTTGGTATTTTTCTAAAACGGTGGGTTGGGTGGAGTGAGTGGGTGCTGTGTGCGGGGTGGTTGGGAGGGTGTGTGGTTTGGGGATTGGTGGGGTGGGCGGGTGGGTGGGTGGGTTGGGTGGTGGGGATATGCTCTGGATGCCACTTAATGAAAAAGAAGGCAGTTGTATCTTATCGTCTTCCGTTATATGTGATAGCCCAAACCCTAAAGCGATATTTTTCCCGATTTGTGAAGGGGACATCTAAATTAATGTTTACTCCGGGCGCCATTAATCTTAGTAACTCCACTGTCCTAAAGGCCAACTCATAAGCCTGAGCTCCGATAGCGTACTAACATTTTCATCAAACATGTATAGCAATGAAATATCTAATATGCATATTCTGACGGATATTTCAACCTAAGTGGATGGATCACACATCAAATGATTACGTTCATATTTAATATATTAAAAAGTATTTGTAAAGCATCGTACCAGTTTGAACAAGCATCGGTTAGTTTAAACAAACTATTATCATTGACATCACGCTCTCGAGCGGTAGAATAAACTTGTGAATCGTGCATTAAGTGCTGTACGTTAATGTACCTGATATCAATACTGAAAGGAAAATCTAATGTGTGCATAGCAAATGAGCGTTAGTACACATTCAAAGAATTGCCGATAATAATAAATAATAATCATGGATGATAATTAAAAGCGAAGGGTTATAAAGGTAATATTGGATAATAATTATAAGAAAATGTTTACATAGAAGGCGTGCGATAGCGTACATTTTCGGAATGTTATGACGTGATAATAATAACAAGGTCTTTCACGCTGTGTGTGTAATACACACTTTCCATTTCACACTTGCCGGTCCATTTAGCAGACAAACTTAGTGTGTTTCAATGCACCCTTCCTGCAACGATGTACTCCAAATAACGCTGTGTGTTTAATTACACGCTTTCCCTTACCGGCCTATTCAGACAGACGTTGCATTAATACATACTTCCCCATACCGACCTATTCAGGCAGACGTTGTGTGTTTAATACACACTTCCCCATACCGACCTATTCAGACAGACGTTGTGTTTTAATACACACATCCCCATACCTACCTATTCAGACAGACGTTGTGTGTTTAATACACACTTCCCCATACCGACCTATTCAGACAGACGTTGTGTATTAATACACACTTCCCCATACCGACCTATTCAGACAGACGTTGTGTTTTAAAACACACTTCCCCATACCGATCTATTCAAACAGGCGTTGTGTTTTAATACACACTTCCCCATACCGACCTTTTCAGACAGACGTTGTGTTTTAATACACACTTCCCCATACCAACCAATTCAGATAGACGTTGTGTTTTAGTGCACACTTCTCCATACAGACCTATTCAGACAGGCGTTGTGTTTTAATACACACTTCCCCATACCGACCAATTAAGATAGACGTTGTGTTTTAGTACACACTTCCCCATACCGACCTATTCAGACAGGCGTTGTGTTTTAATAAACACTTCCCCCATACCGACCTATTCAGACAGACGTTGTGTTTTAGTACACACTTCCCCATACCGACCTTTTCAGACAGACGTTGTGTTTTAATACACACTTCCCCATACCGACCAATTCAGATAGACGTTGTGTTTTAGTACACACTTCCCCATACCGACCAATTCAGATAGACGTTGTATTTTAATACATACTTTCCCATACCGACCTATTCAGACAGACGTTATGTTTTAATACACATTTCGCCATAAATGTTACTCCAAACAACGCTGTGTGTTTAATACACACTTTCCCTTACCGGCCTATTCAGACAAACTTCGTGTGTTTCAATGCACCCTTTTCCCGCATCGATGTACTCCAAATAACGCAGTGTGTTTAATACACGTTTCCCTTACCCTCCATCATCATCAATTTGACGCTACTCGTGTCTTTCATTCTTTAGGGACACGAGGCGTTGTGTCTATTGTTATTTCAGTGCCTTCACACGCCGCTGCCACTCAGTTCGGTTTTGGGCGGCATCAACTGCCGCATTAGGTTGTAAACCTATGGCGCTCAAGTCGTCTTGGAGCTGCGATATGTACGGCGTAGTGCGGTACGGTTCAGTTGCCTGGTTTTGGGGGTGCAGGAACACGGCGAGTGGCAGTTCTGGTCTCCGGAGGGCATGGCCCACCAGACGAAGTCTATTACGGGTCAGTGTCAGAGTCGCGGGCTCAATCAGTGCGCAGGCACAGGTTGTCGTTTGAGAGCCGCTCCGGGTAGTGCACGCCAAGACAGTAGCGCATCAGGGCACGATGAGATGCATCAATGCGACTGCCCAGTGTTTCTGTAATTGCCAAAGCTTCGCAACTGTATAAGAATACAGACTCCACCGTAGACTTGAACAGCTGCATTTTGGCGCCGTCACTGGCCGAACTGTTCCACACAGCTGTGAGTTTTCGTGCTTTACCCTCCACATCCCTTAGAGAGGAATTATTTTCAAGACGCCCTCGTTTGACTTGCGTGTTGCTTTACTTTAAAAAAAAAAGTGATTCTAAGCGGATTCAAACCAGCAGCACAGCAATCTTTGCATTCATAGACAGCGCTCTTATCGATTGAGCTACGGAAGGAACTGCCAGAGGAGCGCAAGATTATAATCTATAGGTATTACATTCTCAAAATCGATTACTGGTGTCACTGTAATAGACGATTTAGTTAGCCGATTTTAACGATCTATACACAAAATTGCTGAGAAATCGACGAAGCTCAACGCATGGTAATACATGAAAATTAAATCTGATGAAGACAAATTAGGAAAGTTTAAGCAGCTGCTGTATTTCTTCTGATGAGCAATTCTCCACGAAAATGTTTACCATTGAAGTTCAGTATTTTCTTCATCCAATGCGTCAATGATCTAAGATCTATCATTGGTGAATTCTCTAATTTAATGTCACCTTTCATTGTTTCAACACCTGTAGCGACCTATGTTTATAACATGTAGGCCTGTGGTCGTATATATTGTCATCCATGAATAACGCCACCAGGCTCAACACAGCTAAACTTTTTTGTGATAAAAAATCAACAGAGGGCGGTTGCTATTATGTCCCAAATTTCAAATTTCTAAGGGATATGCCTCCTATTCAGACTAACGTTGTGCTATAACCCTTACCCCCGAGGCAACTTTTACAAAGAATTTTTTTCGCGGCTAAATAGCGAGGGGAAAAAGTGCCCCCACTCCCCGGGACTCGAACCCCGGACCTCTGGGTTCAGAGGCAGACGATCTACCGCTAGGCCACGGGGGGAAACCATGCATGGCGGAGTATATTCCGCTGTGCATATACCTTGGGGCCATTATTTCATCGAAAAACTGCCGACCCGGGTGACACAAGCACACCGCATAGTAGTGATTCGTAGGACTCAAGAGTGTTAGGGTTAATACGCATTTGCTCTCACGCTGGTACTGGTAAGTGTGCATTAAAACACACGACGTTTGTCCGAGTACGCAGGTACGGGGAAGTGTGCATTAAAACACATGCCGTTTACAGTTGAGTACGCCGATGAGGGAAAGTGTACACTTAAACATACAACGTTGTCTAAAGAACTCTGGTATTGTGAAATGTGCATTAGAAACACACAGGCCCCTATTCTCGTACGTATTTAAACCAGTGTTAAGCTAAGCACGCGTTGATCTTAAAGTTTAAACACATCGTTTAATTCTCGAAAAGTTGTTTAACTTAAATACGCGTCTTACCCGTTTAAAAAATGGATATGTGGGTACTAGTAGATTAACTAAATTTATACACCAACTGTATTCGTCGAATGAATAATCAGCCGTACCCGGTGTACGTTGACGTGCAGATCAACGCGGGTTTTATATTTTAAACGTCGTGTTTAACAAAAAATACACGTGCATTTGATGAATTTGGTCGATTGAATACATGTATGCAGTGAACACACGACCAATCGGTGGACGAGATTTGTGTTCAATTAAACACGTCGTTTAAAATATAAAACCCGCGTTTAATTTAGAGAAGATTTTAGTTGTGGTTTTAATGTACACTTACCCGTACCAGCGTTCTCACACAAACGTTACGCATTTTAATGCACACTTGCCCGTACCGGTGTAGACAAACGTTGTGCGTTTTAATGCACACTCCTCCGTACTGGCGTATTTAGAAAAACGTCGCGTAGTTTAATGCTAACTTACCAGCACCGGCGTACCCAGACAAACGACATATGTGTTTTAATGCACACTTACCCCGTACCATCGTACTCAGACATACGTTGTGCGTTTTAATGCACATTACCCCGTTCAGGAATATTCAAACAATCGTCGTGTGTTTTTAATGCACACACCCCCACACCGGCGTACTCAGACAAACGCTGTGTGTCTTAATGCATAATCCCCGTACATACGTTTTCAGACAAACGTCATATGTTTAAATGCACTTACCTGTACCGGTGTATTCGGACAAACATGTGTTTTTAAATGCACATTCCCCCGTACACCCCTACTCACCCCAACATCGTGTGTTTCAATGCACACATACCCGTACCGGCGTACTCAGACAAACGTTGTGTGTATTAATGTACACTTCCCTTACATGTGTACTCAGACAAACGCCGTGTGTTTAAATGCACACCCACCCCTACATACGTATTCAAACGCACACACAACGTTACGAACGTACATATCTCAACATGGTGGATATGTTGGCTATCTGAAAGGTTTTTAACGCCGAGGAAAAATACGAAAAGTACACTTTTCGGAAATAAGGTTTAACAGACTGATAACATTACGGATGCCCTTTAGATGCTTTAGATACTTTATTTAATTTTTGTATTTTGTCAATCTAGAATACGCTTCATATGACATTCTCAAAAAGGATATCTAAGGCGTTGATATTCTGCTAAATTTATAACACCTATGAACAATACAAAACTCTATTAGATTATACTTTTTAAGCTATCAAATAAAGGTCTGCTAGAGTAATAATCAACAGTGTATCAACTGTGTATGTTTTTTGCGCAATCGACGTTCCGAATAAGGTTATGTTTCGCCAATTTTGTTGATGGTTTTGCCCTACTTTGAAGACGAAAATGATTTTTTGTTGTCTTGATATAATTCCCTACAGGTGGTGCAAATTTGGTTTTCTACGGGGGGGTCACTAATAGGTGGAAAATACCTTGATCACTGACAAATCAAAAAGTAGCATGTTTAATAGCTGTTTGATTTGTTGGTCTGGTAATTATTATTTATAAAGAATATAACACATAATTGGAAGATATCTGTATGTACTAGTAACACATTCCACGACATTCCAAAAGTTCACAAAATGTTCCAAAAAAGTCAAACAAATTGAATTTATTACCATTTATTTGGAATCACCATGAGAATTGCCTTATAATAAGTACGGACATGCCTAGCATTGGTTCAGTAATTCTTGAAATAGACCTTGAAAGTTGGAAAAAGTTTCTGAAAAAACATTGTACTAGTATAATATGGTAAAACTAAAAGCCGCGTGGAAAGTGTTAACTACATCGCTATATGAAAGCGGTTCAAATACGCAATTTGTAATACTCTTCTAAAACTGTGTGCTATTGTGTTAGGCCGTTAAAATATCAAAGGTTAATCCATGTAACAAATTATAGATTACAATGAATTCATGATTGAAAATTGCTCAAGTGAAATATGATCAAGCATATTGAGCTCCATTAATAATTCATTTCATTGTTTGTTAGTAATATGCAATTGAATATAGAGATTGATGTCATTTGTACATCGCGATTAAAGTAGTGTGCTATTGTACGATTTGCTGTAATTAAATTTGTTACAGTAGATGTAACATCTTATTGTTAACAGAATTGCAACTAATAAGAAACTAACATGGAATCCATAGGTATTCCGGTGTTCATAATATTATTCATAGAACAAATTGATAGCCCTATTTGTACTAAAAGCCTGTGAGACTACAAATACGTTATTATCCATGGCATTTTTACTCACAGTAGGCAAGTGCAAAAAATATCTGGTCGTATTTGAAGCGAAAGATCTAAGGTGTATTTTTCAATTAAATGTGACAACGAAATTATACCGCTGACGCATTACGCTAGGAATATCTAAAAACAATTGTCGTTGGCCTAAATATTCGATCAATGGATTACAACGTCGTGTGTAAATGGATGGTCCCCTAAACATAAGAAGAAAACACACGCAATATGTAAAACATTTGATAAAATGTGGACATCTTAAATGTACATACCCTCTGAATAGACACCAGTTGTAACATGTACGAGCATAATACTGAGGCCTATCGCAAAATATGTTGTAGAGGAAAACTCCATTTTCATCATTGGTTACCATATTCCCGCTTCATCTCCGTCTACTTCATGTCAAGAGAGACGTGGGAACAATACAAAGATAACGTACTTTATATTTAGAAGGCCGTTAAAAACATCCGTCCGGTGCGGATTGTATTCCCATTAGTAAATTGATAAGCGCGAATGTGGTGTGTATGCTTTTCCTTGTAGACATTCTCATTGGACAACGAGCGTTTCGTAAAAAACACCTTACACGACAATAGAGGGCGTGTATCAATCAGGAATTGCATCGGCAAACAATCGAGTGTAGTGTATATTTCAGTGAAACAAAAATATCTACATTATGATTTCAATGCTGTAAAATAGCTTTCCTGTATAATATTAAAATCGTATGGACAATGTGAAATTCATATCATTGGCATCAATTGGCATCCGCGATAGTGCAATTTTAACAAAAACCATCAATCGTATTGTTATTCCTATTATACCATGGAGAATTCGGATAATTCGGTCAATGTCAAGAATTTACTTTGGCCTGAGCATGATACCAATCATACCTTCAGCAAGTGTCTCCTTCCTTCGTATTTTCACACTGCATTTGTTTCACTGCAAATATGAAATACCCGGCTCGCTCAGCAGGTTGCGAGACATCACACGACCGTCGGCTTTGAATGTGTACCTTGTTATATAAACACTGCATGTAAAGGTGATCCACTTACAGACACCGCGTCATGTTTTTCTTTATTTCCCTTTCTCCAAACAAATTATCATGGAGAGTAAACGCTATAAGTATTGGATAGTTCCGGTACACATAGATTTGTCAAGATATTTAAAATTATATAATAACAAAAACTGATTTGTCTATATCATTATATAAAATAACTACGGTATTGCATGTCTTTTCTTTGTGGAAAAGTAAAACTATATCATTCGGTGTTATTTGGACTTTTCCATTATACTCTGCTTCGCCGCGTGTAACGGCAAGGTTCAGTTTTGACCTCGTGATATAATGTAGTTTTTATTACATAATGAAAGGCCTGATTTCAGTCATGAAATAGTTTTGATTATCAAAATCGATTGTGTGATAATTAATCAAACAAATATTGCGTGCATTTTTGTTTGTGCGATAGTAAAACGATATCACTCGTTCAGTATTGAATTGTTCCATTACACTCGGCTTCGCCTAATTTGACCTTATATACAAATATTACATGTCTGTGAGTGTGATACAAATATTGAATGCCTGAGCGTGTACAAACTATCACACTTCTAGGAATGCAATGCTTGTATAATATTAAACCCAGATAAAATATTAAATAATGGTGTTTTATGAAACCATTGTTCATAATGAAACAAACCTGTAGTGGTACATGTTCATTACGCTCGTTGCAGAGATCAACTTAGCAAGGTCACATGGATCAGTGTCTGCATTTGGAACCCTGTAAAAAGAATAGTGTGAGATCAGGCCAGCCAAATGTTGAGTAAGCTTTGTTTTAGTTGGTTCCCCCGATGAGCCAATTCTAGTAACACATACACTCTGTCAGCCAATCACAGCAGTTTACATAACAGGTTTTGGTAACATTTAAGGGGTTTAGTGCAACAAGGGTCCATCTGCAACAGCTGCCAGATGTTATCATGTGTGGTAGTCTATAATAGCATACCCCTACAAACAAAAAGTAACACATGTCAGCTATAGCAGATAGGACATTTTGCATTGCACTTACATCTCAGTTGTGTGAATTTGCAATATCTATAATAGCTGCCAAATGTTATATATTAGAGGTACTTTAAGTTGTGCCCTTGTGAAAACACAATCTCACAAATGGCACCTATTGCAGATAAGGCTTTGTTACTCTAAACCATCGAAATGGCTCCAAATATCGTCCTAATTCTCGGTGAGCTGTCTATTACTGTGGTTATTTGGTTGTGTTGACAAATGATCTTCCCCTGTTGAATTTACCCATTGAGCTCATGGATATACCGTGTTCAGTTCAACCATCATGACCATGGTTCAACTTGAACTATATTATTATTAGTCTAGAGGTATTTTAAAACTGTTCAAATGGAATCTAGTTCAAGTTTTAAACTTCTTCGCTAGAAACTGTTTAGGTTATCGTTTCCTGCGTGTAACACTAAATGTAACATTATATTTGGTATAGATAGCGGTACACCTCTTGAGAAATTGTCGCGTTTCATTAGGGCCAGAGCATTTCCACAGGGATTACAGCACTCCATTGACCCGCTAACTTTTCTGGTTTATGTATTAACAATTTTCGGACGGCCAATAAAGCTACACTTATAAGACTCAGGTTGATTGTTTTAGAATAAACTGGAGCACTTTAATGTCCAATCATTTATCACCATGATTAAGCCTGTACGGAAAGATTGGAATCCTCTTCAAGGACTATTAGTGTTACTAATAAGTTTAGAATATACAGGGTGAGTCAAAATATTCAGGTCCAGTTAAATAAACAGGAAAATACTTGGTCAATTTCATCATTGTTTATAAGAGTAGGCATACTTCTTCATACTTGGTGATATTTTCAAGACAATACCATATTCCATGCCAGAACTACAACATATTACGAGAAAAAAAGCGCGAAATTTAAAGTGTTCCAAGCTGATGGATTTAACACTACTGTATTAATGAGCTATTCATACAACACAACATACTGTATAACTGTTGGAATGGTATAAATAAACCATTTGATAGATAGACCAAAACACTTCCATAATCATTACATTTATTATGAATCATGATGACGGAATCCTCTGAACATTTAGAAACTGTAAACAGAAGCTCGGTTGGACGTGCAGTTACTTCTTGTCTTTAATATGTAGCTATAGATAAAATAAATATTCTCTGCTGAATGGTATGTCCACGAATCATGTTAAAAACATAACCGCAAAGACAATAAAAAAACTCTTTTCCTATTATAAGTGCTGTGAATACGCGCCTTATCCATCACAGGGGTCCCTTAGATAAGTTTGAACAGATTTAATTTCACAAAAGTTGGGAACATTTCCATATCTCCTGTTCCGAATAACCAATTTAAAAGAAATAAAATTAAGGTTTTAGCTAATAATGCTATCTTGCTAGGCAACACATTGAATATATTCATTTTTGCATTTTAAACTGGTTTAAGAAATTGGTGAAATCGGGACCTGAATAATTTGACCCACCCTGTATTCTAAATAACAAACACGGGTCAACAAGATAACAAGTAATTCTCTGTGTATTACATATCCAACCTACATTCTATATTGTAAATAAGCGTCATACCAACAACTTTGTGTTCCTACTACAACAACATTCATGTGTTCCTTCCATTCAATACTATTACTGCTCTAAATAAGCACTCATGCAATCAGCATATTTTAAAGCATTCTTATTCTTGAGATTTGAATTCATTTATTCTGTTCACATTTCCCTGGAATTGCAGCCACAAAACCTTTAACGTGGGTGACCCATTCAAATTCACGTGTTGCCACTATACTTTTGGTGCCAGATACAATATTTTCCACAATGTAGGATGAAAGTTGTTCCCTTAACAACTTCCGACCTGCTAATGCAGAATAAATCATTTTTCTTTAGGTATGGACCATTGAAGCAATACTCACATAATTATCCTATATGACAATACCCCGGGTGTGACTGATAACCCCTTTCACCACTGTTCCTCTTAATTCAAATTTACACCTTCTGAGCACTGTTTGTCTTTTTTAAGACTCTTCTTGTTCAATCTGAGTCGCGCTGACAAATATCAATGACCTGAGTAAGTTGGTGGGGATGTTGGATGTACCAGGCATGCACGTCAATAAGTAGCAAACGAAATGCCGCCCTAATTCAAACATTTGGCATGTTGATCATACATACTTTAAGTTAACCTACTTTAATTTAATTAAGGATTCAATCAACTGGTGAGGCGACATTAACTCTTTAATTGAAGGTAACCTTCAGTGGCAAAACTGTAAATTGTATGCTGCATCAAATAATGATGATAAAGTCAACTTCAAAGGCATGTATTATGTATTATTCACAAGTCTCTCGCAGTGGATGATTTAATCATAGTATTTGGATTCCCAACAATGTTTTAATTTGGTCTTCGTCTAAACCTAGAATTGTGTGTGTCGTGCTGATCATTCAACAACAGCAAATTGCTTCAAGGCTACCTGTAGTTAGAATTATACAGCTATTTCTTCCTTGGCTAATGTTATAAAAATGATACAAATTAAAGACCATATATAATTCCAAAGCATGACCTTGGACCCGAAATAACCCATATAACATCCTATGAACCACTCCATCATAGCACTGAATGGTAACTCATAACTTACGATCATATAACTAAATTATTTCATTTATTCTGATCAAAGGTATGACTTTAAGAGGACCGTTTTCTTGTGTAAAAAAATCTTTTAAGCAACGACATCTAAATTCAGTACACAAAAACACATACATGCAGCAATATAAGTGTTGCCTGCAAAATGATATATAACATCACTACATTAGAATGATTTATAAATATTTGTATAATTTAAGCAAAAAAAATGAAAATGACAAAATATGAAATTTTCAGAAAATACTGATTTGTTTGTATGCATGTGATCTGGTAATGAAAAATGTGTCATGTATGCACGATGGAAATGAATGTAACAACACGATATATACGGTCGGTTGGGAAAGGGCAATCCTACTTTTTAGGTCTTATGCTGAAAAGGCCCACACCCTCTAAAACGGGCGATTTTGACATACAATTATGTGGGACAAATCAATGTGTATGACCATAATCATCAATAGCATACATATTATGTATTGTAAAGACTAAAACTGGGCCAAACCTTTATTATACTGAAAGATATTGTTATTTTAGAGTATTAATGCAAATAACTTAATTTTGACAAGATTGGAGTTACTACCTTTTGTCGCGGTTAGGCAGCATGCCTATTCGCCATTTGTTTATTATATAATATGTTAAACTCGACAGTCTTGTGCATAGATTGGGCAATATTGCCTGCACTGAAAAATAATTTGGTGTCATTTTGGCACTAAAACAAGTGTCATAAAATGGGTCCTCAGTTGGCCACCTATTATAGGTGTCAAATTGACACCATTATGGGTGTAAAATATGACACCTTTGGGTGTCATATTCATTTTGACACCTAGGGTAGTTACCTGAGGACTCATTTTCGAACAATGTCATTACACCCCAAATGGGGTGTAAAATTGACTCTCTTAAGTGTCATATTGAGATACATTTACACCCTAATTGGGGTATTATGTTTTGAAATGGGAAAATGAGTATTTGTCACCTCTAGCACATGTATACGAGCCGGTAAGACTGGTAAATACCGATCTGCCCCATTTCCAGACATTTTTGATAATAATAATGATACAAATAGCGTAATGTAAGACGTCCGTATGAAAAAGACAACCACTGAGCCAGATGAATCGGGCTATATGTAATGTTGCACGTATCATCGTATGCATGCATGACGAACACACACATAGTTTTAGTAGGTCCATGCACTGACACAGTCCAATGAGTCCTGACACAATAGGCTAACAAAATGCTAGTCTCTGACTATGAAATTGTAATTTATTTCATCAGTTAGTTGGGCGCAATATTAAACAACATGAACAAGGCTTACATTACGCTAATTGTATCATAATTATGATCAAAAATGTCTGGAAATGGAGCAGATCGGTACTTACCAGTCTTACCGGCTCGTAACATGTGGACAAAATGGCGACGAGAAAACTTTTGCGTTCCAAGGCGCATGCGTTGATATGTTGATAGACGCCAAATTTGGTGTCAGAATTACACCAATTGGTGTCATGCTGCTCCGACACTTCTAAAAACCGTGAGCTTTCCCGCTAACTATTGACGCCCGTGGAGTTATTTCAATTAATCTGACACCAGTTTTGGTGTAAATCACTAAATGATCACCGTAAATTAATGTGCAAACCCATATCATTGACGATTACACCAATTTTTGAGTCAAAATAACACCTTTGTAAGTGTCATTTACAGCAGCGACACCAAAAAAAAAATCAGTGTGGTTACATTCGACGGTTGCAACGCAAAAATATAAATGATGTATTATTCTGTTCGTCACAATAGAACAGGCTTACGTAGTGTTGCCCTCAAGTGGAAATATTCGTGAAGTCGGGTCGGTCGGTCGGTCGGTTTTTCTTCTCTTTTTTTGGGGGGGGGGGGGGGGGTTGGGGGGGGGGGGTTACGGACAAATATTACTGAAAACCGTGGTTCATGACAAGACAACATTAGTAACATTTAGTAATTTGACTAATGTTTCCAGTATGATGCTAGTTTAAAAACAATCTATTCAAGCAAACTTATTCATTTCCAGCAGGAAAATGATAATATTTCGACAAATTTAAATCTCAATGTAATTCTCAACAACAACAAAAATAACCCTGAGATTTTAGGGTCAGTCGCTGAGGGCAACACAACAAAAGAATGTTGGCCCAGACGACGGTGGCCACGCGAACCCTACATTTTGAATTCGTATTGGAATAACACGAAATCGCGAATGTTAATCTTATCATTTTAAAAATTCATCATAATTAGAAGATTTTTTTTCCAATCCAAAACCATTGGAGTTGGCTAACCAACTCCATTGTTAATGCTATTTTTTAAATTATTTTCATCGTTAACCGGGCGATGACTGTTAAAAATATTTCAAAATGGTGCACTCCCGTTGCTATATTGGGTCGTCCCAGACGCGTGGCCAGCGTCGTCTGTGTTGGCCTTACCAATAATAGGCCTGAATGATTGTAACGTCAATTACTTTGAATGAAACCGCTCGTATGATGTCATTAAGGTAATTACTCATTTCGATTTTGTGAGTACTTGGGCATAATACGTAGACTTTTGAACGCTGTATTTTCTCTAATTATCTGAGTAGAATCGACAATGCGTAAATATCTTCAATTAAATAATTAAGCAATTGCCAGTTTTTCAAAAGAGGGTTTCCAAATGCGTGGGAATACAACGCACCGTAATGTTCATATTGTGGCGAATGGAGCGACTCTCTTCCGCAACTCTTCCGGCTTCTTCTTTCTTCCGTCGGTGGTAGCGAGCGGTCAAGGCAACTGCAACTGATGATGGCGTGGGCGTGAGGTGTTACTCCTCACTATTTGACAATGCACGGACTCGGAATGATCACTCAGAGCATTATTTAAGTTTGTAACATGATCTTTATTGGGATTGTGGGCTGATGATCCGGTAATATGGATTCGGATGAGGCAGACAGAATGTGTGGAAGTAAGAGAGCACTTTCTAGCACGACGTGATAAGCTCGGCCCGACTGGCCACGATTCACGGGATGCGCTCGAATTTATATACCCAAACCACGTGACCAAACTGACGGTCACATGACCTCTCACTGAAGGGAGCCACCAAGCGTTTTACTACAATCTTGCTGAGATAAAGGATGCCCTCTATAGTCTCTCTTAATTCCGCTACAATATGTTGAGTAATTGATAAGAACGGAATGTAACTCGTTTTTTTGTTTTTTTAGATTGTGATGATGTGAAAAGTCGCTATTGAATAGCTGCCACATGCTAAACAATTCTGGTGCACCCTTGAATAAATGCAGTGCACACAGAAAAATGTTTACATAATTATGTTAAATATAAAACTCCATAATTATTATGTAAACCTTTCACACAGTATTTGTGTATAAAATACACATAAAATACACAAGTTATGTAAAAATAACTTGTGTATTTTATACACAATAGGGCCTTGTGGCTTGAAAGTAAACAAGGTGCGAAAATATGCTTCCAGTGTCTGAGCATTGTTCATTTTTAAATTATCTTGAAAACGAAGCATAACTTGCGCAACTAAAAACTAGTTTACAACATCAGTAAAAATCATTTTGCGTCACAATAATGCGGACGAGAAAAAAACACCACCCCAAATCTTGGGCCTGGCCGTATTCTCATCATACACTTAAAGGGTAATACAATTGAAATACATTTACGAAACTGAACTTCATTTGGAGCGCGAATGTTTTCGCCTTGCTCATACAGAACAATATTTTGAACATCATGCTAAATAATATACCTAAAGTAATTGCCGTATCGATCAACTCGTATGATGCCATTAAAGTGATCAAATATTTCGTTATTGTAAAGAATGTGCATAATGCGAGCAATTTACACACTGTTATTCCCCAGTCACATGAGCTGGACGGCCCCTTACCGTTTAATAATAGAGGGTCCCCATGGTAACCCTTAAGCCCTTAAGTGCAAGCACAAAACAAGCGTGGAGGGAGGTTCGGCGTTGTGTTCAGAACGCTGTATTGACTCAGTAGTGTCGCCGTTGCAGCGCAAAGTGAGCGAAGTAAGCGTCCCGTTAACGTAGCAAGGACGCATACAAACTACTTGTCCTCTGCGACTACAGTAAAATCAATGAGGCGCTCACTAGGTGTCTCTCCCGACCTTCTTACGCTCAATACGTCTCTCTCGTCCTTATGCGATATTACTGCGCTGAGTCATTTTGAATTTATGTGTACTTGACAGCCATTTTGAATTTCAAAAACGATTTTAATGTATTCTTTGTCCCTAAAAACATGTATATAGATACTAAAATCACTAAAACCAGGACATATTATCATTTGGTACAAAGGTGTCATTTTGGGCGCCATTTTGAATTTTTAGGCACACGGCAGCCATTTTGGATTTTAAAAACTATGGCAATCAATTTGTTATAGCCGAAAACATATAAAAAAGACCCCAAAATTACCCTAATTGGCCATAGAATATTTAAAATCAAATTTCGACCCCCAAAATGGGAGCACCCCCGGAAAAAGTACTGTGGGCACATTTAAAAAAAGAACGGTCGGCGGGATCGTGTTCCCCGGAAGTTTAAGTAAAATAACAACCTCAAACAGAAAATGAACACCCTTTCCCATCTGTTCGTGGCTGAGAGGCTGACTAAATGCGAGGTGCGCTCATTGTTTTGGTGCAGTTACATTTATATGCCAAATGTATGAGTTTTATTGTACGGTAAGAACGCGGTTGAACTAAATCTGTTATTGTGTGAGCGAAGCCCGGGGAGCGAAGCGAGTAGATCTTTGAGATTATATTCAAGAACAGTGTTATATTTTTTGTCATAACTTTTGGGAACCGCTCAGTGTTGATAAACTGTGTCCGTGTGAGTTATTTCATTGTGAACAGGTAATGCGCATAAAGCGGGCGGAGTAGCCACTTGCCATTTATAAGTATGTAACATGTAATGTAAAGTCTAAATATTTAAATATTTGGGTGTGGTCAGGAGTGTATTTGGAGATTGTGTTCAAGTCCCACCAGCAAGCGACGTAATTATACGCAAGTTGGATCGGATCAGCTGACGGTATTTAGCATGTACGGTTAAATTCCGGAGTTGGAGTCCCGTGCAGTGATTGGCCAATTACGTGGATTGGATCGGAACGACTAAGATTGGATTAAAGTCCCAGTCCAGAGATCGACACGTAGTGGTTCGTTGTAAAACTCTCCCCCCACCTCCACCACTACTAACTACCACGCTACACCTCTGGCACCAACCCGCCAACTCTTACGTAAGGATAGCAAACAAATATGGTACATCACTGCTGATGGAAAGTCCACTACGCAAGAGGAGTCTAGTCGAAACTATCAATAATCCTAATAATAACGCATAATAATATTGGCCCTCTTCGACGGAATTTTGACATGCTGATTAAATAATTTAGGATTTTGACGTCACATAGAACCTGAAATTTGGAGAGAAAAAAACCATTATTTTGAATACACGCTGAACTCAAGCCACATATAATTAATAGGCTTAAATGATTGCCGTGTGGATTACATTGAATAAAACACCTCGTTTGGTGCCATTAAGGTTATTAATCATTCCGCTATTGTAAAGACGTGTGCGTAATGCGTGAAATACTGTACAATTGCAACCGGTCCCTGGTTAACTGGAACCTGCTTTGAGTAAATGAATAATTAAGACCGGATTTTTTTTAACCAGTCACTCCTCGGGGATGAAGGTTGGAGAAATATCTTAATTTTGGTCCATACATCAGTTACATTGAACCATCTTTAAATCCTAGATGGCTGCCAAAAAGGATTACTTTAATCATCATAATACTTGACAAATTTTAAAAAAATGTATTGTGTGTTGAATTATATTCATTAAGCGACTGAGGTATTTTAAGTGAATACGCCCGAAATGCAAGAAAGGATACACTAATTTAAAACATTCTTGAGGATTGTTCAATTTTCAAAATGGCCGCCGAAAAGTCAATGAACAATACGGATTCCGATCAAAACGCTCAACCTACATGGCACTTATTGAACTTACTACTAACCTCACATATGCACTCAACAAGAAAGATGACACCATGGGTATATTCCTAGACCTGTCCAAGGCATTCGACACAATATACCAATATATAGATTATAGATAATATTATCCTTGCCAAACTGCACCATTATGGTATCGGGAAATCACTATTACAGTTCCGCATGGATCCATCTTAGGACCCCTCATTTTTAATAGTTACATGAACGACACACAACTAATATGCTAAACTCATTCTCTATGCAGACGACACAAACATCTTTCTTTCTCACTCAAACCTTGATTCATTTACCATAACATGAACACTGAACTAACCCACATCAGGGCAAACAAACTTTCGTTAATTGTCTCTAAAACTAACTACACGCTTTTCTCATTCAAACCTCCTCAATACTCTCACAAAATCACAATTGACAGTCATGACATCTCACAAGTTTTCACCACAAAATTCCTTGGCATCACCATTGATGATAAACTCACTTGGAACCACCACATTAAGACTATAATCTCATGCCATCGGTACCATTTACAGAGATAGATATCATTTTCCTCGGCACATTCTGAAATCACTCTATAATAGCGGTTATACGCTGGTTCTTGAACACCTCAGCTACTGCAACATTATATGGGCCACAAACTACCAATCTAGACTCGCCAGCTAGAATATCACGCAAAAATAGGCCATTCGCACAATAACCAATTCACGACGCATGACACATACTTTACCTCTCTTTCACCAACTCAATACATTCAAGAAAATCAACGATATCAACCACAATCAAGGAAAATAATAGTTGGCACAGTTGACGCAACGTATTACAACTATCCCTCTGCCTCTATTTTCATTCCTTCATCTTGAAAAGAACATAATTAATGACTTACTTTAAACTTGGCAACTTTTGTCTCTTGTCATGTTCATGCGTTCTGTCTTGTTCTCTTTTTGTTTCTGTGTCTTTGTCATGTGTATTGTTTATTGTGCTGTTCTGTATGATATTGTTTCGTGTTTTTCTGTTCTCCCGTCAGTAAAATGCTCTATTTGCTATCATTCTATTTTTGTGTCAAGAAGGGTCCCCATTATATAAGCCCGTCTATTAGGGTTTCCACTGGGGCTCATAGCCTCTCCTTCATATTATATTATTATTTGTTTATATTAATTTTGCTGAATCAGATTTTGCTTAATTTCAATGGCAATGGCCAAACACCATTTTCGCGCGGTTTTTGTCATGTTTGCATTTTTAAGGTGTCAAATTGATGTTGTCAAGTTTTGCAGCCAGTGGTTACCAATAAACAGAATGTTCATATAAATCTTGTTTTATTTATAAATAGAATGGTATGAAATATCTGTCCACATTTGTGCTCTGAAATCAAATGATCTACTGCCACATTGCCCGCCACATTGTGCCTTATTTACTCGATCAAGTTGGGACACATATGTGTATTTCAGAAAATATCAGACTGACGCCGAGATCCATTACACTTTTGTCGACAAAATAATTCAATTTCATATAATAAGATATATAAAACGGCATTCTTTCACAAATCCATTATCGCACCTCGATTTTAATGAGTGTCGGTACGAATTATCATCAATTATGTATTGGTACTGAATAATTTAATCACAAATGATAAGCTGTATTGCAATATAACCAGTCAGGGCAAACTGCCAAAAACCGCAACCTGTAAAATGGTTCCGAGAGACATTATTGCCAAATCAGGAAATATTGCTTTTTTGCCATTGGCTATATTTGTGGATTGAAAAACTACTTCTGCGTGTTCAGCTAGTGGTTACTTAATTAAATCAAGTCAAAATCATAACCACTAATCATAAAACATGAATTGCAAAATTTGCAGTATTTATTTTCGCGAATTTAAGCCTGCAATATATTCGCGAAATTAATAAATATATCGCAATATTAAGGGGAATTAGGGGTTGAGAGCACATTTTACTAAACTTATTTTTCTCCAATATTAAAGGTACTGTTAATGTTAATTGGGTATGTACTTAAACCTTCTTAAGTGTTGTAGGTTAAACAAATATCGCTACTTGGTCGGTCATGTGACCCGTTGCCATGGAATCGGCGGCCATCTTGAATCATCTTTTCTACTACGAGGACACCTTGCGCGCAAGATATCAAAAAACTATTTATCGTAGATTATTGGGACAAAGAACAAATGAAAGCTGATTGATAAGGCTATAGAATGAACTAAGATCTAAGCAATTGGTCACTTTATTAACTAGGGTAAGTATTTGATTTTGTGTTCACCAGATTTCGTTGTTGTTGTTGTTTTACGGAGATGTAAACAAATATGTATTTTTTTCTGTTCCCAGGTACAAGGGAACACAATTGAACAACGCAAAAGAATTTAAAATAAAACAAAATGAATAAAAAATAAATAAAATAAAAAATATATAAAAAAAAAAATTAAAAAAAATACATATTGGTCGGGAAACAGGGGAACAGGGGAACACTATTTTAACGTCACTATTTTAAAGTCACTTTAGAAAACAAAAATAGATATGGGCCGGGGAACAGTGGAACAGAGGAACACTATTTTCAACACTATTTTCAAATTTTCAAAAAGTCAATTTAGAAATAAAAATATTTTAAAAAAATAAAAAATAAAACACCTCTGTGACAGTTTTGAATATTTATCATGTTCCAAAACAAACATCAGATGGTTAACTTTGATATTAAATGACCTACACAGTTGTTTTACTTTATAAATTACTACTTATTAATACCTACACCCACAAAGCTAATGGTACAGCATTGGCTCTATTTCTATAAAGCTATGGAACTGTAGAGCTGTAGTGTTACAATTAAAAGGAACATAATTCTATAACTTTTTATCCACCCAATCACCTCATTATATGTGTCAAGGTTAAGGTATGATTGGAGGGTATACATTTTATGTTGACAATTTATAATCTTCATGACCATTTTATTAAAATTACCTCTAAATTGTCAAAATAAATTCCTATATAGGATGGGCTCCAAACGTTTATAATGTCAATAACGCATGAGTGGAATGAACAAGGTGTCTTCAGAACATTTAATTTGTGTGATCTTTTAATAATATGCTGCGCTTTATTCATTATCTTATCTATTTATTCGTGTAATGTTTAACCATTTTTGAGTGAATGGTGTTTCCGTACAATAACACTTAATCCAGTTAGTAAAAGTCATGATCATTGGAATGGTGAACAAAAGGGGTCAGCTTACAAAACTTGTAATCTTCTGTTCATTTTACAGTCGACTACTTTATTTTGTTCTCGAAAATGAACTATATGGATGACGCCTTATACAAACAACTACGGTATATCAAGGTCAAGGGCCGCTTCAATCCGTTTTTATTCACCCTGCAGTTTTGATTTGTAGAACTCAATAAAAATTCCATTAAAATGGAAAGTTGGCGGTCAAAAGGAAATTGCGATATAAGGCAAATAGAAAGAGCAAAAATAGCAACATTTGTAAATACGGCTTTTAGTTGCTAAAATTATGTGGCAGAAGAAGCAAGCGCATAGATGATAATTGTGCAAGATTCTTGCATGGCATTACTAGAAAGCAATATAAATTACAGCCATAGTTTAGTGATAAACACGGTTTTAACATTCAATTTAAGTTTTAAATATATGTCATATGTATTCAATTTATTTGATCAATACATAAATAAATGTAGAAATAAATAAATGAGTTTTTTTTCTTAAAAACTTTTAAATAAATAGTTGAATCATTTTGTTAATAAATAATAATATAAATCGAAAATTACATTTTTAATCGAAAATAAATGAATCAATGAACTATCGAATCAATACATAAATACACGCATATTAAAAATTAAAATATTAAAAATTACTTATAAAATAAAGAAATTAAAACAAATAAACATGAGAAAACATTAATAAATAAATAAATGAATAATTATGTAGATAATTAATAATATAAAAAGTAAATAAGTAAATATAGAAATATACAAATGAATACATTTTACATTCAATTTAAGTTTTAAATATGTCATATATATTCAATTAATTTGATTAGAATTATATTCAATTTAATATGGCCAATATTCGTTAGTAAAACTATGGTTGAAGTAGAATTTATTTGTTTATTATAGAAAAAATTCCATTGAAATGGAATGGGGGCGATCCAAGAGAAAGAATCATGTTTTGTAACCATTTTCTGAAGCATCTGTTCATTCTGTTGCATACCAAAATACCAGGGATATGGTGTATGTATCTTTCAAACAAAAAACCCACCCCAAATCAAAACACAACAGTCTAAAAATAGTACAGGAAACCAATAAAGTTGATGTTTGTGCATGGAGGGGGGAGGTATCATCTGAAAAACAATCTAGGTATATATGACTTCCGCAACTCATTAAGGGACGCACCATTTGATTTACAGGGGGGTAGGAAGTTGGGTTGGGTGGTGAATTTTTGTTGTTTGGCCGCTTCAAGGGGTGAATCTTTTTTTTTGCGAATTTTTTTTAATAAATGTATCCATTCATATTGAGTTGGGTGGGGGTAGAATTTTTTTTTCTTTCTTTTTTACTCATCAGGGGGTTAATTTTTTTTGGGGGGCCTGCATAGAGGGTGAATTTTTTTTCTTCCGAAAACTTCCTACCCCCCCCCCCCCCCCCCCACCGAAAATCTAATGGTGCGTCCCTAAAGCCCCAACTAAAAAATTCCCATGGAAATGGAGTGATCACCAGAACATGATGTGTACAGAGTAATTTGTAGTGACAGTTCACCATATCATTATGTAATGCAGTGCTTCCCCACAAGGACACATACAGTAGGTTTATTCTAAAGCAAGCACTATTTTTTCGCGGCATTTAATGTTCGTGATGCAGAAGAACCCACATTTTTCATCATGAAATGTTTACAAATGTACACCTTTCTAATAATGTCTAATAAGAATACTAAAAGCTTGTGAGCATGACAATTTCACCAATCCTAGCCAGTCGCGAAATTTTTCATACACATAGATATTTCATGCAAACCTTGACCATGTTTTATGACACAGTTGCACAGTTGACACTCTGAGCTTTTCAGTAGTATCTGAGACCACAATTGTAATGTGCAGTGGTGGCTTGCTACGCAGGGCTGAAGGGGCTAAGCCCCTCCACTTTTTGCAAAGCATACCTTTTTTTTAATTATGTATTTATGTAAAAAATACCAACCAAAATAATATGAGGATCTAAAAGAAATTTGTTGACAGCAAAAAAAACCTACAAAATACAACCAATACAACCCTTTTTGATTGTATTTATATGCTACTCGGTCCCATGCAGCTCCCAAGTACACACACAAAACAGGTATGACAAAACTTAGTCAGTATACATACAATGTACACACACCCCCACCCCTGCATAGCTAAAGTGCTGCAATACACAGTTATACCATTGACAGACAGTGTAGGGTCTAATCGCAATCAGACCTACTCATAGCCAATCTCTGTTACATGGTTAACGACACGCTACACTTAAGCCAGCCAATACAAAAACCTATCATGCACAGTAGTTTGTGTAAGTGACCAGCTCTCAGGCAAGCTGCGCTGTATACTTTCCAATAGGGGCTAGTTGAAATTAGACCTATGGATATTAAACACAGTCTTTACACATGTAGATGCATGAGATGAGTGTCACACACTGGGGTGGTCGCACTCAGAGAATGGGACAATATTGTAATCTTATCTAGGTCAACTTATAAGCTATTATGTCTCTCTGATTGAATCATCAAGGCTAAACAAATATAGCTTTGACTCCATCACAGACTGCAGGACTGTTAAAATAAACTGCATAGGTACATGTAATTTACAAAGACTGCAAAATAATTTAGACAATTTTTCATATACTAAAAACAAAATGGCAGCCTCCATGTATATGTAGAAAGACCTAAATGTCCAAGAATATGCAATCTGATGCTATAAGGTTGGCGGTTGCCCCGCCAACCAAAAAGGAATTCCTTGTAAAATGGATGACAGATAATTTGACATCGCCGTTTAATTCATAAATATTGTGTTAACACAATCACCAATAATTAGTATGTGTCAATTTTCTTTAATAAATATTGGAAGGTTTACACCGAACACTTTTTCAAATTTTAAACATGCTGACAACAACAACAACAACAACAACAACAACAACAACAACAACAACAACAACAACATTTACCCTCTTATGAGAAAAATAACTCCAAACCTTTTACAATCATCTCAAAATGTCATCTAAATGTCATCTAAGTAATGGGATAGATTTATTATTATGAAGATGAAATATGTCAAATGAGAAAAATGCATTTGCAGGTTTCATTGTTAATACAATATGTCAAAAAGGTATTTGAGATTGTTAAGCTTTCTACGTCGAAGGAGACACATTTAAGTGGCAATATGGCAAATAATTAAAAAATTGGGGGGGGGGGGGGGGAAATCACCATTTCTTCGATTCATTAACAGTGCTTTTCAACATTTATGGATGTATATTTACACAAAAACTTGTTTAAATGTCTTACTTGCACATTCAGCAGGTGAAATGATCATCGACATGTACCAGTAGCATGTAAGCAGTATGCCAATCCAATCCATGGTATCCACAGCGAGAGTATGTGTAGACAAAGTTAACATCAGCGAGTATGTATGTGTTCTATTCCATTAATGAAGAGAAGATATAAACTGGACTAATACGCGCATCAGTTCGGCATCATATGAATACAAACTGGTTGCTATAATAGTATTTGAATACTTAGTTAGTCGGATTGGTGGCATGCTCTCGGTATGAACTGGTTTTCTCTCAGCAGTTAAATGATATAGTTTTGCACGATCTACTCTTTTTTCAAGGCATTATTAGCGCATCCTAATTATGAGAGCCGTTATGGTTATTAAATTACTTCATAAAGGGGGTGTCCGGGGGGGGGGGGGTGTGCCTATAGTGAGGTATACGAGTGATGGCACAACAAACATCAAATGGAATATTCTCTTTGAAATTGTGACGAAAACTTGTCATGAATAAATGATGATCAGAGAAAAAGGTGCAACGAAGCGATACAGCTATTAAAAAAATGAAATTTGGGACTGAAATTAGACTTAAATTTGAATACAAATTGGTTGCTATAGTAGCGCGTGTGTACGGATGCAAGCATAAGTACCGAACTCGGATTGGTTCCATGCTCATTTCTGAGCGACTTGTTGAAAAGACTGATATAGGTAAAATCAATATAATTACTAATCGCTACATAATTATAATATTGATCCTGCTAGGGAATTCAAATGTTCACAATTGAAGCACAACAATATTGTCTTTGCATAACATGCAACTGTTGTTTCAGCATGGGTATATTAATATTTTAAACAAAACGAAAAATGGTGAAACTTTTGTATGGCTCAGATGTTTATATTTCTGTCTGGCAAAATGTACCCACCGGAAATTCAAACTTCGCCTGTTTGCCTCAACGGTGGAGTCAGTTCTGCTATATGGATGCGAAGCTTGGACCATTACTCCCAAGCTGCAGAAAGAGCTAGATGGCTGCTACACCAGAATGCTGAGAGCAGTACTCAATGTCAACTGGAAACAACATATACCAAACACCCAACTGTATGGTGACCTCCCCAAAATAAGCCAGAAGATCCGGAAGAGACGAACAAGGTTTGCAGGACACTGTTACAGAAGTAAGGAGCCAGTATCCAAACTGGTACACTGGATCCCCAAATATGGCAAAAGAAAGCCGGGATGACCTGCTCTGACATTTATCGATCTACTCAAGCAAGATACTGGACTGGAGACGAGTAATATAAAGACAGCAATGAACGACAGAAGAGTGTGGAGAGCCATCGTAGATCGGGGACACGACCCGAATTATAAGCAAGTCACCCACCGCCACGAATTTAGCCAAATTAGATCAAGAACTTCGACAAGTTCTTGAAAGGCACGACCTACTACTTATAGGCCTAAGGCGCAGCTGAACAATCAAGTTTTGCAACGATACTTTACGTATTACAACCAAGCTGCTAAAACACTTTAGCTGTCAAAGTTACTCGAGACGAATCTCTGGATGTTCATGACGCAGCCACAAATCCTATAGATATATCTCAAGAAAATGTAGAAGATTCTTTGGAAGGTGTAGTGGGTGGTGTTGAAAATTCCGGGGATGCTAACAAACTGTTAATGAATTCTCCCCTGACTTTAAAGCCAAAAGCTAAATCTCTGTTGAATCTAGTTAAAAAACAGCGGGGGTACTTTGGATTATAACAATCATGGTGAACTGGTTGTGGAAGGAGCGGCTGTTCATGGAAGTCATATTTCAGGCGTAATCTACGATATTCTTTTAGGAATGAAAGTATTTGAGCCAAGAGGTTGAGAACAATTTGTAAGCGGTTTGATCAAAATGGATGTACCTGAAAGAATCGTTCGCAATACAAATAGACGATACAAAATGGTCAAAATGAAACAACTTGGTTTGACTCCTCCAAGTACGATCGAATCTAGGCGTCCCAAATCACTTCCCCCTAAAAAGTCCAAAACGAGTGGCAAAATCCGAAAGTCTAGATCTACTACAAAGAAACACAGAGGCCTATTAAATTGGGATACATATCCTTCTTAGGGCGTGTTCACACTATAGATTTTTCCTCAACCCGGGTTGGACCCGGGTCGAACCCGGGTTGATATTTCATTTTCTGTTCACACTAGCGCTATGATTTAATTTTGACATTGCTCAATGTTACGGTGAAAACCCATTGCCTCCATCTGGCGTGATATATTGGCGTAAATATCCTTATTGTGGATCATTGAGTTCAAACTAGTTTGCACGGTCTTATCCGCCCAGAGTTCCATCATGGCTTCCGATTCAATTTGACTCCATTTATTTGCCATTTTGACAAATTTGATAAAGATTTCAACCAGAACCAGAAGCAGACGATACGAGAGAGTGCGAAGCAAAGCTGAAAACTGACGTAAACAACTACGGTCAGAGGTTAGCAGTCAGGTTAGCTACTTCCGGCAACCCGGGTCGAACAGCGATTTCTGTTCACACTACAGTCGACCCGGGTAGAACCCGGGTTGAACCCGAGTTCTACCCTTCACTTTCGCAGGGTTGTAATTTTCGACCCGGGTCGGTTTTTTGAGCCTATTTTTCTGTTCACACTAGACTTCAACCCGGGTTCGACCCGGGTCGTGGAGAAAACTAGCTATAGTGTGAACACGCCCTTAGAAAATGTGAATATTATTTATACGGATATGTGGGATAAATAACTCACCAAACCTATCCAAATGTACTCGTACACGCATCCCCACATACTAAGGGCGTGTTCACACTATAGCTTTTTCCTCAACCCGGGTCGGACCCGGGTCGAACCCTGATTGATCGATATTTCATTTTCTGTTCACACACTAGCGCTGAAGTTGAAACCCATTGCCTCCATCTGGCGTGATATATTGGCGTAAATATCCTTATTGTGGATCATTGAGTTCAAACTAGTTTGCACGGTCTCATCCACCCAGAGTTCCATCATGGCTTCCGTTTCAATTTACTCCATGCATTTATTTGTCATTTTGATAAAGATTTCAACCAGAACCACTGGCAGAAGAGAACGTGCGAAGCAAAGCTCGAAACTGACGTAAAGAACTACCATGCCAAACCACGGTCAGAGGTTAGGTCAGCAGTCAGGTTATCTACTTCCGGCAACCCGGGTCGAAATAGCGATTTCTGTTCACACTACAGTCGATGCGGGATGAACCCGGGTTCAACCCGGGTTATACCCTTCACTTTCGCAGGGTTGTAATTTTCGACCGGGGTCGGTTTTTTGAGCCTATTTTTCTGTTCACACCTGACTTCAACCCCGCCGGGTTCGACCCGGGTCCGACCCGGGTCGTGGAGAAAACTAGCTATAGGTGAACACGCCTTAAGGGCGTGTTCACACTATAGCTTTTTCCTCAACCCGGGTCGGACCCGGGTCGAACCCGGATTGATCGATAATTCATTTTCTGTTCACACTAGAGCGGTATGTATGTCAAACTCTGTTTGTTGCAAGTGTTGGCCGTGGGGGTTTTTTGGGGTTTTTTAAACTGGATATTTAAGCTTTATCTCAAACTGTTTTTAAGCTAAAAAGTTCATGAAATACGTAGGCCCCTATGTAGGGATTCTGTACGCCGGTTTGAAACAAAATATCTGGTGCAGAACATAACATGCAATCTATATTCTAAAACACTGGCAAATCCAAAGAAAGATTTGGGTTCCAGACTTGTTGTTATGTGTTTCAGTATCTGTGAATTTTTTCGTGAGTGCTTTTATTTTATTTTGACGTTGCTCAATGTTGCTCAATGTTACGGTGAAAACCCCATCTGGCGTGATATATTGGCGTAAATATCCTTATTGTGGATCATTGAGTTCAAACTAATTTGCACGGTCTTATCCGCCCAGAGTTCCATCATGGATTCCGTTTCAATTTGACTCCATTTATTTGCCATTTTGACAAATTTGATAACGATTTCAACCAGAACCAAAGGCAGACGAGAGCGTGCGAAGCAAAGCTGAAAACTGACGTAAACAACTACGGTCAGAGGTTAGCAGTCAGGTTTGCAACCCGGGTCGAACAGCGATTTCTGTTCACACTGCAGTCGACCCGGGTTGAACCCGGGTTGAACCCGGGTTCTACCCTTCACTTTCGCAGGGTTGTAATTTTCGACCCGGGTCGGTTTTTTGAGCCTATTTTTCTGTTCACACTAGACTTCAACCCGGGTTCGACCCGGGTCGTGGAGAAAACTAGCTATAGTGTGAACACGCCCTTAGAAAATGTGAATATTATTTATACGGATATGTGGGATAAATAACTCACCAAACCTATCCAAATGTACTCGTACACGCATCCCCACATACTAAGGGCGTGTTCACACTATAGCTTTTTCCTCAACCCGGGTCGGACCCGGGTCGAACCCTGATTGATCGATATTTCATTTTCTGTTCACACACTAGCGCTGAAGTTGAAACCCATTGCCTCCATCTGGCGTGATATATTGGCGTAAATATCCTTATTGTGGATCATTGAGTTCAAACTAGTTTGCACGGTCTCATCCACCCAGAGTTCCATCATGGCTTCCGTTTCAATTTACTCCATGCATTTATTTGTCATTTTGATAAAGATTTCAACCAGAACCACTGGCAGAAGAGAACGTGCGAAGCAAAGCTCGAAACTGACGTAAAGAACTACCATGCCAAACCACGGTCAGAGGTTAGGTCAGCAGTCAGGTTATCTACTTCCGGCAACCCGGGTCGAAATAGCGATTTCTGTTCACACTACAGTCGATGCGGGATGAACCCGGGTTCAACCCGGGTTCTACCCTTCACTTTCGCAGGGTTGTAATTTTCGACCGGGGTCGGTTTTTTGAGCCTATTTTTCTGTTCACACCTGACTTCAACCCCGCCGGGTTCGACCCGGGTCCGACCCGGGTCGTGGAGAAAACTAGCTATAGGTGAACACGCCTTAAGGGCGTGTTCACACTATAGCTTTTTCCTCAACCCGGGTCGGACCCGGGTCGAACCCGGATTGATCGATAATTCATTTTCTGTTCACACTAGAGCGGTATGTATGTCAAACTCTGTTTGTTGCAAGTGTTGGCCGTGGGGGTTTTTTGGGGTTTTTTAAACTGGATATTTAAGCTTTATCTCAAACTGTTTTTAAGCTAAAAAGTTCATGAAATACGTAGGCCCCTATGTAGGGATTCTGTACGCCGGTTTGAAACAAAATATCTGGTGCAGAACATAACATGCAATCTATATTCTAAAACACTGGCAAATCCAAAGAAAGATTTGGGTTCCAGACTTGTTGTTATGTGTTTCAGTATCTGTGAATTTTTTCTTGAGTGCTTTTATTTTATTTTGACGTTGCTCAATGTTGCTCAATGTTACGGTGAAAACCCCATCTGGCGTGATATATTGGCGTAAATATCCTTATTGTGGATCATTGAGTTCAAACTAATTTGCACGGTCTTATCCGCCCAGAGTTCCATCATGGATTCCGTTTCAATTTGACTCCATTTATTTGCCATTTTGACAAATTTGATAACGATTTCAACCAGAACCAAAGGCAGACGAGAGCGTGCGAAGCAAAGCTGAAAACTGACGTAAACAACTACGGTCAGAGGTTAGCAGTCAGGTTTGCAACCCGGGTCGAACAGCGATTTCTGTTCACACTGCAGTCGACCCGGGTTGAACCCGGGTTGAACCCGGGTTCTACCCTTCACTTTCGCAGGGTTGTAATTTTCGACCCGGGTCGGTTTTTTTGAGCCTATTTTTCTGTTCACACTAGACTTCAACCCGGGTTCGACCCGGGTCGTGGAGAAAACTAGCTATAGTGTGAACACGCCCTAAGAGACTATTTTTTAATGCGTCACATATTTTGTGGAGAAGTGTAAACGAGAAATGCATGAACTGTTTATGTTATGATTTAACGAATGAAGGCCTCCATGAACAAAGAAAAACCACAAACACAATAATATATATTTTATTGTACAAAATGTACTTTACTAATAATGACTAGCATACATGTATAGAAGTAGTGAATAAATAATATTTTTATTATATAAACGTTAAAAATACTTTCTTTTGTCTTTTTCTTGATTATTTATTATGTCTCTGCATGCCTTATCCTAAGCTACAGAATAGCTAATACCAACTTTCTTATCATTTCCTCCAAAGGTTAACTTCCTGTAAATGCAAGCTAAAGTATGGTTTATCTATACTCGTACTTATGTACAATATGCTACAAATCATTCGCCTACGAGCGCCTTGGCTATTTGCTTAAATAGAAATTGACAGTCTACAACGGTTATGTCCATCTTAAATCTATTGCTTATAAATTCATTGACCGAAGTGTCGTTTATATCTTTATCTACACCAAAAAAGGTCATTGATAAAAATATCTCTGAAACGATGCAAAAGAAAGAATAAACAGTATTGACCACACATGCTAGATAAATCTCCCTGAAGTCTGTTTTTATGGAAAGTCCACGCAGTAGAATTTTTGTCCAGCCACGATTCAAAGGCGTATGTCATTGATGCTTATTAGGCTTGTTTTGCGATACTTTTTTGACTTATATCAAGTATGGCGACCGCTTCAATCGAAAGTGTAGCTTACTTATCACCTGTCCAGACTCGAATGGTGCCAAATTCCCCGATTCTAACCTTATATCTATTTTAATAGTCTCCACATCTCGTGTCATAACCCTATAACCCCCGAGGCAACTTTTAAATTTTACAAAGAATTTTTTTTTCGCGGCCAAATAGCGAGGGGAAAAAGTGCCCCCGCTCCCCCGGGACTCAAACTCGGACCTCTGGGTTCAGAGACAGACGATCTACCGGTAGGCCACGGGGGGAATGCATGCATGGCGGAGTATATTCCGCCGTGCATATACCTTGGGGCCATTATTTCATACACTCACGCGCCACTTGAAACCCTTCACAACTTTACCTGGTTTAAGTCCACAATAGCCTTCTCATCTTAGTCCATTTGACTAAAAGATTCTGAACAGGATTTAAAGATACGAAAAAATAGCACTCTTAGACTAACATTTGCATGTACGTGTCTTTAATTATATAATAATCAATAAGCAAAAAGAAAAGGAGTTGGTAACGATTCCAATGGCCTGCAATCAAGTTTTCGACCAGGTATGATTTCTGTGGACAAGTTAATTTTGCACATGATATCTTTACACTATCATATTTCATAAATAAAAATAACCAGACCTTAGATTTGTTGCCCATAAGTGATGCTCAATAAAAATCATGAAAATCACATTTTTGGGTAAAAAATCACATTTTTGGCACTTTTTGGTCGATAATTGAAAAATAATAAAGATTTTCAACAACAAAAAAGAAGTTTCCTAGGGAATTGTATGAGGAATATAATAAAACTAGTATGACAAAATTTGACAAAATATATTTTTGCAGAACCTAAAATGGGTAAAAAAACATGTTTTTTATAATTTTCCCCAAAATGGTCAATTTCATGATCATGGTTGGATTCATTGAACCCTTTTCTGCAAAAAAATGTATAATTCTATATAGATTAAATGAATAATGAAGAAGTTACGGCAGTTTACGGAGGCTATACCTGAAGGTGCACAGCCCCCTTAAGCATCTGAAACGCTTTTATTTTATGTTGGTAGGAATCCGTCACATGGGTAATCTGAAAAGGAAACGAAGCAACAGCATCGAAAGCCGTGCAGGGCTACTTGATGAACAACCAGGTGGTGAAGACGTCATTGATGGGGGTGGTATGCTTCAACAAGGTCGCAGTCAGACAGGTCATTCTGATGCAGCTATAGACACGTAAATGTCCATGGGGATGGTACTGGGACCCACCGCACATATTACTCATGGACCAAGGAGTAAGTACAGTATTTATGTTGATTGGTTGCATGTGTAATATAGGTTGTGACCTGATTTTTGCATTAACCCTATTCTATTCTATTCTATTCCAAATATGGCGAAAAATATTTGTTTTTTATTTATACGCGGGCAAAAGTAATCCAAGCGTAACCCCACGATTATAGCCACACACACACATGGTTTTGACCGCACGCACGCGTCACATGTATGATTCACAGTGCGCTTGTTGCCTCAGTGTCCCAGTGTCCTTCTGTATTCATTCGCTGCTGTAAGGAGGATCAAACTATAATAATCATTTAAACGACCCGCATGCCGCATGGCCATAAATCAGAATTTAATAATAATGATCGGGAAGTTTTAAAGCAACCTTTTGGGGCCGCAGATTGTTAACATCCCGCTAAGATATTCCCTTCTTTTCCTTACCAATACGAAATGAATCTATCCGTTCATAAATATTACTTATGAAATGAAAAAAGTGTCACAAAAACCGAACCAAAATGCCACTGCCCGGTATTGTTCTTATAACATTTAGCCCTCCATTCCTGACGCTTTTTTTAGTAATGTTTAGTGCCAAGTAAGGTAATTGTTTCTATTAATGCGATTTATTCCGTAAATATTTTGTTTTTGATGTCTTGAACCATGCGATATATTATAATGCCTTTTATAAGATGGCCATTTACGGAATAAATCTATCTCCTTATTGGACTATGGCCTGGGAAAATGTCACAAAAAGTGAACCAAAATGCCACGCGCGATCGCGAGCACTGATGCATTTTTATATTATTTACGGAATAAAGCTAATTGTTACTTTGGCTATGGCCTGGGATCACAAAAAGGGAACCAAGTGCCACGCGCAAGCACTGACGCATTTTCATATTATTACGGAATAAAGCTAATTAAGTTACTATCAATGCGATTTATTCCGTAAATATTTTGTTTTTGATGTCTTGAACCATGCACTATAATGCCTTGTATAAGATGGTCATTTACGAAATAAATCTATCTCTTTGGCCTATGGCCTGGGAAAATGTCACAAAAAATGAACCAAAATGCCACGCGCGAGCACTGACGCATTTTTATATTATTTACGGAATAAAGCTAATGGTTACTATAATGCGATTTATTCCGTACATATTTTGTTTTATGTTTGAATCATGCTCTATAATGTCTTGTATACGATGGTCATTTACAGAATAAATCTATCTCTTTGGCCTATGGCCTGGGAAAATGTCACAAAAAGTAAACCAAAATGCCACGCGCGAGCACTGACGCATTTTATTATTTACGGAATAAAGCTAATTGTTACTGTTAATGCGATTTATTCCGTAAATTATATATGTAGTGTGCTCAACCCAACACTGATGGGTAAGTTCTTAATATAAAAATGCTTTTATAACAAAATGCTGTTATTGTGTGCCGCCCAGCTCACACGGATACATGTGAAGGGCCCATAAACCCATGCACGCGTCACTGGCAAGGCTGGCGTATTTATTGAGTTTGCGATCATGAGCAGAATTAATGTTACGCTCGAACGGAATAATGAGTTCAAAAATAATGATCGACTTTAAGCCTTTGAGGATGAAGATCCGTTCTTTGTTGGGTAGGAAGGTTGTCGGGCAGAATTGTAGTCCCGGCAATTTTTGTAGCACCTTGAAGATCACAGAAAAACTTCCATGAGAGATCACTAGCATCATCACTAAGGGTGTCCAGGATTATGCGGAGAACAGAGTTGGTACGCCAGGTGTAGCGACCTTGGTCTAACATGGTTTTACAATTATTTAAAACATTTCTTTTCAGCCACAGAGGTCACATTTAATATTCATATAATGAATTGACGGTTTGCACCAGACTCTAGTCAAGTCAAATGTTTAGTCTTTTAGAGAAAAGTAATGGGAGTCTAGTCAAGTCTTGTGCAAAAGTGTAGCATACCTGCCAACTGTTCCGATTTTGCCAAGCAGTTCCGATTTCTGAGTTTAAATATGCCAGAAAATCTGAATGATCCGATTTCCAGAATTTTAGGGAGTGAAAAATATATATATAAAAAAACTGAAAAAAGAAGAAAAAAAAGATCCCTCGGTCCCCTCCACATCTGGCATTTTATCAGTATGAAAAAAGGGTCCCAATATATTTACTCAATCAATCTTTATTCAACAGTTAAAAGACCGTACAAAATGGCCAAGATACGGGATGGGCGGGATCGATCCATTATCTGCTGTTATACTAGTTTTAATTGATTAATAATAATAATGTATTTTTTATTGTCTGATTTCTTTTCATTCTGAATAGGTTGATCGCCGTACCAGATGGTCCATGAAAAGCTATGATGATTATAAGTCTTGCCTTCTAGCCACTCCAGTGACTCTTGCCATTTAAAAACAGCTATCCAGTGACTCTGCCTTAACTTTGCCCATCCACTGACTCTGAGGTCTATAGGACCAGCAATGGTCGTGATTCGAAAAACTAGCCAATCTGCCTTGCATCTATGGTGACTCTGCCTTTGAAAACCTAAGCATCTAGAACTATACATAGAACAAGCCAGTAATAGATCTAGCCACTTCAGTATAACTCTTGTCCAAACAGTGACTGTGCCTTTTAGAACTATGGCTATCCACTGACTCTTGAGAGATCATGTAGGACAAGCCATATTTAGTTTTCTGCCTTTTAGAACCCACAATCCAGTAGGACCAGCCATTCAAGTTATTCTTCCGATATAATTAACCATTCTGGAGCCCCCCACTTGGAACCCTTCCCCCCCCCCCCCCCCCCAATGAAATCAATCGGTGTGGGTGTGGAATGGAGCACCCTCCACCCCCATTTCAAGTCACTGCCCCTTCTTGCCCCCCCCAAATGAAAAAGTCTAGTTACGCCACTGCATTCTAGTGATTCTGCCATAGAACCAGCTATTCCAGTGACTCAGACTTAAAGAGCAAGCCATCCAGAATAAATCTATGGTTTAGGGGCAGCCTTTCAAGTTATTCTGCCTTATAGACCATTTCAAATTGAGATCGGAAAACTTTGGAAAAACAGGTCACGTGGAGTAGGTGCATAGTGTGTTCTTCGCAACGTTTGATCGCCTTCATAGCATTGATTGTCCGCCAAGTGATGTATGTTTACATACAAGCGTACACCAATGAGAAATAGTAGTGAGACTATTTTGTTTTTATCAATAATGGCATCGATGCAGGCAACTTGAAAATGTATTGAGCCGGAAGTAAAACTAATTTTGGCTGGGATTGTAGATCAATACACTTTTCAGAACTCGGTACAGCTAGTTTTGGCTTGCAATTACTGTAAAACAACTCGATTTCGCTAGGAGATACAATTCCCTCAACAAATTACCGCCAATTATTTGTCATTTGTAAATGGTTATAGATAGGAAGATGATACAATTTGGTGAAATTATATTGCCACCAAAAATTGACCAAATGATAATACTTTAAATTAAGTGGCTGTGAACTTAAGCTGTTGTACAGAAAACATTTCAGAGAGGGTTAGAGAATATTATGAAAATAAGTCAAGAAGAGAAGATAGAACATCGCAATACCCAAATGATGCATGCTATTTCCAATATCAAGGCATCATTTGGATATTGCGATGTTCCAAGAGCACTCCATCCAGTACTATTACTTTTCCATCCAAATTCCTATATAAATTAGACAGTATGTTTCTGTTATTGCATTCAAGAAAGCAATTAAGACATTTTTGTTTCCAAACTAATTGTTTGCTTATAATTATTATCATGTTTATAATTGTGACCCAACATGAGTAAATGAGGCACAATGCGGCAGTAGTTCATTTTATTTAAGAGCACAACATATTTGGGACAAGGTCAGAATATGTCAATTTCATAAAAAGTCATATTTCTTTTTTTATACATCTTCTATGTAACCAAAGACTCAAATTTATGAAAATAAAGAGTAAAATTACATTTTGAGGTATTTAATTTTCATTTACTCAATTGAGTTGTTAACAAAACCAAACTTAAATTGCCCATAACTTTAAAATGTGTAATTGATGTTTGAGGCAAAGTGATTTTCAATCATCTGTAACTTTGGTTTGGAATGTGATATGACATTGACTTTGGTACCAAAATGACCTTAACATATCGAAGGCTCAGAAACACAGGCCTCATCTCCATTTTTTCAAAAATTAGATTTTTGTATCAAATTTTCAGAAATAAATTCTCTTTCAGCCCTATCTCCATAGCACAACCCCTTTCAATGTTATAGCCAGTATCACAAGGCCTCATCTCTATCTCCCAATGTGTTTAAAAATCTTCAATAGTCTTTTTCTCAAAATGGTCAAAATGGCGATAAGGCCTTGTGGTTCTGAGCCCTCGATATACATAATATCAGGATATTAATTACTCAATATTTCCTTCATTGTGCCCCCCACCCTGGTGTGCCCATTTACTTGCATTGGGTCACAATTTATTATTCTTATGTTATTTTGTATCTTTGTATAAGCGCTTGAGCCTCCAGGGAATGGCGCATCACAAATACTTCTATGTATGTATTTTTTACACCAACTTATGATATATGACCACCAGCATACCGATGGGACCAAACTAAAGAATTGCTGGCGGTTTCAGTTGTCCTGTCCTGATGTATGTATGTATCCAATGAAATGTCCACTTTGCTGTGTTTAGTGGATGTTTCAGCAACTATTGTTGACTTTTACAGACCATGTATGCTACACTTTTTGCCTCAAAAAGCTCTTTTTTGACCAAAACGCACTATTTCCAAAATCAGGCAGCACATTTAGTGCTTTTAAAAGCAGTTTTTGCTTCTTGTCTTTATAGCCTTGTAAACCCCAAGGGGATTCTGTTAGTCACACATTAGCAAAATGAACACACAAAAGACATGGCTCTTAAAATGCACGCACTGATGCCAACATACCGTCTTGGATGAGTACCCCCCCACCCCTGACCTTTGCCCCAAAATCAGGCAGCACATTTAGCGCTTTTAAAAGCAGTTTTCGCTTCTTGTCTTTATAGCCAAGGGGATTCTGTTAGTCACACATTAACAAAATGAACACACAAAAGACTTAAAATGCACGCACTGATGCCAACAGAGGTCATCAGGTTGACGTCACAACAGCCGAGCCGTCGTTATGGCCTAAGTAAACTCTATTCCAAATTATCAGGACAGGACAACTGAAACCGCCAGCAATCCTTTAGTTTGGTCCCATCAGTATGCTGGTGGGAAATATATCATAAGTTGGTGTAAAAAAAGTCACACTTTGTAAATTGAGAAAAAATTCACCAATTTTGATTCAATTATACATCCGATCTACACAGAGTAAAGATATTTGGAACCTATATATGCAGGGATGCAAAAAGTGCGGAAGTGGCGACCACCCCTCCCAGGAAATGATGCTAAACTGTGAGGAAATCCCATACTCTCATTTCACGATCTAATGGGAATTTCTTATCCAAGGAAAACTTGTGCTCCTGAGGAAGAAAGCACTTTTTGCAACCCTGCATTACTACAAGGATACCAGATATGTAAATACCAAGTGATATTATACAGGGTGTGCATTAATTAAACAGGGTGTAACATAAGAAATACACGTTTTTTTACTATTTGATATACGGTACCCAGTTTATTTATTTTTGCTAAAGTAATACATTAAAAACAAGTATAGTAGTAAGGCAGGATATATAGGGCTTTCAGTATAAAAAAAGGTAAAATATACAGGGTGGCCAAAATCATGTATATAAAATAATGAAAAACAATGCTTTAGAGACAAAATAAATTATATTTTGAGTTTTGCGGCAGTAATTATGTTTTAAACCATTGGGTTAGATGCCTAGATGAAGAAGGACAGTTATAGCAGAATTTAGTTAACAACCATTTAATATACAGGGTAGTCAAAATGTAGAGTGGGACAATTCCAAGAGAAGAAACCTCTAAAGTCTATAAATAATTTTGCAGTTGATATCTGCATGATTGCTGTGCTGGAGTAGACTATATGTACATGTATATACATTTCAGATCATAACATCATGCTAGATACCATCTTATTATATTATTCAGGGTGTCAAAAAGAAATATAACTCTGCATTTGATATACGTACATCTTCAGGAGTTTAAATTGTATATAATGTTTATTTATTTTCATACTTATGTACATATATTATATAATTTTGTTTGTTTGTCTGTTTGTTTATCTTTGTACATACTTTGAAAGTCAAATAATAAAATACTTACTTATCAATGTGATCATTTTAAAATGCATCGTGGTGCAATTAGTGACTTCTGGGTGTAAAAATCAACACCCATCCTAGATAAAGGACATAGTAATGCGCTTATCAATTGCAAGCCCGGCCCCGGGGACCCGGGGCATGGCAGGGACCGTACACGAGTGTACAAAAAATGATGCCCGGCTATGCGGGGAAGTGTACGCGGACGTACAAACTATGCCCCCGCTAGCCGGGGCGTGTAGCGGGGACGTACGCTAAGGTACACAAATGTACACCCCGGGCGCTTGCTATAAATAAGCTAGAGATGCGGTGTGCTTAACGAAATAAGCCTAATAACACATAGGGAACACATAGAAATGCATTCCGTTATGGTTGCAGAAAGAAATAAGCGACCTTGGGACTGTAGCCGGGTGAATACTTTGTCCTGGGAAATGGGTGGCCGGGACTGCACACTTTGTCCCGGCCAAGGGGGGCCGGGAATGTAGCGGGGACGTACACAAAATGGTGCCCGGCCCTGCGGGGACCGTACACGATTGTACCCGGGACGTCACATGGGCAATTTGTACGTCCCGGCCCTAATCCCCGGGTCCCCCGGGGCCGGGGATGCAATTGATAAGTGCATAAAGGGGAGAGAAAAAATTAAAGAGAAAGTGAGAAATGGGAATGAAGATTTAATTATGACCTGTCGTTTAGTCGCAGCTGTTTGGTATGTGTAGTTTCTCTTCTACTTCAGATATTAGGTGGGACGGAATCAGGTAGGGGAAGGTGGGGTAATGGCGGACACCTTTTGTCAGAGAGGTATAACACACATATAATACGTCATATAACAATAAAAATCATGTAAACACAAAGCACTGTGATGGTTCTACCTTTTATCAAGTTTTTATCAACTCATCATTTTGAAATTCGAAGCTACGACGCAATAAAAAAAATGGCGTCGTCCGGCATTACCCCACACTCTGGGGGTAATCCCGGACCGTATTTTTCAATGGCAGCCCTCTTTTTATTGGAATACAGTATTTCAATGGGAGTTAAAAAATACCATTTTTAAAAGTGTAGCAGAAATCAAAGAACAATGTCACATATTTATATGGTCAACAACTATTATCGATTTATGATGTTAAATTGACCACGCCCATATTGGTTACCATGGAAACGGTACATGTCCGGGATTACCCCAATCCATGTACAATGTATGGGCACATCCTCTCTTATTATTATGCTCATCATTGTGACTCCGAATTCATTTCTTTTTTATCAGAAGGTATCATACATTAAATAAAAAAATAATAAGACTTTGTTTTCCTTGATGTAGAAATACCAGTTTCAAAGAGAAAGTAATGCACCAAAATATCAACTTGCCCAAAAAGTGATTTTTGTAATTCTCGCGAGAATTTGCGAGACAACCATCCCATTTAGGTTTTGTGTGATTTCAATGGAGAGGCACCTAACATCATAGGGTGGCAAAATACCACCTTCTTTCACCTGCCTTTAGATACAGCCCTGTCCGCGATTACCCCGCGTCCGCCATTACCCCACCTTCCCCTATAAGCTTCTGATTAATTACAAGTCACGTCACGAATTTCGATTTTATCATATAAGTAAAAGGCCAAAACTTGCACTGAATTTGACCCTCGTTATGCTAGCGCAACTGAAAAAAGAAACTGAAATAGGTCTGAAAAGGTCCGATTTAATCGCTCCTATAACGAGTTTTACGTCATATTCAAAATCCGATACATCGATCAAGATCGCTCGACTGGAAACGACCAATGGGGGGAGGTTATTTTGCCTCGAAATAAGCATATCCAATCAGCAGCCATCCAGGTTGTCGTCTGTGTGACCCTGAAAAAATACCTGCGACTACAATGTACCGGCATGACCGGCGATTTAGTAGCTTGATACGACCTATGGCGACTAAAGGCGGGACTAAAGGTCGCACCAAGAAATTTTCAGCTAGCGATAGCGAGCACTAGTGCAGCGACCTGTTGCGACTAGTGACCGGCTAGTATGAATCAGAGAAGGAGGAAAAGGATAAAAAGGAGAAGAGAAGGAGGCAGGGGGAGGAGGAAGGGTAGGGACATAAGCGCATATTAGTTTTAATATTTCATTATTTAAGCTTAACAAGATGCCTTTAGGACAGTTATTCATGACCATTTTAGTTCATAAACTCAAAATTTTACGCGCTCCGCGCACATGTTTTATAAAGATTTTAATATAATAATGGCCCTCAAACCATACCAAATACTCTAAATATTATGCAGGGGACGTTAAAAACGTCATACTGTACCTTTTAAGCGTTAAAATCACAATGTTTGCGAGCTTCGCGCGTATATTAGGTTCAAGGTTTCAATATTTAAGATCAACAAGATGACTTCATGTGTTTTTTTGGCCCCCATCAGATTCAGAACAGACCTGGATGCGCCATTGCTCTACCCCCTGAACCCCCGCCAAGGGCTTCGCCCGGACCCCACGCCGAAGTGATGAAGACTTACAAATGTACAGCATCCCCATCAAAAATATACTTCCAAGGGCCCTGTTTAAGAAATAATTGCTACTTTGCATTTAACTTTGCTATGAAGTTGCCTTCATAAAAGCTTTTTAAAGCTGAAGTAAATTATGGAGGCCCATTAAAAATTTGCTACTTTATACTTTTTTTCATGAAGCTTAAAGACCCAGGCAACTACTCATTCCACCAGTGGCCTAATCCAGCTAATCTGCCAATCTGCCACATTTGAGAAATAGAGGGTGCTACAATACCAAATGTTTTAAATGCCTTTTACTCTTGATATCCATATTCAGTAGACTCCGATTCCTTTTCAAAATATGGTTAAATGTATTTTCAAATATTGTTCGTATAAATCAGTTGATTTAACAAAGATAAACGATAAGAAACATAAAAATGTAATTTTAACGATGCCCCTTTTTTGTTTAATTAAACACCATTGATTGTGTCAGTTTAACCATTTAGTAGATGCCTGGGGCTTTAAGTTTATGTTTGAAGGCACATGTTTTATGTTTGATATTTACATGAGACTATATTTTTATAAATTTAATGGTGCAAAATGGTTGCTTTACACTAATTGTGGTACATTTTGGCTTTTAACTAATTCCCAAAATGTAATTAAACAGGTTTTTGGTTTTTTCATCCTAAAATTTTGTAATTTTCATCATAGTTAAAGTTTGGGGCACACGCGCGGGTTTTTTTCTTATTACTTTTTTGATCGCCCCCTGATTGACCACCCACCAGAGTATTTATGAACGCTCCCTTATGTAAATATTGTAAATATGTTTATAACAGCGGCAGAATCTGCCAAAATGTATTTGTGTAAATAAGAAAGATAATTTAAAGTTCATTAACAAAAATACAAGTGATAGTTGGTTAACAAAAAGTGTGCTAGTATGAGAAAGACATACAATAGAGCTAAAGTGAGGTATACAAACTCGCTCAAACACCAATTTGATGGAAGTAAATAAATGTGGTAAACTATATAGATATACTGTTAAGAATGCTAAACATGATTACAATAATATAGTGGCGGATACAGGGGGCGGGCGCCCCCCCCCCCCCCCCCCCCGTAAAATTTGACAATATACCTTTTTTGTGTACCACTTTACCTTTTTCAGAGGCATAGGTAGGTTTCGTCTGTAATTGCCACTTGTACCATGCGGGGTTTTTTGCCGGTTTTGGGACAACCACCCCCCCCCCCCCCCCCCCCCCCTTAGCATGCTTAGCAGAATTTCACGAGCTGAAGGCAAAACATTTTGGGACCTTTTACGATTTTTTAGGGTTACCAATTTAAAAAAAAACCTTGATCAGCCCCCCGTAAATTTTAATCCTGGATCCGCCACTGTAATAAGTTCATAAGTAAACTTCGCAATAAGAATTACTGTAACTCGCCGGCTGGTCTTACTGTAACTCGCCGGCTGGTCTTACTGTAACTCGCCGGCTGGTCTTACTGTAACTCGCCGGTTGGTCTTACTGTAACTCGCCGGTTGGTCTTACTGTAACTCGCCGGTTGGTCTTACTGTAACTCGCCGGTTGGTCTTACTGTAACTCGCCGGTTGGTCTTACTGTAACTCGCCGGTTGGTCTTACTGTAACTCGCCGGTTGGTCTTACTGTAACTCGCCGGTTGGTCTTACTGTAACTCGCCGGTTGGTCTTACTGTAACTCTCCCATAACTTACCGCCCCATAACTCGCCGTTTATCCATCCCCAATGTTATAGAGACAACTGATGACAACTCTCATAATTGTCTCTTAGCTAGTTGTTGACTGTGCTGTATTTTTGACTGCGATTTTGGGACTGCAATTTTTCTTTTTTACTGCGCGAATTTTTTTGACCATGCGAATTTTTTGGAACCTACCTCCCCCCCCCCCCCCCCCCCCCCCCCCCCCCCCCCCCCCACCCGCCCCCCACCACCACCACTTACGTGAAATTCACGAGGTGACTGCAAAATGAAAATTGGGGCTACCTTTTACTATTTTTTT
>CM069454.1:20853470-20962682 GCA_035610835.1 Ophiura sarsii
CTAATTTTTAGCTTTTAAATGACACCAAACTTATTAAAATTGAATATAAAACACAATTTTTTTGCAGCTTGAGATGTAATAAATCCTTTTTTTCTCATCTTCATTCTTTTCTACAAATAAGGTTTGCCGACAACTGGTATGTTTCAATGTGACGGGTCACACATCTGACAGCTGCCATGGATTCAGTGAAGCATGGTGGGTTTTTCCCGGGGGGGGGGGGATAGGTATGTGCCGCGCGAAAGACCGCCTTTTTCACTCTCTTCTTCTAGCTCTTATGACCCCCCTTTTGAGCCTGCATCAGTTCTTAAGACCCCCAATTTGATTGAAAATTCAAAGATCGCGAAATTTTGCGTTCCAAAGCCCCAATTCTTTGAAAATGTTGCGTTCTTAAACCAAACAAATTGAAAATTGAACTATAGGCTAGTTCTCAAGACCTACTTTTTGAAGAAAAATATCAGTTCCTAAGACCCTATTTTTCATCATAAAATCCAAGCAAGCAATTTAAGGCAATTCGAAAGGGGCACCAAGGCAATTATGTACTTTTGAATGGAGTGAAAATAGCCAGAAATGGAGGGCATCTAGGCAATTAGGTGGGGCATCGAAGGCAATTGCCTTCGATGCCTTCGATTAATTTGAGGCCTGCTGTAGCCCCTTTTTGAGACCTTGTGCGGCACACCCTTTCCAAAAAAAAAAATAAAGGGTTCGTTTTTGCAACAGTGAAACCATTTTTGGTATCAGCAAAGCTGTTTTCACTTTGCATCAGTGAAGCCATTTTAACTTAACTCCAGCGAATTGTTTTAATTTAATTTATTTAACAGAGTTTATCAGACTTTCTCATGCTTAACTTATACATACGTATAATGTGATTCTAACCCACATCAGCCTAAGCGTTTATCCCATAATACTACAAAACATATAATAGATTCAGTGTGGCAATCTATGAACGCTGCATTTCTTAGTTCTGACAAAGAAAAAATTGTTCCAAAGAATTTAACCAAAAAGTGCCAACAACTGATTTTTTAAGGTTTTTGGCACTTTCTAGTCAAACTTCTAAAAACGAAACATTTGTATGTCAAAAATTAAAAATTCCCCCTAGGAATGTGTCTTAAGATGATTATGGTGCAATCTCAGCAATTTTTTAACCAACAACTGATTTGCTATAAAGTTTGCAGCAAATGTTGCGACAAAAAAGTGATTTATCGGTCAAAATTTTAAAAATCCGAATTTTTAGTAAATATTGATACTGAAATGGATTCTCCAACTCATTTCCATTCCAAAAATGTATCTTTTATATTGATTGAATGAGTTATGAAGACGTTACAGCAGTTTTACGGATGCTATTCCTGAGACTTAACAGCCCCGTTGTGACCCAAGCCTGATGACCTCTGTTGGCATACTGCAGTCAGGGGTGGATCTTTACTTTTTTTGGCACTAGCCAGTGGGACTGGTAACTTGAGAAAGTTACCAGTCCGTAAGAGAATTTACCTGCCCCATCTATTGACTTGGAAATCTGAAACACATAACATAACACATGCATTGAAACGAGAAGCGAACAATGAGGAAATCATAACAAATTGTCATGTAAATAAAGAAATCCGCATGCGCAGTTCGCTATTTTGGGGGTATCGTTATTGCAAATATTTTACCGGGAGGGATATGGGCATTGCTTCTTTACGACGACTCAGCTGTTTACGCTGGTTCCCTGCACGCTGTCCACTCGTCACGGGTACGTTGGTGGCTGGTGCGTGGTGTCATTGAGGCAGGGTACCAGCAATCAGCTGTTACGCTGCATGTACAGTGTACGTACAGTACGTTTGACTGGAGAAGATGGCGTGCATGGTCATTGCAATGGGCGGGGGTTTTCCAATTCTCAAACTCGGCAAACTTTAATGTTTGGTTGCGGTGGGTTTATTCTTCGTGCGTGTAAGTGTGTGTGTGTGGTGTTTTATTTTTTATTTTAAGCTTACTGCTTACAGCTACTCATTCGACAATAGAATCAACACTTCAGTTGGTTAAAAATGTTACCCGCCAGCGGGACGGGTACTTTTGAGAATCTACCCGTCCGACACCAAAGTTACCCGCCGCTGGCGGGCGGACCGGTGCTAACGTCCAGCCCTGACTGCAGTGCATGCATTTTAAGACCCATGTCTTCATTTTGCTAATGTGTGACTAACAGAATCCCCTTGAGGTTTACAAGGCTATGAGACAAGAAGTAAAAACTGCTTTTAAAAGCGCTAAATGTGCTGCCTGCATGGTTTTGGGGCAAAGGGGAGCATCATGGTTGAAAAAGTCAACAATAGTTTCTGAAACATCTATTAAACACACCCCAGTGGATATTTCATTGGATACATATACATTATACATAGATACATACATGCAACAAGTATTTGTTATGCGCCATTCCCCAGAGGCTCAACCGCTTACAAAGATACAAAATAACATAATAATAATAAATTGTGACCCAACCCGAGTAAATGAGGTACAATGAGGGAAATATGAATATTGAGTTATTGATATATTATATGTATATGTTTAAGGGACATTTTGGTATTAAACATTGTCAATGTCATATATATCTCATTCCAAACTTAAGTTACAGATGATTGAAAATCACTTTGCCTCAAAACATCCATTACAAATTTTCAAGTTATGGGCAATTTAAGTTCTGGCTTTGTTAACAACTTGATAAATTAAATACCTCAAAATGTTATTTATCTCTTTATTTCCATACATTTGAGTCATTCGGCGTGTTTCCATAGGAAAGAGCTAGTTCAACGGTTTATCTTACCCGGAATGGAAATTCTGTGTCGGCGCTTAACCCACACGTTTCCACAGAGCGCAATAAACCGTTTAAATAATCGGCTCCCGACCCTCCTGACTTAAACCCCTAAAGCCTTGCGGTGTTTGTGGAACGCACCGGATCTCTGCTGCGCCGCTGCCATAACAAGGCTGCATAGAACCGAGCGTACTACTGCACGAGCCGGGATTCGCCCAATGTGTGCGAGCGTGAAAGGTAGGGCGTGCATTGACAGGCGCGTTGTGATTCCAAATTCAGCTTAAACGGTTTATCATAAACCGGTGTGTTTCCACAGCGCAGTGGTGCCGATCTTGAGCGGAAATAACCACCTCTGGAGAAGGTTATAATAAACCGTTTATAGGTGATAATCGGTTTATCAATAATCCGATTATTGTGTGTGCGTTTCCACAGGAAAACTTACCGGAATTGCAATTTTTTTACACGGCAATAACCGGAAAGTTCAGTTCTGTGGAAACACACCGATTGGTTAGATAGAAGATGTATCAAAGATCAGATCTCTTTTCATGAAATTGACATATTCTGACATTGTCCCCAATTTGTGCTCTTATATGAAATTATCTACTGCTGCGTTGTGCCTCATTTACTCATGCTGGGTCACAATTATAAACATGATTATAACTATAAGAAGCAAACAATTAGTTTGGAAACTAAAATTTCTTTTAAGACATTTCAATTCAAGGTTTAATAAACATATCATTATCGCAGTAAAATGCTGAATTACAACAATATTTACAATATTTACAATATGTAATATATAGAACAATTTCCTGCCTCAAGGAAACACTTAGCTTAAAAGTGCTTTCTTGAAGGCAACAACAGAAACAGACTGTCTAATTTAAAGGGTTAAAAAAACGTAAATTAAATTAGATCACGTTTGTTTGCATTAATTACTCTATACACAATTGGACTTTTTGAGTGATGGATAAACGTTTCAATTTCTCAAAACTTTCAACTATGTGTGGAGTTATGCAAATAAATGTGATCTAATTTTAAGGGGGACTTGGACTTACTTTTTTGAACCCTTTATATAGGAATTTGGATCGGAAAATTATTAGTACTGGATGGAGTGTTCTTGGAACATCTTAAAGGTAGATGACCCGATCACATTTTCATATCATATGAAAGATCATATTTTTCAGATTAACATACTGAAATTTGACGGTCCAAAAGTGGTTAACCACCAATATAGTTTGTGTACAACTCAATGGGCACATTTCACAGCATCTTGTGCGTCTAAAATAAGAACCATTAGAGTTATGCAACTCAAACTTTGGAATACGGCTTTTTTGAGGATGACCTTTCATGTCGAATAGAAAACTTCAAGTTGAAAATCGGAACATCTACCTTTAATATCCAAATGATGCTTTGATATTGGAAATAGCATGCATCATTTGGATATTGTGATGTTCTATCTTTTCTTCTTGACATATTTTCATAATATTCTCTTACCCTCTCTGAAATGTTTTCTGTAAAACAGTTAAGTGTAATTTCACAACAACTTAATTTAACTTATTATCATTTGGTCAATATTTGGTGCCACTAAAATGTATAACCACGTCCACTTCGTATCATCTATAACCATTTACAAATAATAATAATTGGCAGTAATTTAATTTAGGGAATTGTATCTCCTAGCGAAATTGAGTTGTTTTACAGCAGTGGTTCTCAAACTTTTTCCTGAAACTAGCATCAGAGTGCGACTCCTTACAGAACAAAAAAGTCACATGTTATACTATGATACAATATTATAATAGCATTTTATTTTTTTTAAATTATGCTAGTCCCCGACCCCACAAAAAGTGCGTCGCGACCCCAATTGGGGTCGCGACCCAGAGGTTGAGAACCACTGTTTACTGTATGTGCAAGCCAACTATATAGCTGTACCAAGTTCTGAAAAGTGTATTGAACTACAATCCCAGCCAAAATTAGTTGAATTACCTTGTAATATTTTCATTGTTATACCATAAATACTGGAAAGTATTTACGGTTATCGGTTATACCGTCTCGTTTTAATATATACACTATTGAAAACAGATAATCTTTGTAGTTTTTAATTGCCCTCAATCACTCCCCTCAATCTACTGGGAAGTGTTGAGTCCTTCCAGCATCCCCCGATCCCAAAATCATAAATCAACATTGACATTGGAGGTGAAGGGTTAATTTAATGATACTGGGGTTGGGTAAAAACGGTTCCAACAATATTGGTGAGGGGTATTCTAAATAGTGTCACTGAAATGGATGCAAGGCTGAATCACTTGAGTTGCTTTCATTATCTCTAAGGCAGAGAGTCACTGGAGTTGTTGGTTCAATTATAAATAAGGCAGCCCAAGAGTCACTAGAGTGGCTAGTTCAGTGCTTTATAAAGCAAAGTCAATATAGAATGGCTAATTCTATGACAGAGGAACGGCTTTCTATACTGGTTCAATAGACCATTTTAAATCCAGAAATATTTAATCATTTCAGAATGTTTCCGATTGGCATCAGTTTGATGACTGCTGAGTCATCCACAGAAAAACAAACACGTTTTCACCCGGTGTCTTTAAAAACCCGTGTGTGGATTGCACTGGTGTTGGTGAGAGATTATCTTCCGCACAAAGTTTACCTTCAGCTCAATACATTTTCAAATTGCCTGTATCGATGCCATTGTTGATCAAAACAAAATAGTCTCGCTACTTCTTCCCATTGGTGTACGCTTGTATGCAAACATAGTACATCACTTGGCGGACAATCAATACTATGAAGGCGATCAACCGTTGCGAAGAAGGCACTACGCACCTAGTCCGCGTGAACAGTTTTTCCGATCTCAATTTGAAATGGTCTATAACTTTAAGGCAGAATGACTTGAAAGGCTGGCCCTATACGACCATACTCTGGGCGACTGGCAGAGTCACTGGAATGGCTGGTTCTATGACAGAATCACTAGAATGGCTAGTTCTATCGGCAGAATGGCTGGTCCTACTGAATTGTGGGTTCTAAAGAGGCAGAAAACTAAAAACGGCTAGTCCTATAGATCTCTCAGAGTCAGTGGATGGCCATAGTTCTAAAAGGCACAGTCACTGTTTGGACAAGAGTTACTGAATGAAGTGCCCAGATCTATATATTTACTGGGCTTGTACTATGTACAGCATAGTCACTAGATGCTTATGTTTTCAAAGGGCGTCACCATAGATTGGCTAGTACTTGCAAGGCAGATTGGCTAGTTCTCGAACCACTACAATGGCTAATCTCTCAAGAGTTTGTGGATGGCTAAAATGGCTGGTCCTACAGATCTCTCAAGAGTCTGTGATGGCTAAAATGGCTGGTCCTACAGATCTCTCAGAGTCTGTGGAAGGCTAAAATGGCTGGTTCTATAGATCTCTCAGAGTCAGTGGATGGCTACAATGGCTGGTCCTATAGACCTCTCAGAGTTAGTGGATGGCTAAAATGGCTGGTCCTACAGATCTCTCAGAGTCTGTGGATGGCTACAATGGCTGGTCCTGTAGACCTCTTAGAGTCAGTGGATGGCCATAGTTCAAGAAGGCAGAGTCACTGGGTGGCTGTTTCTAAATGGCAAGAGCCACTGGAGTGGTTAGAAGGCAAGACTTAACATCATGCTTTTCATGGACCATTGCAGGTACGCTGATCAATCTATAGAATGAAAAGAAATAATGAAACAATAAATACATTAATTAATTTAGGACTTAAAACAGCAGAATACAGAATGGTTATGTGATTTTCTTACATCTTCATTATGTATTTACTTTAATTGACAGCAATCAATCCCCGGAAGGAGTACTCTATAAGAGGGTAGGGGTGTGCGGCTGGGCAGTCTGAAAACAGGGGCTTATTGAACTGACACAACCTGAATTGGGGGTGTTATGGAACTGATGGCATCTATGAAATGGGGTCTTGGTGAACTGCCCAAGGTTGAACTTTGTGCGTGCAGCCGGTCAATAATGCTTCAATTACAAGCGCACTGTACTGTGTTTAATGGTAAAACGGACAATAACTGCAAGATGATATGCTTAGAGAACGGGTCTACAGGATTTCCGGGCTAATATACGGGGGATGACAACGCCCGAACTGGAGAGATGGCTTGTATAGCTTGTGGAACAACTTATCAGTGAAATGAGATGCTTATGAGTGGCTGACAGGCCGTGAAAAGGGGGTCTTGGTAGCCTCACATACCCGTATGGCCAATATACGTGAGTACCCCTCCCCACCGGAATCAATCTTGTTTGTGAAATCCCTGATTGACTGTGACCAATGTAATTATCTGCATACTTATTCCCCAGAAAATATGGCTTCAATCTAATTGAATAGTATTATTGAAATCTGGATGATGCATGGTGATGGATACCGATGTACCCATCATTCAAACTATTCAAGCTGTCTTGACATCGTGCAGTTATTGTCTGTTTTACTATGCTGCACACGCGGGGAGCTCATAATTGATGCGTGACCTCTCCTAAACGCTCTGTACTACAGGGATACGAGGATTGCAAGTTATTTTCGTTTTAGCCAAACTATTTACTCAAATTCCCCATCACCCTCGCCATCCCATGGAGAATTTACTTTTCTTCCTTATATCTAATTTGATAAAGAAAAGTTGGCCGGAACAATAGCGGTGCTCTATTTTTGTACACAGATGTAAGGAATAGCGGGCCAATTTGTGTCCATGTATAGCCAATGGCAAAATTCACTCTCACGATCAATATGAAGACCGCTATATTCATTAGGGCGTAGTTTACAAATGGCTTGTCTAAAGACCTGTAACTCTTTTTAAAGTCTTCCCAAGACCCTCATTTATTAGCATGTCAAAGGGGAATCCGATAAGACGATGGACATTTAGCGGTCAAATTAATATGTAAATGCTACGAAAGAGCCCAAATATATTGCGATCGAAAATAAAAACTTCCATTTTCCAAAATTTACGCCCGATTGAGCTCAACTTGTGTGCATGGACTTCGGGCGTTCGATAGGTGATAATTGGTATTCTATTGTTAACTTATCCACTGTAACCATCAAGTACAAAGGTGTTATTTAAATAATAATCAGTGTTGTAGGACTCGGGACTCGGACTCGGACTCGAGTCCGACTCGAGTCCTTTTTTTCAAAGACTCGGACTCGGTCCCAGTACTCAAAGACTCGGACTCGGACCCCAAGGACTCGAGGACTCGGCGGCTTCGAGTCCTCATTGAGTCCGGCAAAATTGGGTTTTTTCAGGTGTTTTATTTTCATTAATTTATCTGAATTTTGTTTTGCTGAGGGACTAAATTTCGCAGTCCGCCGCTATAGCAAAACAATAACTTTCATAAGTAACACAGAGGGTGCTGTTGTATCAGACCAGCAAGTAGCGCTACCATGGAACGCATATTCAGAACGCATATTCAGAACGCATATTCTGAACGCATATTCAGAACGCTATCATGGAACGCATATTCAGAAGAGGGGGTGGGGTTGATCATGCGGCCACATCGCGCTAGATTATCCCCCCCCAAATGGTGCAGATGCTGATGTTCCTGAAGTGCAATGAGCATCTTCTTTAAATTCAACATATAACATTAGGCCAACTCAAAACTGATTTTGATGATTGATGAGGTCAAAACTCAGGTGTTGTCAAGCAATGAAATATTCAATTTTCTTTCCTGGTTCATTTTCATAGCCTTATTTTACTGACATCTTCTTTCAATGTCAGTACTCCCAGTTCCAAAGATATCGTCGATTTAGTTATTGCTTTAAAAACAATGAAATACAAAGAACATTAAATTATATCCTGGCTTTTATCAGAATTATTAGCCTTAGCAATAGCAATAATTTACTTCTTTAACTCGATCTGTTCCCTTACCAAAGAAGATTGCTTAATAAGCAATCAACAAGCAATCAACAAGCAATCACAAGCAATCGGCTAACAATCATAATCTTTTAAGTCATCCTGTTAAAAATCATTGTTGTTTAAGAAATCCTGTTAGCAATCATTGCTTTATAAGGAATCCTGTTAACAATCATACAGCAAATTAAGCATCATGTGAACATCCTACAAAATTAAGGCATCATTTTAGCAATCACATTTACTGCAAGCAATCACACTATAAGCAATCACACTAAGCCATCACTTTACCTAAACAATCATGGCAATAAGCAATCAACTCAACTCTGACCTTTAACCTTCAAGATCACATGATCATCACCAAGATCACATGATCATCACCAACTGACAATTCAAATTTGCTGTTTTCTGGCTAGCTGCATGTTGCAGTTATTGTGATGTGGAGCATGCAGTGGATATTTTGGTTTCTTTATAAGGTATTTGGCATTATTATGTGAATTGTGAATGTCTATAGTATTTAGTAGATCTATAATGGATAGAATATTTCACTAAGCAGAGGGCTGACATGTGTAAAATATGTATTTAGTACGCTTACACAAGTAAGCTTAATAAGCTTACATTATATGGATAGACCATATCATAATATTTGCAAGCTTAACAATTTGCATTTAAAATACTCCAGTGTTTTAATCAGCAGGGTTGTCTCTAAGAAGTTAGACAGATATTACCTATACCACCAGGTCATGTGCACGATCAAAATATGATGGATTTTTCGTATTGGTATGGTGGAATAGGTCTTACTCTTATGGTATTAAACATATTGAAATATGCAATTTTCCCGGCAATTTTTAAAATAATTAAAAATACAATTTGTATTGTGGGCTATTTGGGCTATTTTGCCCATTTCTAAGAATAAAATATGTTAAAATATGCCCTGTTCTTCCAATGACTCAAAAGTATAAAAGATATATTAGAGGACTTGAGTGTTGCAAGTATGTATTTAATATATAACTTGTATATCTTTCTTTCTTTACTGACAGGTAATACCAACTCGTCAACTCTATATTTGTATCTTACTTTTGGCTCTGGCAACACTGGAAGTTTTATAATATTAAAAATGTATGTCTTTTACCCAAATTTAGCACGTAATATCAATTTATTAGAACTGATTGAGAGAACTGCAAACTGTTTGGGCAATTATTTAGGGATAAGACAGTGTAGTACGATTTTTCTGAAAATGACAAATACTGAAATTAAAAACCTTCGGTTTTCTGGAAGTTTTGGCAGCACTTAAAACTATACTGATTTCTATCCAAATATGATGTTAAACAAGTTTATACGCAAACTATTCATAAAACATGCTTAATCTGTGGCGTTAAGATTCATCAAGTCCCTTAAAGATGTTGCATTCATTGGATGTAAACAACGGTCACCTCATTTATAGGCATCGTGGATGCACACATGGAGGCAAGAAAATCCGATGTTTAAAATATTTTTTGGTCTCGGCATGTGGTGCAGATTGAGAATGATCATTGAACTGCTTAATATAATGTGCATATAATTATGGGATATTAGAATGAAAGTTCATCTGTGTTGGTGATAAATAATATGAAGTTAAACTTTCGATCTCAACACAATTATGGGATATCAACAATTTAAGTGCACTGTTCGTTGTATATCTTTTAATAACGTTTCCATGTAACCTTTTGAAAACGTGAAAATAACCATGTTTAAATTATTAAGTCTTACAAGATGTTTTAAATACGTTTTAAAAACATGTTTAAATCGATCTAAAAACATGTTTTTTAACACATTCTAAAAACGTTTCACAAACACGAAACCTAATTAAAACCAAAGTAAAACGTTTTGAAAACCAATATTAGGTAATTGATAATTAATTAATAATTAACTGGCAATTTAAATAACAATTCAATAATTTGGCTTTATATTAACATTCTCCAACAAAATTGTTCATGTGTTTGTGAAGTAATGTTCTTATTTGCCATTTAATTATGAAATGATGCTTGTTGCAGATTGAATAACTTTATGAAAGGAAATAAATATACAATCCATAGTGTACCAAACCAATATAACCCAGGTAAGTGCTCATGGGTGGAATTGCCCATTTTTTTAAAACGTTTCGTAAAAAACGAAACTTATGGTCCAGGACCATAATATTATATGATGCCTTAATTTAAGCAATTGATGCCTTAATTTAAGCAATCGATGCCTTAATTTAAGCGATCGATGCCTTATAATGATGCCTCGCATTAAGCAATCGATGCCTTATATGATGCCTTGTCCTTAAGATTGTTTAGCTCATTTAAATATTTCGGGCCGTATGATGCCTTACCGATTGCTTATAAGTAATCGCGACAATATAAGCCATCGATTGCTTAATATAAGCAATCATTCAAGCAATCGATTGCTTAATATAAGCAATCATAAAAGCAATCGATTGCTTAATATAAGCAATCAAATAAGCAATCAATTAATATGATGCCTTAATATAAGGCATCATATGATACATTGATTGCTTAATAAGCAATCGATTGCTTAGCTCATTTAAATATTTCGGGCCGTATGAGGCCTTAGCGATTGCTCATAAGTAATCGGTACAAACAAGGCATCGATGCTTTAGTGATGCCTAAGGTGATTGCTTAGCGATTGCTTGTTTTTTGGGTAAGGGTTGTTGTTCGTCCATCGCAAAGCAAAGACGACAATGACAACAAAGACCAGTTACATAGTTGAATTTGATCTATGTGTCAGAGGATGACTAACAAGACCAATACGGGCAAGAAAGCAACTCCAACATGTGTGGCCCTTGTGATCAGTATCTGGCGTTGCTGCTCTCGTCTTGCGGATCTTTTCCTTTATACACTCTTTCTAATTTAAGTAATTTTGCATGCAAATAATTGCAAATAAGCAGTAATTAAAAGAACAACCACAAAGACAATACAAGCCTAATAAAGTAAGTTACTGAACTGACTGTGATTATACTTTGATAAGTAATTATTATATAACGCATGGAAATATTCTAGCCATCTGATTGGTGGATACTACATCATAATAACACAAAATAGTTTGGTCCATTTCATGCTTGACGTAACTTTCCGGTCTTGTTTTGTCTTTCAAAAAGTACTATTGACCGCGTACTATTGACCGGGCAAAAAATGCCATGCCTCGTACGATTTTGCCATAATGGCATGGAGGATCGACTCGCCTGTAAGATCTTTTTCATGTTTTGATCAAAATCGCACACAAAAATATTTTCATGCGTTATATAAATCAAATATGGACTGCTCTTTATTCGTGAAATGGGGTGAACTATATAATTGTTTCTCGGTGATCTGGAGACCTAAGCTTACTATTTTCCCTCAGCCTTCGGCATTCGGAAAAAAGTAGGCTTACCGTCTCCAGATCACCCTGGGGCAATAGTTCACCCCATTTCCCTCATGAACAGTCCATATTTGTATATGTAAACAGTATAGAACTGAAATTCTGACTAATAAAACGTTGATATAGTATTGGTGAACTGCGTCTTGAATTTGATACATAAGGACTCGAACTCGGACTCGGACTTGGACTTGGATATTGAGGACTCGGACTCGGACATAGAAATTGGCAAAGACTCGGACACGGACTCGGATGATGAGGACTCGACTCCAACACTGATAATTAATAATGTATCTCTCCCGAAAATTGCTACACACAACATTTATCAAGAGTTTGTTCCTGCAACAAGGCTTTATTATTGATAAATTCATCTCTAAAATAATACATAAAAGTATGAAATTAAGATGATAAACAAGCAGAGAATATAATTTTTCTGAATCTACAATTATTTTCTCTACATATCATTCCTGTTTTCCACAAGGGCAGTGTTAAAATGTTATCTCAAAATAAATTCATGATACTCGAAGCCGTGCCGTTTTTTTCTGGCACAAGTTTTAAAACTGGTTTAACACTATTTAATCTATATAGTTTTAACTGCAAAAGGTAATTTGCGTGGACTGTGTAACTGCACGATGATTTTGAAATCATGGAGTCATCCTTGTTTTCTTAATACCCTCAATCAATTTACAATATCGTCAGCTTAATAAAATAATTGCCTAAGTCATTTTTACTACTTCTGAGATCAATCAAAACAAACAATCTAGATTTGGGCATATTTTACTCAAAATTAATTTTGTTAGCTTTGTTCAAACAAAATTGGGTCAAAAAAAGTGAAATTGACATCAAATTTGGATGTTCTGATCCATTTCCTCTCCAAAAATGTAATATGCATATGATTGATAGTTCAATAATTACAGCACTCACAAAATTCATAAAATCAAATCAAAAACTTCCTTGAGTCCCCCTAAGAATAATAACCCTTCTTATGATGAATGTGAAGTTGTATGCAATAAGAGCAAGGGTTGAGTAACTTGTTCACAACTGTGCAAGCTTGCGAATGAAATCTTGAACATGCCCGGTGATGGATTCCTATTCACCATTCTCAAATTTAACCTGTTTTAAGGCCAAAAAAAAAGAGAAGTGTGTTGCTCTCAGCGACCGACCCTAAAATCGCAAAAATTAGGGTCAGGTTTTTTCTTCTTTTTCTTTTTCTAAGTTGTCTTTTTCTTGAGATTTGAATTTGCCCTTAAAGTGTCTAAATGTTACTATTTCTTGCTTGAAATGAATAAGTTAGCTTTACTAAATGGTTTTAGACTATAATCACACTGGAAACATTTGTTAAATTGACATATGGGCAGCCAAAAAAACAAATTAAGGAAAAAAAAGATTTCCGACCGATCGACTCAATTCTAAATTTTTAGCACTCGAGGGCACAACACAACATTTTTTTAAAGGCCTAATGTTAAAATCCTGAAATATCCGGAAAACATGTTTTTAATTATTGGTTGTCAGCATGATGACGGGCACCTATTTGAACGTATCAATCTTGCTCTAACTCATTTAGAGCATTACATTTGTTTTGATTGAATTGACAAATTGGTATAACGCTTTCCTGTTTACATCCAGAAGATAAAAGGCCCAATGGTTAGTCATTTTTGTGGATAAATTACTTTAACAAATGTTAACACAAATCTAGCTGGACTTTTATTATTGCGGAAATCCCCACAGACTTCAAATAATTATGTTTATATAGGGCAATTTCAAGCAGGTTATACATCTTTTACCTGATCTATATGATCAAATGCACTTCAAGGACAGGCAGATATCAGTAAAAGATGATATGTAAGAAATTGTGTGATAATTTGTTCATGCCGGAAATTTTAAGAATATTTTAAGAATTTCTTCCAACCGATCGACTCAATTTCAATTTTAGATGTTTTGTACTGTTTATGACTTTTTTAAAGAAATTGACAAATCATTAGCATTTCTTAATGTATTTTATGGCTTTAAAGGAAATTTGAAAAAATAAATTTCAAAATCACAAATGATTTGTTTTTGTTTCGCTATTTCATGATGATTTAAATATCGACTCGAGCTACTCTGTGTATCCCCAACCAAGGGCGCAGATCCCGGGGGACGGGGACACGTCCCCCCAACTTCCTGACACAATATCAAATGTCCCCCCCCCCCCCACTTTTTGTGGTGATACATCAATCAAGGTTCTCTCAATTTAGGGTGAGTTCAAATAACCTGCAATTGTGGAAAGAAGCCATCTTTTTTCAAATCAATGATGTAATTGTGGGTTTTTTCAATCCTGTAGGAATAAAAGATGTGTTTATTAGTAACTTTGTGTGAAAAAGATGAAGACAATCGCATTTACAATCTGTCTTTGGGAACCTTTTTAGTGCGGTATCTACTATACATATTTGTCCACGAGGCAATGTGACAGGCCTGGAAATAAAATGCTTATTTCCTGGGAATATATAGAAAGATTTCCCACCAACTATGTAGGATTTCCCACCATTTCTCATGTATTTCTTTATCCAAAAAAAGCAACATTTCCCTCCAAATGATCAGAATAACCAAATACCATTTTTCCAGGCCTGCATAGTGAATTACAATTGACACTGCCACATACTATAAAAGCCAATATTTTTGCATACAGATATTTTCGCGCAATTTGATATCATAGACATTTCGCAAAGTGTTTTTTTCGCAGACGACCTTCTGGATGCACTGTATAAATGTTGAAAACAATATTTTCATCATGATGTGGTATAATTTTCGCGGAAAAATGAAAAGCGCCAAAATAAAACTACCACGAAAATTTCAGCTTTTACAGTACCGTATTATCCCTATTAAGCGCCCAGGGCGGTTAGCAAAGTCATTTTGGGTGGGCGCTTATTATATTACCTTTTTTAAACTCATTTATCGTTGAGACTGTCGAATTCGGCAAGGTTGCGAAGACAACCCATTTTTTCGGTAAACATACGAATAATGTTTTAGCTCATAGAAAAAAAGAAAGTATCATTTTTCAATCACATTCCATGAGTAGTTGTGAAAGACAAATCGCTAACGATTTGTTACAATTTTGTTCAAAAACTGCGTAAGAAAAAAACAAAAATTAGCCGAAAATGCCATCAATATTTATCTGGTTTTCATGTGGGCGGCCATCTATGCTTTTCATTTGTGATGAAAATACAACACTACGCATATTCGTACACATTCCTCACTACGCATGTCGCAATAATTATTGGTGGTGCCCGTTTCTGAACAAAAGAATGGCACAATGAATGACTACGATACACGGAACTGTTGCACTAGTGGAATTACCACGTGCGATTAAAACGAAAAATTAACACTCGCCGGTCGCTGTACAGGCAGTGGTATAGCCTAGTGCCTAGTACTTCTAGTAGGATCGGGGAGAGATGGCGGCGATCTAATCACGGCTTTTACTGGTACTGCTTTAGTGAAGGACGCCGTGAAGAATGTTGTTTGTACAGTGCTACGGGAATTAAAAAGGTGGGCGCTTATAAGAGATTGTTTGTTGTTAGCATTGAGAAAACACAGGGGTGGGCGCTTATAAGGTCCTGGGCGCTTAATAGGGATAATACGGTACTCCATTTTCACATTAGAATACGGGTCAATAAATTTGGCAATAATTTTATTTTATTATTCGATTTTGGAACACAATACACAAATTATTTACAATATGTCTTTTGGAACTAAGTACCGTACTATCCCCATTAAGCGACCAGGACCTTAAAAGCGCCACCACCCCCGTTTTTCTCAATGACTACCAACAAACAATCCCTTATAAGCACCCACCTTTTTAAATGGTCATCCTCCTCAAATGACCAACTGTACATTTTCGTATTGTATTTAGTACATCAAATGGTCAGCATCGTCAAATGACCACTTGTACATTTTATTTAGTACGATAAATAAGTTTAAAGAAGGTAACATATTAAGCGCCCCACCCAAAATGACTTTGCCTAACTCCCTGGGCGCTTAATAGGGATAATACGGTAAATGGAAATGTACAATGTTTCTCCCATCTAAATTAGACATTTTGCATAACATTTCAAATAATCTCTGGTTTTCAAACTTGAATGAAGGACATTATATTTTGCTTATGATGCATGTGTTTGATGCCCGGGGGGGGGGGGGGGGGGGGGGGGGGGGGGTACTCACGTATATTGGCCATATAGGTATGTGCGGCTGGCAAGGCCCCCTTTTCACGCCTTTCGGCCTCTCCTTAAGACCCCCTTTTCATCCACTGGCAGTTCCATAAGACCCCCTTTTCATCCATTGGCAGTTCCCTTAGATCCCAAATTCAACCAAAAATCATAAAATGTGTGAAAGTCTTATGAATTTGAGTTATGTAGCCTCAAATTTGGCCTAAATTCAGTTCATAAGGCAAAATGTTGCCTAAAATTCAGTTTATAAGACACAATTTTGTATAAGAATCGGTAAGCCCCTGTTTTGGTGCCCGTTCAGTTCGGTAAGCCCCTGTTTTCAGACTGCCCAGCCGCACACCCCTACCCTCTTCAAATTTGAGTACACCCCCCCCCCCCCCCCCCCCACCGGGTTTGATGTCTGATGGACAAACATGTAAATGGGGTGCCTAGGCAAACAGGTGTCACCCATGACAAACCGTGTAAATGTAATGGACTTCTTTTCAACATTAAATCACCCTGTATATTCTACAAAATATGGCAATTTTGATAACCTTTAGTATGAATTATTGTCATAAAATCATCGTTGATCTGTTGCTTTTATTTACTGGATGCTTACAACATTATATCTGAACCCTGCAGTCCCAGTGGATTTTATTTCATAAGGCCATCAAAAAATTTAAAAAAATTGCAATTTTGATAACCTTTAGGATGAAATCATCATAAAAACATCATTTATTTGTTGCTTTTGTTCAACTGGATGCTTTTGAGCCCTGCAGTCCCAGTGGATTTTATTTCATAAGGCCATCAATAAAAAAAAACAATTGCAATTTTGATAACCTTTCTAGGATGAAATCATCATAAAAGCATCCTTTATCTGTTGTGTTTATTCAACCGGATGCTTATAAAATGTTATATCTGAGCCCTGCAATCCCCCTGGATTATGTTTCATAAGGCCATCAATAACAAAACCGCAGAACAAATAGCGAATCAAAAGTTGAGTTCATATTATGATCGACTCTTCTTTTGTTCCCTTGTTTGTATCCTTTTCAAATCAGGAACCAATAACTTTATATATAACCGACCATAGAATAAATAATATAATACAGTCATCAGGCAATGACAAAAATGAATAGAAGAAATATGAACCTTGATTATCTGAGCTTTTAAGATTTGTTGACAATAATATTTTGTTTTGTATTTATTCTTCTAATTTTTCTTTTTCTTTTTCTATTTAAAAAAGAAAGAAAAAAAGCGAGATTGAAGATCAAATGTTGCGGTCTGGGGGATTAGGGTTTGGGAGGGGGGTTAGGAGGGACAGACCTGTGATGGGGGGGCAGTGACGTCCAGGGGGGCCGGTGCCCCCCTAAAATATCCCGCCGTCCTTTGTCGGTAGATTAGCGATCTTGACCATTCAATTTCTTTTGGCCGGTTATGCGGACAACTTCATCGCTACCCCCCATCCCCCCCCCACTTATCATATAAATTGTGCAAGTTTTACGATTTTTTGGAGGGAGTCTGTAAAAAAAATTGTCGGTACATCATGCCTTTCGTCGGTACAAGTATGGCTGTGCCAACCCCAGTTTCCAAAAGCTGGGTACGCCACTGGGGGGGGGGGGGGGGGGGGGGGCATCCAACTATTTTTTTTAACAATAGAGCATGTTTCTACTGGGGATCTTAACGTTAATTACCGGTAAGTTTGACCAGTAGAAACAGCCAGATACCATTAATTAAGGGTAAGTTTTGTAACCGCAAAATCCTTCACAAATCAGGTTTGTAACCGGTGATTACTGGTAACTGTCCCAGTAGAAATAGCCAACCGATTAATCTTAATGTTATGTTCTGTGACCCGTGTCACTCTGGATTATACGCATTGTGAGGTAATCTTTTTCAGGTGGGGCGGCATTGTTTGGTATAACATAAGGTCAAATGTTGTGGCCCATTGACTAGGATTGATAAACTTAGCAGTAACTTTTCGAGAGTAGATACAGGGGGGGGGGGGGCTTAAAATCTTACTGCTAAATCTTATCGTTAACTTTGCAGTGCCCCAGTAGAAACACGCTCATACATAGAGTTTGGCATTTAATTTTATCTAGTTACGCCCATGTCTGGCAAGTCAAGTGGACAGGCAAGGACATCTAATTCGTTATGCCAATGACGCCTTCCCATATCAGGCATTCAAGTCATGTATTAAGAATGCATTAAGTTGCTTTCATTAGGCCCACTTAACACTTAACAGCAAACAGTCTAACTAATGGTCATGCTGGAAATTTAGAGCCATTGGATGTATGCCTATGATAGATGTGCACACAATAGCAGTCTAAACAAAATACTTCTGATCAATGATGACACACATCAACCTCATTTATTTGATGGTTAAATGGCTTTTTAAATTGTGGACATGCAAAGGAAAAGGCGTAGTCATAATCCATCGATAAACATGATGCTATGAATCAAGTTTTTTTTAACATATGTGGGTCATTCAATGAATTCTATCTCGTACCTCATAACTTTGATATCGTATAAATAAAACAGTCTTATGATTGTAGCTTTGAATCTTAGCTACAAATTTGTAGTAAATTGGTCTCACTCTAGGGATGCAGTGAAAACCGAATGTCCATTTGGTGTGACAGTTGAAATCAGCAAAATATCTTCTAAGAGCTCCACATTTGGCCAGTTGTAAGAGACAAATCGAACCTATCGGCCAAGTATAACCATTCTAAATTTGAAATCCTGGCACCATCCTCATTTTCTTAGTACCTTTAATCAATCTACAGTATAAAACAATAGACATCTTGGGAAAATGTTATCTTCAGTAGATTAGATAGCAATGGACATCAGTAAGGCATCATTAATGTTATCTTCAGTATATAGCAATTGAAATAAAGGAAAATTTAAATGTTATCTTCAGTAGATAGCAATGGAAATAAAGACATACTTAAATGTTATCTTCTGTAGATAGCAATGGAAATAAAGGCACGCTTAAATGTTATCTTTAGTAGCTAGCAATGCAAATCAAAGCATAATCAAAAGTTATCTTCAGTAGATGGCAATGAGAAATAAGGGCATACTTAAATGTTATTTTCAGTAGATAACAATGGGAAATGAAGGCATAATTAAGTGTTATCTTTAGTAGATAGCTATGGGAAATGAAGGCATTCTTAAATGTTATCTTCAGTAGATAGTAATGGAAATCAAGGCATAATTATATGTTATCTTTAGTAGATGGCAATGGAAATAAAGGCATACTTAAATGTTATCTTCAGTAGATAACAATGGGCAATAAAGGCATAATTAAATGTTATCTTCAGTAGATAGCAATGAGAAATAAGGGCATACTTAAATGTTATCTTCAGTAGATAGCTATGAGAAATGAAGGCATAATTAAATGTTATCTTCAGTAGATAGTAATGGAAATGAAGGCATAATTAAATGTTATCTTTAGTAGATAGCAATGAGAAATAAGGGCATACTTAAATGTTATCTTCAGTAGATAGCAATGAGAAATAAGGGCATACTTAAATGTTATCTTCAGTAGATAGTAATGGAAATCAAGGCATAATTAAATGTTATCTTTAGTAGATAGTAATGGAAATCAAGGCATACTTAAATGTTATCTTCAGTAGATATTATTGGAAATCAAGGCATAATTAAATGTTATCTTCAGTAGATATTAATGGAAATCAAGACATAATTAAATGTTATCTTTAGTAGATAGTAATGGAAATCAAGGCATAATTAAATGTTATCTTTAGTAGATAGTAATGGAAATCAAGGCATACTTAAATGTTATCTTCAGTAGATAACAATGGGCAATAAAGGCATAATTAAATGTTATCTTCAGTAGATAGCAATGAGAAATAAGGGCATACTTAAATGTTATCTTCAGTAGATAGCTATGAGAAATGAAGGCATAATTATATGTTATCTTCAGTAGATAGCAATTGAAATAAAGGAAAATTTAAATGTACTCTTCAGTAGATAGCAATGGAAATAAAGGCATACTTAAATGTTATCGTCAGCAGATAGCTATGGGAAATGAAGGCATAATTAAATGTTATCTTTAGTAGATGGCAATGGAAACAAAGGCATAATTAAATGTTATCTTTAGTAGATGGCAATGGAAACAAAGGCATACTTAAATGTTATCTTCAGTAGATAGCAATGCAAATCAAAGCATAATTAAAAGTTATCTTCAGTAGATGGCAATGAGAAATAAGGGCATACTTAAATGTTATCTTCAGTAGATAACAATGGGAAATGAAGGCATAATTAAGTGTTATCTTTAGTAGATAGCTATGGGAAATGAAGGCATTCTTAAATGTTATCTTCAGTAGATAACAATGAAAATCAAGGCATAATTCAATGTTATCTTTAGTAGATGGCAATGGAAATAAAGGCATTCTTAAATGTTATCTTCAGTAGATAACAATGAGAAATAAGGGCATAATTAAATGTTATCTTCAGTAGATAGCTATGGGAAATGAAGGCATAATTAAATGTTATCTTCAGTAGATAGCAATGAGAAATAAGGGCATACTTAAATGTTATCTTCAGTAGATAGCAATGGAAATCAAGGCATACTTAAATGTTATCTTCAGTAGATAACAATGGCAATGAAGGCATATTTAAATGTTATCTTCAGTAGATAGCAATGAGAAATAAGGGCATACTTAAATGTCATCTTCAGTAGATAGCTATGGGAAATGAAGGCATATTTAAATGTTATCTTCAGTAGATAGTAATGGAAATCAAGGCATACTTAAATGTTATCTTCAGTAGATAGTAATGGAAATCAAGGCATACTTAAACATATGAATCTTATTACGGTTATTTTGTTCACCTAACATAAGCATTAATACACAGTATACATTGCTGTATCTATGCTATGGCTCACTAATGTTGACCAATGGATAGCCAATTAAAGAGTTGCACAATAGAAGGTAAACACTGGTTCTTTTGTTGCCCATACTGCTCACACAGACCACCGTGACCAGCAATGCAACACTGAAAATTTACTTTTCGCAGTCGCTGATTGGACCTTAAAGGGTACGGTGCCAAATATGATCCAATCGGATTGATTTTAAGAGATTACTTCCTATAGGTGATTCCGTTTCTACATTTTGATTATCATATTCGGTTTTGAAATGGCGCCCAAATTACTACAACCATCAAGAAAAAAACGCAAATTTCTTTAACATAGCAGCATAAAATGACCCAAAAAACATGCCAAACTAAGATATAAATAAATTGTAGTATGGCCCAGAATATTTTTTTTTAAATGTAATATTTATATGTTGTTTGAAAGAAATATGTCAGCGTTATCAATCAGTTTCTACATTTTTAAAAAGTTGGATAGAACTTGAGATATGACTTTTTAAGCGGATTTGGGCATAATCGGCATATACCAAAAGCACAGTACAAATGCGCTTGTGGTTTGGTGGTCAGTACGGGCTGCTATAGGTGAACACCTAAGATCCATATGTGTTATCTTCAGTAGATAGCAATGAGAAATAAGGGCATACTTAAATGTTATCTTCAGTAGATAGCAATGGAAATCAAGGCATACTTATATGTTATCTTCAGTAGATAACAATGGCAATGAAGGCATATTTAAATGTTATCTTCAGTAGAAAGCAATGAGAAATAAGGGCATACTTAAATGTTATCTTCAGTAGATAACAATGGCAATGAAGGCATAATTAAATGTTATCTTCAGTAGATAGCAATGGAAATCAAGGCATAATTAAATGTTATATTTAGTAGATGGCAATGGAAATAAAGGCATACTTAAATGTTATCTTCAGTAGATAACAATGGGCAATAAAGGCATAATTAAATGTTATCTTCAGTAGATAACAATGGCAATGAAGGCATACTTAAATGTTATCTTCAGTAGATAGTAATGGAAATCAAGGCATACTTAAATGTAATCGTCAGTAGATAGTAATGTAAATCAAGGCATAATTAAATGTTATCTTTAGTAGATGGCAATGGAAATAAAGGCATACTTAAATGTTATCTTCAGTAGATAGCAACGAGAAATAAAAACATACTTAAATGTAAGTAGACAGTCGTTAAGATCGAATTAAAAAATATGTTTTTTTTTAAATTGGTGTCCGACTACTGGTAGCCCGGATGTACATACGAGGGTCCTTCAATAAGTTCTACCTCCTCTGGGCAATAGAAATCATAGTCAAATGTCATCTTTAATCTGGAAATCATAGCCAAATTCAATATTCTGTAAATGCAATTAAAATCCCTGACAGATGCTATCTTCAGTAGATAGCGGAAGATAGCAATGAAAGCTAAGGAAAATGTTTTCTTCAGGAGAGCAATCGAATTCATGCAAATTCTATCTTCAGTAGATAGCAATAGAAAGCCTAGGCAAATACCAATTTTTAGGTCACATGTATAATTCTAATATCTGTAGACCTATGCATTACCTTACAAATGTCAGCCTCTCCGATGAAACAGAACAAAACAGCAGCGGCAATAGAACTGTCTCAGTCTACGGTTTAGGAGTAAATATGCTATCGGATTGATGCAAGAGTTAAAGTACAACAGATTGAGAAGATACAATATATGCTGTGTGCCAAGGCATCGTTTGCAAGATATATTGACTACCATAGTGTAAGCACTGAAGGGTAATGTGCAACATACGAATAGACAGAGTAACACTAGATAGGTCACGATGGGTTTGATATACCGCCTTCTCAGTATCTCCTGATTAACTGTGTCAAAGGTACTGTTTGCGCCAGTCTTGTTATTAGTTCCGCCACTGTTATTAGATGCAGATGAACTACCTGCTGGCAAGCGGACACTTGCGCCCTCGTGTGGGCCGACTTTCTTCCACTGCCTGATCTCACGGAGTAAACCGACCACGAATAGAACTCCAAAAACTAAGCTGAAAGTCACAGGTATCAAACGAAAGGCGATGTTGAACGACATGGCAAAATGTAATCTTCGAATGGTTGGTGGAAAGCACACGATATTGTGGTTCACTTTGATACCTGTTTTAAAGATGGCCGCCAGATTGAAACTCCACAACGCTTGTTCTAAGATACCAGGTACCAGTGAACACATCCATGTGAAAAGGATTAACTTAAGCACAGTCGACTTGCTCTGTCTCCTGATGTATACAGAATAATGCTTGGACAGGAGGAGATAACGATCCCACGTCAATAGCAATATATGGAAAATTCCAGCCTGTATGAGGGCGCTTTCCATGAACAAAAATACCCGGCAAGCGTGATGACTCCCAAATGCCCATCGTCCTAAACTGTTAGTTGTTGCGTGGACGGGTAAAAGAATGACGCCGCTTCCGAAATCGGAGACGGCAAGACTTAAAATGATCAAATTTGTGGGTTTCGCTCGCATTCCCGGGTTCAAAACGAAGGCAAAGATGATTCCAAGATTTCCAACTCCGGCCAGGAAAGACATCAGGATCCGTGCCACTATGTTGCATAGGGAGGTTTCTGGTACAATAAAACGTTCATTCATAAACCCACCTGTGTCGTTACCACGATCTAATAACTGCTCAAACATCATCATCATGAAATACACTCGATCATAAAATTTGCCATAAATTAGACAAAGTTGACATCAAACCATCTGTTGTTCATTTGTTAGTAGTTTTGAGTAAAAGGAAACATGTCCTCTTTTATATATTCACCAGTGTCAAAATCACAATCCTGCTCAGCTGATCACAGATCATTTTTAAATCAATCGGCTATGAATAAAAGGCATTATAGCATTAACATCAAATCATCAATGGCCCATTGGTTTATGCAGTCTGCTCAATGCATCATAGTGTTATCAAATCATCATCGTCCATTGGTTGTGAATTTGTACGCAGTCTTCTATAAATAAAGCATTACAAGTAGTTGTCAGTAGTTGACAAATTGGTTTATGAAGGCTGCTCAAAGCATCATAGTGTTAACATCAAATCATCATCGTCCATTGGTTGTCAACTTGTACGCAGTCTGCTATAAATAAGTAGTTGTCAATAGTTGACAACTGAAAATGATTCCTGCAATTGCTCAATTCTTATCCAATCATCTACATACAATATGCAGGCATTCACTCAATAAATACACTTTCACTTTCAATGACGCCCACAAGACACTTATCATGGCAATCTTGCTGTGTGACAAGTGTATACAGGGTGAGTAAAAAAAAGTGTACTCAACTTTGGGATGTTATATCTTACGATCTGTGCACAAAATTCACAGATTTTTTAAATCCAACTTTATTGTTGTTGTTGCTAAATTTGCTTAATAATGACATTGTTTTGACATTATTTCTCATTTAATGTTTGAAAAAAATAACTGAAAATGTTTGATTTGTCTTTATTAGTCAGTTATTGTGTACCATACATGAATCTACTTGTTCATTAATATCATCCAAACATTTTCACTACATGTGATCCAGCTTTGATTTTCAGCACCAAAGCAGACAAAATTCACAGATTTTTTAAATCCAACTTTATTGTTGTTTGTTGCTAAAGTTGCTTAATAATGACATTGTTTCGACATTATTTCTCATTTAATGTTTGAAAAAAATAACTGAAAATGTTTGATTTGTCTTTGTTAGTTAGTTATTGTGTACCATACATGAATCTACTTGTTCATTAATATCACCCATACAGTGGCGTAGCTAGGATTTTTTCAGGGGGGGGGGGGGGGCAAGATTTCTAAAATGCTCGTAAAAGGTTGCCCCAATTTTTTTTCAAGTCACTTACCTCGTGAATTGCACGTAAGTGTGGGGGGGGGGGGGGTTAAGGTCAAAAAATTTTGCACAGTCCAAAAAAAAATCGCACAGTCCAAAAAAATTGCACAGTAAATGTACTATATGTACAATTTTGCCTTCTTTTTGGCTAATAACCTCGTCTTTTTCTCATTTTTTTCCTATTTACTTTTTTTCTCACCTCCTTTTTTTTTTTTAGGGGGGGGGGGGCGGGGGCACAAATTGAGTTTTTTCGTCAGGGGGGCATTTCCCCCCCCCCTGCGCTACGCCACTGCACCCAAGCTTCGCGCTAGGCTGCGTTTTTGCGTCCCGGACGCTCCAAAAGCAATTCTCACGCACGAAATGTGTCAAAGCAATAGGTTCATGCGTCCCACGGGACGCAACTCAAAATTTGTAGGGAACGTCAACAAAGTAGAAAGTAAACACGAATAACACCATTCGCACGTGTTATTTCTATTTTTTATTACACAAATTTCGTTTTCGCATGTCGGAGGATGGCTGAAATTACCGCGATCGTTCATGTTTCATCTGGTGTAGAGGTGGATTGATTGATTATACTCGTGTAAAATACACATTACTCAGATCGCGTATACTACAGCGAGCGATCGTCCGTGTTTCATCTTGTGAAAGAGGTGGAAAAAAAAGATGGCCTGCGCACAACCAAGAATAATTGTAATTTAAACCGACCGCGCATCCGCTTGTAAAGGTATAGGAAAATGGATAACTCGCTCTCTGATTTGACTGACGAAGCATTTTGTCAATAATGGCGGACAAGGCACGACACAGTACATTTCTCGCACATTGAATCAACGCTGACAGTAGACAGGAAGACAGCACAGCAGTAGCAGTACTAAAGTGGGTACTTATTTAACAACATTAAACAATATAGTAACAAATGCAGCATCAAATAACGCAATGCCATGCTTCGTGCTTGATAATTTGATGGGACCCCCAAAATTTGTGTGGGACCCCTCATTTTTGTATTTTGTGCATGCTCATGAGTCCCATGGGACCCCCAAGATTTTTGACCCAGCGCTACCCTTGACTGCACCCATACATTTTCACTACATGTGATCAGCGTTCAATTTCCAGCATTTTTTTGTGTAGCAAAAAGTGCAATGCACTATTAGTTTTGTGTAGCAATTCACAAATGTTGTATAGCACTTATTTTTTTCTAGTAATAAGATTAATATTTCATCAACTTTGCACGTTCTACATAATCTGGCATGCGCACGTAACACGGTTCAACCATGTAATGCACATATAACCTGTGTCCCGTAAGCAAAATACAGTTTTTGGCTTTGATGGAACGTGATCAAATATCAAGTAGGGAATCTTCTTGCATCGCACTTTTAGCTACACATTTGTGCAATTGAATAGCAATACTTCAAAAGTGTGGAGCATTTCGCGATGCGACACCGGTTATCATGAACCCTGCATGTGATCCAGCTTTGATTCCCAGCACCAAAGCAGGCCGGGCTTTCCCCCAAATTTGACCTCACCCTCAATCATTTCATTCCCAATAACATTCCTTGCAGGTTACGATGAAAACACGAGAGAAGGCTAAAATTTCTAGCGTCATTTTTGTTTGAGAAAGAGAAATCTATCAGATCCCCTTTAAAAATGAACACATGCAAATAACCATTTTCTTTACAGTATTTATTAGTTTATCAAAATGGGCTTTAAAAGTAGACCATGTGGGCTCCTTGGTTGCAGAGTTAGTAATACTGATCCTTATGGCTTTTGAAAATATTGAATTAGAATAAGAAACGCTTTGGCCCCGATATTTTTGTAAGGTGAGGCACGATAAAATAGACAGTTGTACACGCAAAGGTGCTCGATATGAGGACCTTGCTAGTCCGGGCACTATTACCCCGGACTATGGTTAGAAAATACACCATTATAATAGTATTTACGTCAAATATCCAAATCCTGCACCACGATGTCGCCACAGCTTTAATGGTTTACCTAGGGAGTGGGATGGAGGGGGGGGGGGGGGGGGGGGGATGATTTTTAGTGGTCAGTACAATGGTGCAAAGGAGGGATATCAATCATGTCCATTTAACTAAAAGTAATTAACGAGTTTTTTCAAGACTAACTCTTTTTAACACATTTGCCCCCTCCGGTTTTTCCATCCATATCATCCGGCATAGACAGGACAAGTCCAATAGTATTGTTTATTCTATATATTTATTTTGCACTAATAGTAGTCCATGGTGGCAATTGAGCTGAAATAAAAAAATAAAAAGTTTACTTTGCATGTTTATGTTTGTTTTTGATTCTCTATAAGGATCATCTTTTGATCACTCCTTATGTGGACCCTCCACCCCATGCCTTCATATCATGCCCAATCACCCCCACAAACCCCCGCACACCAAGGCATTTATAAACACTCCATAGGTCTCTGGACATGTGTAATACTTCCATTGAATTGTAAGTGACCTCATCAGAACCCCTCGGGAATGTGCTTTATATATCTAGACACAATGTCAAACAAATTGACTATAAATCCGTTATTTTTATCTCTGTGACAATAACAGAACACAAACGTTACATGTACCGTATTATCCCTATTAAGCGCCCACCCCTCTTTTTCCCAATGACTACCATAAAGTAACACCTAATATTAAAGCGCTCCTCTTTTTAGCCACTGTAGCTCAAAATAAAGCATGAAAGTAGCGTCCGAAGGTTCCGGCATCAACAACATGTTGGGCCTTGATGGCGAACAAACCATCGGGGGGGGGGGGGGGGGGGGGGGGCTGTGCATCGAAATTCGGAATAAATATGACAGTTTCCACGATAAATTACTTTTAAAAAGATAACTTAATAAGCGCCCACCCAAAATGACTTTGCTAAGCGCCCTTGGCGCTAAATAGGGATATTACGGTACCACCTATTTTATTCATTCATTCATTCAGTTAATTGTCATTGAGCACTATTTAATGGTTGGATGATTCCTATTTAGCATTTAGTCCACGCAAAGTACTGAGGATAACGATAAACCAGGAATAGATTTCAAATTTGATAAATATAACCGAATTATGAACAAATGTAAAATAATGATATGACTAAAACACACACATTCTCCATCCAATACATTATGTTCAATTTTGATCAACATTCTTTTAATTCAATGGATGTTAAACGTTTTCCCTTTTCAAATGAATGATGTTTAATATTTTAAATACAATTGTACACATGAATGAGCAAAATATCAAGAAACAGGCCATTGCAATAATTGCCTGTTTAAACATGAAACAACTTGGACTTGACTGACTATAAGCTGTTCACCACAGTTACGCCTTACATTCATATAACATGGCACACGCGTGGGGGTCTTAACTTTTCCCGGTGATTTGGAGAAGTTAAAGCCGTCTTTGATATTGAATTCTAAATGTTTAAACCCCAGGGTTTAAACCACTTAAGAAAGATAGAGGAGCAAATAAGCCCCTTTCTAAGTAGGCTAAAGTCAACATTCCAAACAGATTCCCATACTTCTTTCAAAATTAAAACAATGAAGCGATAGGAGCAAATAAGCCCCTTTCTAAGTAGGCTAAAGTCAACATTCCAAACAGATTCCCATACTTCTTTCAAAATTAAAACAATGAAGCGATTAGCATTTTAAAGAATGGGAAGTGTTCATTAGGACTCTTGTGGGTGCGGTTCAATCTCTAATCGCTTCAATATTACGTGCACTAGGGCTATGAAAATTGAGCGTAAAATGTCGCAAGTTTTATGGTGGTTCAAGATGGTTACAGGCTGAAATGCTATGCGACGTGGGAAGATCATCAAGGCTACTGTGGTAGCAAGGCAAGGTTGTGAAAGTGGTTCTTCCTTCACATTGTCTTTGGGAAATCCTTGGTAGCGAGAAACACAAACAATCCAACTTCAGCGTGTTATATCTTAAATGGTACAGATTCTTTTCATCTGATTGTATAATCTAATAAATAGATAATTATCCATGATAACCAAAGCTTGTCATGGACGTCACAACGTCTTAACAATTTCCATGAAGTGATTGGTGACCAAAATAGTTCTTGTCAATAATGTTTCCTAACTTTCAAAGCCTATCTCTATATATAGGGGAGAGTGGGCGTGTACACCCTCGGGCAGGTTTGCCCACTACATTTGACGATTTGACGAATTTGACGATCACGCAATATATTTAACTGTTGGTTGCGATGCGAGCTTCCCACAGTAACATGATTGATCTCCGTATGTTTGTCAAACGATCATCTAAAAACCAGTTTTACATCACAGAAGTGAATTTTCTTCCATTTTTGAATTTGATGTTTTTCTAAAGATATTAAATGTTCTGAAAAATATCAAAAACTTTTTGAAAATTGTTTTCTGGGTGTTTTATTTGTAAATTTTGCAAATTTTGCCATTTTCTAAATGTTTTTAAAATGTTGAAAATCAAGTGATTCTCAAAAAAATAAAATCTGAAGACAACTATGAATTAAAAATGCTTGCCTGACCGACCAGAAGTCCGAGTTGTTAAGCAAAAGGGCTTCCGTCCAAGAACAAATTTAGTTTGGCAAATGGGCTTAGATCCATTTACACTTCTCTAATGCAAAAATGTGCCCTCTAGTAATTTACTATCAAAAGACTAAAGAATAAAAGGGAATTCTTGTTCCTGTTTTGTTCCTGCTTTGTTCCTGTTTTGTCACCTTGCCAACTCACAAAGCCCGCCACTTACTGTTTAATTTGGCGATAGTCATTTGTTCAGTCCAATTTTTGAATTTGTTTATGTTTTTTTGTGCATTTTGTGCATTGAAATGTTTTGCAAAAGGGCCTATACATCTATTTTTTTGACAAATAAAGAGCATAATAACAACAAAAATGAAAGTGATTGATTTGAAAAACATACTGTGTTTGATTGGTAAACTATATGTACCTCTTTCATTATACTCAACATATTTCAAAGCATCAATCACAGTCCAGAATACTTTCATGCTGTTTTCTCAAAATCTCTAAAATGGATTTAAAGCCCTTTTGCATATATCAGCTCTTCATATAATTATATAGGTTATTGAAATTGCCTTTAAATTTGTTTGCTGATTTTATATGGACAAAACCGAGAAAAGAATTAATCACATTTGTTCATGATGACGTAGAAAAAAACAAGCATGCATAACAATAATTTGAAATTGATCTTTCGTTCTCAACACAAGATAAAATGTGACGCGATCAAGAGGAATGAGTCGGATGTCGGGGAATCCCAAATTGAGATATGGCCAATTCAAAATGGCGGCTTACATAAGTTTTGATGGAAATTCATGTATACAATTTGACATAACTTTGGAACAAAACGTTGTATCGACATGGGTTTTTCAGTTTCTGAAAGCTCTAGGTGTCTTCTTTAAAAAGAAGAGCTTTTCGACCAGGGTCGACATCCGACTCCATCCTCTTGATCGCGTCACATATTACCTGCTGGGTTATTCCAAAAGATAATGACAGTTTCTGGAAAAAAAGAAAACTTCATAAGGGTGGTTAACAAAAAAAAGGTTTGTTTGCCCAAACACGACCGACCTATAAAATCTTTAAAAAACTGCCTTTTTTTCTTCTTTTTTTCCCCCAAGATATTTTTATGGTGAAAAATGTATGTTATGAATGATATTTTTGATCTAAAGTTGCCAAATAGATAAACAAACTGTCCTAGACTTTATTTATACCAATATCCTTCCTTGTAAACACCAAGGAGGTGCAAATTCAGAATTCTAGCAAAAACAGGACATCAAACATGGTCCAAGGGTTTGTACTACAGGCTGCAAGCCCATCACCCTTGCATTCAGCTTACATGCTAGATTTTTTACTGTTCGCTTTATTTTTGGTAAGGTGCTTTTAAAACAACGTATTAAGAACATTAATATAATTGAAAACAAAATTGTATAGACTTTTCCTTCTTTAACGTGCCGGGTAAGCTTAAAAATAGAACTCTAAATTGTCTATAGCAAAATAAAGAAGAAGAAAAAGGTAATCGACTGAACAACCCACTTTTTTCTCTGCCTGTTTAGGCAAACAACAAACAAACCTTTTTTGTTATTACCATTATTAGAAGCCATCATCGAAGGCAGGACTTGCTGCAAATCCCTGCTTCTGTGATAATGAAACTGAAACCCTAAGGGAGGTGACGGCTATGCATTTGCATAAAAATGTCGAAAAGGGTCATGTTTTTACTCAATATGACGTCGTTGACACCTTTCTATTCCATTGACGTTTAGGGATAATAATTGGATGTGTTGTATTATGGAGAAAAAAAATGATATTTTGTTGTATGAGCGTTTCCAAAAGGCTTAATTTGCTTGTATATTTGCCCTATTTATTTTCATGTTTCACGTTGGCCTATATAGCAAAATAACTTTTAGCATTAGAACTCAGGACTCGAGAAAGGACTCCGGACTCAAAAAGGACTTGGTCTTGGACTCAGACTCGAGACAGGACTTGGTCTTGGACTCAGACTCGAGACAGGACTTGGTCTTGGACTCAGACTCGAGACAGGACTTGGTCTTGGACTCAAGAAAGGACTTGTCTGAACTCGAGAAAGGGGACTTGGTCTTGGACTCTGACTCGCTAAAGGACTTGGTCTTGGACTCTGACTCGCGAAAGGACACAGTCTTGGATTCAGTTTTGTTAGTAAATTTGTCTTATCAAGGCGTAACCATTTTGGGCTATTTTACAATGATGAATTGATGACATGGAACTATTGGCCCAAGCAACCCTTAGCGCAGACATTTGTATTGAAAAATACACCATTATTCTTTGAACTTGGCGATTTTGATACCTTTATTAGCACCAGTGGCAGATCCAGTGGTCCGGTGTCCCCTACCCCCCCCCCCCCCCCCCCCCCCCCCTCCACCCTAAAAAGAAAAAGAAAAAAGAAAAAAAGGAAAAGGAAAAAAAGGGGAAAAAAGATAATAAATAAAATAAATAAATGGAAGGCACCGATTTTAATCATTTCATTTTATTAAAGATGATATTGCTCTTTAGGTTGGTCAAAGTTGGAGGATAAATACTTATAACTTATTTTCACAGTGTCATTACTCGGTGCGAAAAAAAGGTTATAGGCCTAAAGGATGCATTGGCCTACATTATATTTAGATTGATTTCTAGATTAACCCTTATACAGCCCTGAACCCATGAAATCCCATTTGAAAACTATGCTGGAGGCATGTGTCACCTCAGTCTATCTCGCCGGGCACTGGCACCAGGTGATATATGCGCACGGAATTGTTAATTGCAGGCGCGTGACCCCCTGGCCGAGTGGACTAAGACCCCGTCATCCATGCTGGAGGACCCGGGATCGAATCCTGTCGTCGGCAAGTCCCGTTTTTCTCGCTAAATTTCGCCCATTTCCACCCTCGGATATTTTTTTCAACATTTCCATTCCAAAAGTGTTAGGGTTAATCCAATTCCGACCCTGCTTTGGATGTTTAATTCCATGTCTACAACTGAGACCACGCTATCATCATCATCATCATCTACCTATACTGTGCATAAACCTCAATATTGAGTATACTCGCACAATGTATCCCTGGAACCTAGGAATACAAACATGAGCGTACAGACACAGACCGGGACGATCCCCTACTCTTTACGAAGGAGTCTGTGACCTTTTTAACGTGCTCGGGGATAGCTCTTCCGATACACGGGACCAACATTAAGGTTAAAGTGTATCCCTGGATGCCTGGTCAAAGACAAGTCAAAAGAATTTCTAATTGCAATCAAAACTACATACTGCCAGCTATTCCAAAATTAAAATGAAACAAAAACCTCTTTTTATTATGCCAAGCACACAGAATTGTCATAACTGATAATTGATGCTCTTATTACTCTTTCAAAACTTATTTCATGATGTCAATTTTTAACTTTCGATTTAGCGTGAAACCTTTTTTGCATTGCAATTATTGAACCAAAATAATAACAATCCATACTGTGAAGAGTACTTTCTCAATAATTTTGCTGATAATACTAATAGTGAAATAAACCAGTCTCTCCATAATTGAATCTTTAAATTCAGTTACACATTTTATAGTAGATTTTATAGTTTTAGATTTATAGTGGACTTTTCTTTTCTTTTCTTGAAAACCGTCTGCCATATGTTCAGTGTGGAAAACATTAATATTTTTAGCAATTGATGCTCATTTCGGTTTGTTATGAGCTAAGACAGTATACCTATCGTTCAAGTTTGACCATATAAACAATTAAATCTTAATCTTTGGATATTTTCAATAAAATAACTTATTTGGTGAAGAAGGTAGGCCCAATGGGTAGGTCATCTATTTAGCAAGTATTAGGTTTAACAATCTCTCTTGGGGAGCAATGCCACAAGTCTTGCTTTATACAGAACTTATAGAGTTCTTACTAAAAGGATTCTAAGTGTCTCTTAGTCTTATAAATTGTTTCCTATACTCGACTTATGCTTGACTAGTCTGGTGGTTATCAGGCGCGTGCCCGGGGGGGGGGGGGCTTTGGGGGCTCAAGCCCCCCGGGTCCCAAGAGGGTAAAAAAAAAGTGGGGAGAGAGGGGAGGAGAGGAGAGAAGGAGGGGAGGGGAGGGGAGGGGAGGGAGAGGAGGAAGGGAGGGGGAGGGGAGGGGAGGAGGGGGAGGAGAGGCCGGGAGCTTTTATTAGAGTCTCTCACTTTATCTCTATGTCTCTGAACCATGTGAGTGTTTTATAACGAAAGTAAATATTGATAGCAAGGAGAGTTTTAGGTCATCCAGGCAAGTTAAAACCCAACAGCTTGGCCCTGAATCACCAGTGGCGTAACCCCCATTGGCAAAAGAGTAAAAAATAAAAAGGAAGATAAGGAGGAAGGGTAACGAGCATAGACTGCAATCGGGGAGTGCCCCCCCACCCCCATCATTGTCACGGTGGGGACGATGCCCCCCCTTCAAAAGAAGCCATTTTTTGGCGCGAATTAGTTTCAATGTTTACTATTCAAGCTTAACAACATGGTTTCAGGAACGTTTTCTGGACCATTTTAGTGACAAAACTAGAAAACAAATTGCACGCTTCGCGCAAGTTAGATTCAATGTTTCTTTATTCAAGTTATAAAAAGAGGGCTTAAGGAACGTGTTTCTGGACCGCTTCGCGCTTCAAGTTTTATAACAACATGTTTCAGGAACGTTTTCTGGACCATTTTAGTTAGTAAACTAGACATTTTGGTTTCATTTTTTTTTTATTCAAGCTTAAACAAAATGGCTTCATGAATGTTTTTCAGGCCCATTTTAGTGTTAAAATAACCAGTTTTTGCACAAATTATTTTCAATGTTTTATTATTCAAGCTTAACAAGATTGCTTCAGGAACGTTTTCAGGACCATTATAGCGTAAAAATACAATTTTTTGCGCGCTACTTGCGAATTAGTTGGAATGTTTCATTATTCAAGCTTAAAAAGATGGTTTCAGGAACGTTTTTTCAACCTTTATTTTTATAATAGCCATTTAAAATTTAAAAAATGGCATAATTCTGTTATACTCGGTAGTATGTGTCGTTCTTAAAAATCATGCACTATGAATACCTCTGTGAAGGGTATAACAGAATTAATCCAAAAAAATTGTTATTCAATTTGAACACTGATTTGTTTCACTGATTATTTATTATTCAAACTTAACAAGATAGCTTCAGGAAATGAAGTTAAGGCTTTTCAATAAAATATTGGTCAAAATTACACACCAAATCGCATCAAATGGGTTCGAAAATTTAAAAAACCCCACCCAATTCCAAGGGGGGGGGGGGGGGGCACATCCCCCTCACCCTCAGACTTCCCCTGTCCGCGTTACCACGAATAGCAGTGCGAACCAATGAAATTTATTTTTAAGCCCCCCCCGGGTAAAAAAATCCTGCGCGCCTATGGTTATCTACTACAAAATACAATGAAAACTAATAACAAGGACAATAATTTTAAAAAAAAGGCATACAAGATATTATTGAGGCAAAGTCCTAAGCTACAGGGACCCGTTCAAGGATGCCTTACAATATTCTGCTATGCCAATGGCATTTCTTGTAATCTCAATGATAAAACCATATAATGAACTTCCCTAAATTAGATTAAAAAGCACACAATTTAATCAAAGATCGACCGAAAAGAGACGGTCTTTAAATATGAACTTACAATACACTAATTTACCAGAGCAGTGATTCACATTTTACATCCAACATTTCCAAACCTGGGCTGTCTTAGGCTGTATTTGACCATAAATTCTAGTATATATGATTTTACTCACACATGCATGGCTCCACGCTCCCCTGCTGACACAACTGGTCATACCTACAATCATAGAAAAAAGGTGTTCGAACACTGACTAATTGCCATGTTTATTGGACCATAACAGGCACGCTTTTTGAGGCACGTGAAAATCAAAACTTGTTTCTAGTAGCCTGAAGATTCCCCTTACTCATATCCCTCCCCCTTCCCCACCGATCAATGTTGCGAGGCCCTGTGCTGATGGTGGGCAAATTGTGGGATTCAACATTGATCAGGGGGGAAGGGGGAATACTTTACCTACAAAGTGTTCGAAAACACTTTTTTCTAACATTGTCTGAGGTTTATTAAATATATGCGGTATCATGTATCACGGTTTTCATCATAACTTACGAACCACTCGCTTGATTTCAACGAGATTTACATATGTTTTTACTCACGTAATGTGCAATATATTGTGACAAAATGGTTGCATTTGACAAATTACTTTTTAGGGAACGGTCACTTTTATCAACTTTTTTAGCCCATTTCAACGCACAAATACCGTTTAAAGCGACATGCATAAAACGCACACGGTGAATGTGTATATAAATGTTGCACAATAATTAACAATAATTACGAACTATATAACCACATAAAGACAGTAAAGAAACAAAGAAATAAAGAAATACATTAATGGATCAGAAAATAAGGGAAAGAAAGAATGAAAGAACATATTATATAAAGAAATAAAGAGAGATCGGAAAGGCACCAATGAAAAATTGAAAGTTGAAAAACTGAACGCAATAAATAGATATGTAATATTATTAAACTAAATATTAAAAGAAATGAATATAGACTATAGACGGCTGTAAGATTTGAACCCACGACATTGACGATAAAGGTAGAGATAATACAACGCGCTAACCAACTGAGCTAATCGATCGGTCAATGAAAACACATTTTCCAGAAGGATAATAGTAAGCTCTGTGGTTTAGTATGGATAATGGTAAAGGTAAACCGTTGCCCGCTCCTCATTGTAATAACACGCAATGGAACGATTTACCATTGTTAAATTTAAAAAAAGTATATATTATATTTATTGATACGGTAAATCGTTGATTACGCGTGCTTTTGTATGAAGCTTAATCGTAACGATTTCCCATTGGATGATTTACCATTGACCATGCACATCGACCCACATGTATTTTATGTTTATACATACTTTGCGTCCTGTTTAATAGTTGACGTTTTATTCATTTTTTGAGACAAAATGGATTCGTATTATGGTTTTGATGATTTATATTGAATTTATAATGCCGCAAATATAAATATAAATATAACATGCATTTTAAAATTTGAAACACGATTTATACCTGTTGTCTGTGTCCGAAAATTGAATTTTAATATATTAATATATTATTAGGTCAGTGAGATGGTACAATGTTCATTATGAAAGAAATTAATAACATTAATAGGCCTAAACAATCAAGCTGAAGGTATATATATATTCATCTATCCATGATCTATCACACATTCAGGGCTATACGATATGTGCATTATGTGACCGTTCCCTAAATGTCCTTCGATTTTATTCTTCTTTGGTGTGATTGTAGCTGTAGACAATCCCGAAAAGCACGCGAAATTTCATTGGATTTGCTCATATAATAACAGATTTATGGGCCGAAAACTGAAATTAGATGATTTTCTTAAGCGTTTTTATACACAATCATAGAAAAAAAGGTGTTCGAACACTGACCCTAATTGCAATGCTTATTGGACCATAACAGGCACGCTTTTTGAGGCACATGAAAATCAAAACTTGTTTCTAGTAGCCTGAAGTATCCCCTTACTCATATCCCTCCCCCTTCCCCACGATCAATGTTGCGAGGCCCTGTGCTGATGGTGGGCAAATTGTGGGATTCAACATTGATCAGGGGGAAGGGGAAATACTTTACATTACACCTACAAAGTGTTTGAACACTTTTTTCTAACATTGTAGCTATTTAACTCGAGCTAAAGGTCGAGTTAAGGACGAGTCAAGTTAAATTGGCAAGAATGGTTGAGTAAGTGCCCGTGTGGACAAGAGTCAAGCTATCTTAACCCGACCTTTACTAGACCAATTCACCTCAGAAAAAGTCAGAGGTAAAGTCCTATATCGACCAGTCGAGTCAATAACGCACCGTGTAGAGACAGCGCAGTACGATAGCTCGAGGTAAATGTGACCTTTCACAAATGTAATTGACCTGCTGCTAAAGAAATTGTTTATTTCACACTCGCGCCTTGTTTTTAAGCATAGCTCGCTTACTTGTTACCCTTGTTTGTATATAGGCCACACGTGTGCACAGGCCTCATGAATTTCTAAAAACACATTGAAATTCATAATGTCCTGAACGAACAAAAAGTTTAGGATTGACTCCTCAATTTTTACTTCAAACATTGGTTTTTTAAACATTTTAATACCGACTCATTTCATTTTTCTTAAAATTGTGCATGCTGTGGTTTAAATCTTGAGCTTTATCGGGGCATCTGCCGGGCCCTTTGCAGCAGATAATTTGTCTGGCAGGGGCCATTCTATACTCTGTATAGTTGTTCATTTGAAGTGGTTTGGGATGGTACCACGTTCTATTGATCAAACACATCTTTCAGCCCCTTTCTGGGGTCCCTAGGGGCCACATGCAGCAGGGGGGGGGGGGGGGGGAGACATCCATATCTGTATGAAGTAGGTTACATCATAAATGATCCTGTGGTCGGATGATGGTACCTTGATCAGTTGATCAAAAGGGTGGTAGCTGCTGTACTAAAACCTGCCAACATTCAAAGTCAACAAATCTGCACAAGTGCGTACGTGATGGTCACCCATAAGGGGTGAGTCCAAGTCTTTATGTACACTATGAAACTGACAAAATGATCTAAAACACAACATTTAAAGGTATATGACCCGATCACTTTTTGGGGGCTATGAATTTTTTTTTCACATCAAGATATTTTGGTATCAGAAGAATCCCCATATTTTTCTCATTATGTCTGTAAAATATTAGGGGCCAGAAATGTTTCATTTGGAAATTATAGGCAAAAATGTGGTGAATTACTGCCCAACCAGTCTGTGTACTACTCAATGGGCACATGTCTTTTGACCTTGCACTTCTAAAAATAGAACCATTGGAGTTATGCAACTCAAACTTTGGAATGCAACAATTTAAAGGATGACCGTTCATGTAAAATAGAAAACATCAAGTTGAAAATCGGGTCAGCAATCGGAACATCTACCTTTAAAGGAACAAAGTTGATACATAACATATTGTGATCCCTTTTTTCATTCTGATAAAATACAAAAAGGGGAGGGTTTCAGGTTTTTTTATATATACTTTTTCCCTCTTAAAATTCTGGAAATCGGAGCATTCAGATTTCCTGGCATGTGATAAAACTCAGAAATCGAAACAGTTAAGACAAAATCTAAGGAGTTGGCAGGTATGCTACACTTGTGCACAAGACTTGACTAGACTCCAATCACTTTTCTAAAGACTAAATATTTAAAAAACTGGCTTGAGTAAGTTGAGTCCAATCTAAACTTATCTGTCAATTCAATTATGCCTAACCTACTTATCACTTGGATGGAGCTCTCAGGTAGAGTCACTTTTTTTGTATTTTTCCCCTTCAAAATGACACAAAATATCACACAAAAATAGGAAACCATTTTGACATTTTTGGACGAACTAGAAAAATCCCAACAAGTTCAAATCTGTGGGCATTATTCAGTTGTACAGGATAATATTTTTAAATGGTCTACCAAGGATCTATGAAGAAGTAGAAGAGGGGGACCCATACCCAAGGAAGCAAATACAGCCATAAAGGTTAAGGATCTGTCACACTGTTGCGTATAGAGCTAATGTACCTGACGTTTTGGAAATTTTAGAGCCTGTTTAAAAGTCTGAGCGTGTGACATGCGTTGTGATCAATACACTATGGATATGTTGAGCATTCGCCGCAATGTAAACGTTTCATATGTTGTGAATCAAACCCATCCCCACATGTGTGTGTGGAAGTCAGACACTCTACAGACTGAGCTTCAAATGACTTTTTCTCGCAATATGCGAGCATGGTACCAGATAGTAGCAGCGCAGGATTTGTAGTGTGTTTTTCAGGGTTAGGTCAATAAAGGAACAGGGAGCTAACGAATACGACGTATGCTAAATATGTCACGAACGAATGACAACTTGCACGAATGTACTATTAGTTATCCCCTGTTTGTTCATGCAATACGGCAACATATCTATGGTTTGTTTCCAACATCACATGAGGCGATAGCCGAATGTGATATTGGAAACAAACCATAGATATTTTCCGTATTGCATGAGAACAAACAGGGGGTAACGAATTTATCATTTAGTAGACGTGAATGCATTTTAAAAAGTAAATGAGGAATAATTAAACTTAAACATCTCGAAACCCTAAACACATTGTTGTCAATTCACCCCTACCCTAATTCACCACACTCCCTCCTCACCCCAATATATCTAGCACTTAGATAACTTGGAACCTTTTAAACACTTGGAACCACTAAAATGACAGTGGGAACCACCAAAAAGGAATATTTTGTTCGCCATCATTCACCACACCGTTCATCAAACCCCAACATACATTGAGCACAACTTAAACAACTTGGAACCCAAAACACTGGGAACCACAGAAATGATACCGGGAACCAACAAAAAGACAGGCCAACCCCACATCCACTATCACCTAACCCCCAACCCACATCCATAACCCAACATCGCCACCCTTTCCACATACAGGGTGTCTCAAAAAAAAACGTGCACGTGTTTACCCAGCTTATTGACCGTGAACTTATAGAATTTGGTGTAACAATTGTATACATATTGATAGCCATAATGGTTAGCTTTCATATTCCGTTTATTTCATCTGATTTGGTTTTGTCAATCTTGAGATATGACCAATTAACTAAAGCTATACCTAAAGTCGATGTTGTGCCACTTTACAGTTTGCAATGAATAGAAAGGGTTACTCCGGAGAGAGGGCGTTGTTACCACCGGGGTTACCGCCCTCTAAAAAATCCAATCCGAAATGCAGAGTATGCTTATTTGGGTACCATGTTATAGCTAGAGGTTCCTCTATCCATACATACTAAAACAAGTACAAACATCCCACGCATGACGTCACAATGACGTCACCAAACATGGCCGACCTCAAAATCCCGCCGTATTCGCTGGACAGTGAAATATCATAGAAATCTACGCCAAAAAACGTCTAAATATCGGAATTTCACCCGGTTTTTTGCTTATAATTGATGGAAATGGTGTTTCTAACATAGGCACATGCGAAAATATTTCAGGAACATACAATAAAAATATTTTTCAAAATGGCGATTCAAAAAGAAATTGTAAGGTGGCAACCACCCCCTACTATCGGACTTTGAGGGCTTACCCTACCCCCGGGTAAGGTGGCAGCCTTAATTTGTTTTCGTCAAAATGAGCGCAGGGAATGTAAAAGCGATCACCCCGACGCCCTAGGTCACGGTTTTTTGCGTTCTAGCGCAATCGGCGATCACCCTCCCTTAAGAGGACGAGGGTTTTAATGCTTATCTTAAGCATTCTTTCCGTAAAAGTGGCACAACTTCGATTTTAGGTAGCTTTAGTTCATTGATCATATCTCAGGATTGACAAAACCAAATTAGATGAAATAAACGGCATATGAAAGCTAAGTGTTTGGTCTATCAATATGTATACAATTGTTACACCAAATTCTAGAGGTTCATGGTCAATAAGTTGGGTAAACACGTGCACGTTTTTTTTGGAGACACCCTGTATAACCCCTAAAAATGATAATGGATCAATCCAAACCTTGATGTAACCAATCACAGCTGTGATAAAACTACTAGACTAATACGGGCTCATATCGGTCATCAGATACGGGAAATATTTATTGGGACATTAACCAATCACGGATTTCAGCATTCATGTCTACTAAATGATAAACCCAAATATCCAAAACGTCGGGCACACATTAGTTCGATATGCAACAGTGACAGGGCTTTATAGACTGAGCAATGTAGGAATACCGTATTATCCCTATTAAGCGCCCAGGGCGGTTAGCAAAGTCATTTTGGGTGGGCGCTTATTATGTTACCTTTTTTAAACTCATTTATCGTACTAAACAAAATGTACAAGTGGTCATTTGAAGATACTGACCATTTGATGGTCATTTGAAGATGCTGACCATTTGATGGTCATTTGAGGAGGCTGACTATTTCATGTACTAAATGAAATATATATGTACAAGTGGTCATTTGAGGATGCTGACCATTTGAAAAGGTGGGCACTTATAAGGAATTGTTTGTTGGTAGTCATTGAGAAAAACAGGGGTGGGCGCTTATAAGGTCCTGGGCGCTTAAAAGGGATAATACGGTACTTACAGGGAGGCAGTGGGTGGGAAGATTGAAGAACTGAAAACATGCTGACCATCAAACTGCGAGATGTGCACATACATGCCCACCAAGTGAGGGCACTATTTTGAACTTACAGAGGGTACTCATGGCTGTTACGATAAAATCAGTTAATACAAGATATGGGACACCCACCCATATACATCGTATATAACTTACAACTCATTAACTCATGAATCGTTACATGCATTGTAGTGTCTCCTATCCTTTTTTGATAAGCCACTCAAAAAAAAATCCTTGTACAAAATCTTTTTCATTTCAAGCATAGGTATAGCTAGATACCTCATCTCAGTTTTGCTACTGATACTGGTATAGGAAAAGATTTGTCCCCATTTTTTTATTTGGGTCATCGGTTGCGCCAGTAGAACTTTTTATTCATCCCATTTAGTCAGGGGGACTATGTGGTCCCGTGGGATGTAAATGATTAGAAGGTGCCACCTATTTATATATGTTGTTAAGGTACTAGGCATCATAAAAAAAATGTTGGCAAAAATGTAGATGCTGCAGATGGCCGCCATCTTGGATTTCAAAATGGCCGCCAAAATATGCTATTTTTGATTATTATTTTGGGTTTAAGTGTCGTATGAAGCTGGTTTTGGCGTCAAATTCATCATTATCATGGTGAATATTAATAACAAATGAAGAAATACTATGAATCATTATGGGTAGCTCCTAATATCAGCCATATCAGGTTTCAAGATGGCTGCCCTTATGCCATTATACACGACTAATAACATATTTTACATAGTTGAGTAATATGTTTCATATACCTCCTTTTAGATATGTTACAATGATGGTTACGAACAGATGAACGTTAAAAATTACCTAAGTGTTACAAATACCATTTAAGGTAGTCATCTTAAAATTCAAAATGGCTCCCAGGTATCTCAAGGATACATTGTAACAATTATTATGAAGACTTTCGAAAAGAATTTAGGTATTTCAAAATCAATGTCCAAATATTAGTCCTAATTATGCCATCTTGAATTTGAATTTGACAATGATCTGCTATCATGTATGGAATAAAGATTACATGTATTATTTACCAAAAGGTAGCGTGATATGTTGCCTTAAAGGACACTACATTCTGCAGTTCTGTCTCGTATACAAATTAGTCAAAAATGACAACCCCTTCTGTGCTATTGGTCCTGACCATGCTCTGGGGCAAGAAATCAGAAGGAATAAAGGTGTTAGAGGTATCTCCGGCATTCCTCTCGCCCAATTATCCGGACAAAGTTCTTCTTAGTTGCTCCAGACCTTGCTCAACTCGCGAGATAAGCAGAGATAACTGCTGGTGAGCAACGGGGAAAAAACAATGCAGCAACATCATGACAACACAGACGATAAAAGAAATGTGCAGGTAAATAATGTGACAGCACTCAAGCAAGCAATCACCAAGTTAACAAATCCCTTCATAGATGAATATGACAAGATCATCAATATAGTAACCAAAGCTGTGATGCCCGACAAAATCTCACATGACATCAGCAACAGAACACGTATTGGAGAAAAGTGCTTTGCTCAATTCGTTGAAGATAGAATCAAAACAAACAATGTTAACGATTGGGCTCCAATGAAAAAAAGTTAACCTCCAGATAAGGTCCCCAAGCGGTATGAAAACAAGAACAAAGTTTGAAGACAAAATCGTGGAACGCAAAGAAGACAGAGCACTGTTTGCTCGTATGTTGGTAGTATCCAAGAAAAGAGATATTGATCTGAAGGAAGCTGTAAGTACCTATTATTTTTCAGTTGTACAAAGAACATTGTTTGCTGCAGACAGTTCACTCCTTTAAACCGCACCAAAGAGTGACTTGATGTCCATTCTAGAGAGCCGCCAGATGAGAAGGCAACACCTCAGGAAGATACTAACCATATGGACAATCAATTTGGAGATAAGCGTGTTGCAGTGTTTGATGCCATGTCAGATCTACAAAAGTTGGCCAAGCCAGAGAGTATCAAGACCTGTTGCGACTTAGCAGATCACTTCATTGAACGACACTGTCAGAAGTATAGTGACTACAATACAATGATGTTCACTTGGTTTTTAACCGTTATGACACTGGCATATCCTTGAAAGCTTCGACTTCGAGGTGGAAAACACGCTGTGGCGTACTATATTACTGATTCAACATCAATCGGCAAACTCAGAATGCAGCAATTACTTGCCCATGTGTCCACGAAAGATGCATTAACGGCAAACTTGGCTGAGAAGTTGTTAGCACATGCAGTTCACCAACAGAAAGTCTCTCGTAGTTGCCTGGCAGAATCAAGCAAGAGCTTCACACAGAGAAGCAACTGATCTGAGTAGTACGTCATGAAGAAGCAGATACCAAAATAAGTTTGCATTCTGTCGATGTTTCTGCAAATGGTGTTACATCTCTAGATATTCATTCACCAGACACAGATGTACTTGTACTTGCAATCAAAAGATACCCTCGTTTATGTCCAAATGCGTCTATTAACAGGAGTTGGTCAGAAACATCGAGTGATATCAATTGAGCATATCTACGCTGTTATGGGGCCTAAGAAAGCTGCAGCACTACCAGGGTTCGATGCAATATCAGGGGCAGATGTTACCGATAAATTTGCTGGAAAAGGAAAGACCACATGCTGGAAAGTACAGAAATGCAGGAGCTTGATGAACATGATGACCAACTCCTGTTATGATAGAATAAACTATAACTATAACTAACTAACATGTAGTAAATGCCTTGTCAATGCTGGGGATCACCGATAAACAACAAAGTGCTTTATCCTGATATTGAAGCATTTGTTTGCCAGTTGTATATTACCAATACAGACATGTCAGGTATAGCAGATGCAAGGTGGTGGCTCCTCAAGAAGAAGCAAGCCCAATCAGAGGGATTACCTCCAACAAAAGCTGCTCTATATACAACCTGCGATCCTGAGAGCTCACTACCAAGCCATGATTTGGAATAGCGACATCATCGCAAATCATCATAACCCGAACCACAGGGTTTTGGGTGAACCTTGAAAGATGGCAACTATTACACCAGTCATGACTTATTTGCCGCAAGCCCCGCAAGCAGTACTTAATCTGATAAAGCATTCCTGTTCAAAGACATGATGTTCATCAAACCATTGCAAATGCAGAAGGAAGGAATGGACTGACCTGCACAGATCTTTGTAGTTGTTGGGAAGCCTGCGAATCATGTGACAATTCAGGAGACACTGTAATTTCATATGAGGAATTTGAGAACAGTGACTCTGAGGATGAGCTAGATTATTAAGTGGAACAATAGAGGAACTATTTCAATTCGGTCATCATTCTTGACTTATTTTCATACGAGACAGTACTGCAGAATGTAGTGTCCTTTAAAACCCTAACCCCAATGCATCATTCAAAATCATCCAAAATAAAACTATCTCCATGCACGTGCTGCCGCATTTGCTCGATGACGTCACCCACCGCAGGCATATGTGGGCACAAAGCGCTGGGGAGTTAGCTTAGTCGATAGGGGCACATACTTTGGTGCAGATGGTCACGGGATCAAATCTGGGGGGGGTGCTTAGTGATTTCCCCCTCCCGCGATACACGCAAAAACATAGCCGCGGGAGTTAGGGTTAAAACACACAATTTTCATAACATGATGTTCCATAACCCTAACCCCACTGCATCATTCAAAATCATCCATTGGCTCGATGACGTCACCTATATATGTGGGCACCTATATGTGGGCACGAAGTTGGTGCCCGCATATAGGCTGAGGAGTTAGCTCAGTCGATAGGGTCACACACTTTGGTGTGGATGGTCCCGGGATCGAATCCCGGGGAAGAGGGGGTGCTCGGTGATTTTTCGGGTTTAAAAAATCACACTTTTCCCTCTCCCCCTGATACACGCAAAAACATAGCCACAGGAGTTAGGGTGTCCTGCAAGCACAACATTGTGCATTATAAATTAGAAAAATAACTATTGAGCCCAACTTATCAATTAAATGAATAAAAACTGCCATCTTTCAACATGCAATTTTTAAAATTCGCGGCAATCGAAAGTCCTGATGTCGACAAAGTCATAGTTATATAATGCATGCGCAAATGTTAGCATCTTAACCATGACGTCATCGACACCGGACTTTCGATCGCCACAAATTTTAAATATTGCATGTTGAGAGATGGCAGTTTTTATTCGTTTTTGTGATAAGTATGATGTTTTGTTCTATATGATTACGCTATTTCTAACAAATTATGTTCAATGTTGTGGTTGCGAGACCCCTCCTTTAAAGCAACATGTCACTCTACCTTTTGTAATCTTTATTCTATACATGATGGCAGATCATTGTCAAATTCAAATTGGCATAATTACAAAAATCTTTGGACATTGATTTTGAAATACCTAAATTCTATTCATAGTATTTAGTTTATTTGTTATTTGTCTTCATAATAATTGTTAGAATGTATCCTTGATATACCTGGCAGCCATTTTGAATTTTAAGATGACTACCTTAAATGCTATTTGTAACACTAAGGTAGCGTTTAACGTTCATCTGTTGATTACCATCAATGTAACATATCTAAAAGGAGATATATGAAACATATTATACTCCACAATGTAAAATTTGTTATTAGTCGTGTATAATGGTACGGGCGGCCATCTTGAAACCTGATATGGCTGATATTAGGAGCGACCCATAATAGCTCATAGCATTTATTCTTTTGTTATTAATATTCACCATGATAATGATGAATTTGACGCCAAAACCAGCTTCATACGACACTTATACCCAAAATAATAATATAAAATAACATATTTTGGCGGCCATTTTGAAATCCAAGATGGCGGCCATCTGCAGCATCTACATTTTTGCCAACATGGTTTTTTATGATGCCTAGTACATTAACAACATATATAAAAAGGTGGCACCTTCTAATCATTTACATCCCACGGGACCTTATATCACTACATAGTCCCCCTGACTAATTGGGGTTAATATATTTTTTAACCTTATACTCGCGCCGGCAGAGAAGTTCAGCACTGGCCCTATACAGGGTGAATCAAAAAACCGGTGTCATGAATTTAACCCGGTTCGCCAAGTTCATAGAGTTAACTCACCTTGCATTTCGTCAACGGGTTCTTGTAGATGTACATCTGGGTCTTGACCTGCACTTGTATGATCATCTAGACATGGAAAGAAAGAGATAACCATTTCAGTTTATGACCTTAAAATACCAAAATAAATGAAGGTTCCTTTTGCGCAGCTATGATCCTACCTTGGTCTTAATCACACTTAAAGTTTAATATTTGAGTAATATTCAAGTTTTCTGAAGTACTTGTGAGGAAAATATATTTGCTGGCCGGGAGTTGAGCACCCCTGGGTTAAACTGGTATCTGCGCCCAGGTAGTTGCTTGGTCTTGTCGGTCAGGGCGGGGAAAAGAGGGCAAAACGGCAAGCTTCTTGCCGGGAAATTTTGCCATCTCGTGGGAAATCCCCACCCCCCAAATTTTGTTTCTTTCAAAAAACATTTTTTAAGATTTTGTTTAAATTTTTTATATAGATTTGCAATAGAGTAATACAGCCGATATTACATAAAATGATGCACCAAAATGGCATCAATTTTCTATCATTTTTGACAAGCCACTCAAAAATAATTTGTTTAAAGAATCTTTTGTTTTTCCATTTTCCATGGGTATAGCTAGAGAGTGACCTCAACTCAGTTTTCCTACTGATACTAATACAGGAAAAGATATGTCCCCATTTGTTTAAGATTTGGGTCATCAGTTGCACCCCCCCCCCCCCCCCCCTCCCCTTCCCCACCCGCTAGTATAACTTCCTTTTTTCATCTCTTTGATTGGGGTTAATATATCAGTAAACCTTATATTTGCCAGCAGAGAAGTTCATGATCAGCACATGCACTGGCACTGACAGAAATAAATGAAGGTTCCTTTTGCACAGCTATGATCCTACCTTGGTCTTTCACATGTAAGGTTTAATACTTCCATTGTGCAGGACCAATAATTAACCCTAAGAAAGAGCCAAAAGAAGCTCATTCATATGTTTCTAGCATCAGAATTACCTGTCTGACTAGCACCTGGTTCAGGAGTGTGTCCACCACCCCCATCAGGGACGTCTTCACCACCTAGTTGTTGATCACTGCTGTTGCTTTGTTGGCTACTCGGATTATCCGTGTCACTGCGTCCTACAAGAAGAAGAAAAGAGCGTTTCAGATTCTTAGGTGACCAAAAACCCAACTTTCACATGAAAATGAATACTGACCACGTTTTATGGCATGTCTGTTCATCATTCGAACAGGTTGTATTTTATCATTCATGTTGGCCTATAGCAAAATAATTTAAAATGCATTTAGGGACTCAAGAAAGGAATCGATCTTGTACATGGGACTTGAAAAAGGACTCGTTCTGGTATTCAGTTTTGTTAGTAAAAACAAGGTCCCCCCCCCCCCCCCCCCACTTCTCCTACTATGACAATGCGACCCGCCAGAAATTTGTCTGAACGGGGGAAGTATAGTGGGTTTTTTAAGAGAAGAACCTTTTACCACTGGCTCTATTGCTTTATTGCTACATACAGGGAACCAATACAGGCATGAATGAGGCCTAAAGATATAGATTGGTGAGTAATGTATGAATACTCAGTCGGTGGGTCAATGTAGGTCATATATAGGGAGACAGTTGGTGGGAAGATTGAAGAACTGAAGACATGCTGACAATCACACTGTGAGATGTGCACATACATGCTCCCCAAGTGAAGGCACTATTTTGAACTACAGAGGGTGCTCTTCTTGGCTGGTACAATAAAATCAGATAATGCACATGGTACACCCATCTCTAAACATCTCATGCAAGCTCACGAATTAAACATGAATAATCACATGCATCAAACTATCTTGACCCACTCCAAAATCATCCTCCTAGTTCAATCAGTTCCAAAAACTGGTGAGATTTTGGTTTCTATCTCTCCGTTCGCAAAAGCGATCCAAGCATACACGCATATGACCATACGCACATGGTTTTGGCCACACACACACGTCATGAATATGATGCACAGTTTTCCTGCACGTTGCCTTCAACGCGCCCGCGTCCTTCTGTATTCATTCGTTGCTGTACAACATATGTGCTGTACGTCGATGCCGAAAGAATTTGAATTTGGGTTCCACCCACGAAGAAACTTTAATGGTACTGTTATGCTTTTTCAGTTTTTGTTTGATTTTCTCTGCGTAGACGGAATCTGCAAGGCTTCACCAATTAGGAAGAGATCAAACTATATAAAAGAATTATTCCATTTCAAAATGTGCTTGGCAGGAGAGTAACTCTACCCACCCAGGCATTTCAGTTTTCCTACTGATATACTCACCACCTTGCCTCGATCTTGAAGGCATGTTTATGACTGTGGGTCCTTCTGGTATTCCTCTCAAGAATTCTTCCCAAAACGTCTCACAATCTTCATAATCGATCACTTTCTGACAATTCTGTACACAAGGTAGCTCATCGCTGGTACACGACACAACAGACATCTTTGACAATATAAGACTTGCTTCATCTCCTTTGCACAGGGACAAAGCATCTCCGAGTGTGTTCTGATTGTCCTTCATAAATTGTTCTGTTTTAACCACAATTGTACGCTCATTATTCTTGAGTTTTTGTGACAACATATGTGCTGTACGTCGATGCCGAAAGAATTTGAATTTGGGTTCCACCAAAGAAGTAACTTTAATGGTACTGTTATGGCTTTCCAGTTGTTGTTTGATCTTCTCTGCGAAGCTGGAATCCGAAGAATTATGATATATAAACAAACCGTCCTCCGGAGAGGAACCTGATAAAAAAAGCAAAACAGTGCACACAATTTAATTATTTGTAACCTTTACTGAAGTGAAAGCAACAAGGCATTCCATACAAATTTTGCCCTGGCTGTGCCTGGCAGAGTACTCAACTGGAAGGGCACTCAACTTCTTTTTCTTTTTAGTAGGGTTGTGCCGCCCAGGGTCTTAAAACGTGGGGCTTTGGAACTGGACTGAGGGAATTTTATGACAAAATATAGGGTCTTAAGAACTGATTTTTTTCTGGTTCGTTAAAATTTGATATAGTAAGAAGGAAAAAAAAAAAGTTTTTTAGAATGCAATTTTTTCAAAAGAATTGCGCCTTTTGGAATGAAAATAATCGGATTTTTTATATTTTAAATAAAATTATGCAGGCTCAAAAGAGTGGTCTTAAGAGCTATCAGAAGAGAGTGAAAAAGGGGGTCTTCTGGGCGGCACATACCTATACCCCTTTCTAATGTCAGGTGACATAACAAACCACCGGATTCTACAATCAAACGGATCTCTAAGGTATATCAGTCGGTATGGTGTTTTGGTGGGTTGGGGGTTCCCAAATTTCCCAAATTTTGCATGACAATGTTGAATTTACAACAATTATTAAAATTTTCCAAAACAATTTTAAACATTTTAAAATTCCCAAATTAATGTCAAAAGTTATCTTTGTTTCTAAACTGTTGGTCTCAGTCTCATCCAATTAAAGGTCTCACAACCAAAAAGCCTAATCTTGGTCTCAGATTTGATGGTCTTATTTAATTTCCGTCTTGGTCTTGGATGGTGAAGTATCATCAGTCTTGGTGCTACACTCAAAAGGGTATATTTATTCAATCATTAATTGATTTTCGAATATTTTATGATGTCCATTATTATAGTTTGATCAGTTCCAAATTGGCGAGGTCTCCTTACAGCAGCGAATGAATACAGAAAGACGCTGGCACGCTGAGACAACAAGCGCAGTGTGAATCATACATGTGACGCGTGTGTGCAGTCAAAACCATGTGTGTGTATGGCTATAATCGCAGAGGTACGCTTGGATTACTTTTGCCCGCGTATATATAAAAACCGAATATTTCTCGCCATATTTGGAACTGATCAAATTATAGAATAGAATAGGAATAATGCGAAAATCACAACCTACAATCATGTTCAAAACTGTTGGGACACTTCCTGCATGTCCTGTGAAACGGTGGTCCCTCCCCCTAAACTCAATGTTAGTCAATACAAAAGCATCGTCCAGCAACGGGCTGTGTAATATATATCAGCCCCAACATTGGTTTGGGGGAGGGGTGGCAGCTTTACATAAACTAGTTTTGACTATCATACTTTTAACTGACAGCTTTTTACTCATTTTGGAAGATATTTCATGCGCACGTGTATAGTGTCAACAGGTTTTGAACAAGATTGTAGCTATTACACAACTCTGCAACCAATCAACATAAACACTGTACTTACTCCTTGGTCCATGAGTAATATGTGCATCCCCAGCAACAACAATGATTTGGAGTCCATCCCCATGGATAGTTACGTTTCTAGCTGCATCAGAATGACCTGTCTGACTGCGACCTTGACCACTACCACCCCCATCAATGACGTCTTCACCACCTGGTCGATGATCAATGAGACCTTCACTGCTTTCGCTGCTGTGGCCTCGTTTCCTTTTCAGTTTAACCATGTGACTTCCTACCAACATAAAATAAAAGCATTTCAGATGCTGAAGACTACAAAAGAAACTCCAACTTTCACATGCAAATGATACCGATCAAAAATTTGGTTGTATAAAAAAGCAAAATGTTAACAGGGCAGAGAAAAAACACTTTCTTTCTGGGAATGATTGTTAAAGTATTATTTCTGCGAAATTATTCCTTTAGCAACTTCAGATTTTCTGGGATGATTTACCATGAGTAAAATGATGGGTACATAGTTTTTGTTGGGTCCAAAGTGTGTATTCTCCGGCAGCTTGTTAGATGGTGGATGCAGTGGACAAGAAAACAATCTTTGTAGATATCAATTTCAAGGGAAGATTTGCACGGAGTGGACAACAAAATTGTGTTTTAATGTCCAAATTGGTTGGAATTAGCTTCATTTTGGTTTGAAATTAGTTACAGCTAATTTAAGGCAATTTTGACATTGGAATAGTCAACAATTTTCGATCGTTGGGGGGACAAAACGGGTGGGCTTGAGAATTCAGGTCTTAGGGAAGTTTATCTGATGTTTTAAACACACTGAAAAGCCAGATAAGTACGTACAAAGTGATAATGACTTAAATGACTTATCTGGAGTGACCTTACATAACAACTACATGCAAATATAATTTCTCTTTAAATCTAGGCCTACAAGTATTTTATTTATCTTACTATTTATTTTCTGTGACTCATGAATCCTTGATTTCTGAGAACGCTGTTCCAGCGGATTTCGCATAATAAAAGGGAAAATAACCTGACCTGATATTGTCCATTTTTCTGTTGTCGCCTTTTAACACTTATTTTTATATCCCATTCTAAACATATTCACCTGTTATTTATTATTATCTTTTAGTAGTATTGCTTTATTCCGTAATGATAAGAGGGATTAAAATCATGTATTGGCCAATTCACCCCTTGCTAGTCTAGTGGTTAAGTTATGTGCCTTACAATGCAGAGGTCCATGGATCAATTTCCACTAGGACCACTTTTTCAACTGATTTATTTCCTTTGGAAAAGTTAGGGTTAGAACTATTCTAAGTTCACAAAGTGTGTAGTTCCTACCTATAGTCAACCCCGGGTGGAAAGTCATGTGGGTATTTCCATCGCTGCATATACACCTAGCACATATAGTCCCTGACCAGGTGCTTTGAGGTTGGCTAATTCAAAATATATAATCGGTACCAAAATTCTGAGATATACATTAAATGAGGAAACTTCTTTTCCGCAGTTTGATACCTCATTCAACAAAATCGAATGGATACTTTTAAAGTTATGGCGATTTCAATGACCACGCATAACAACAGCAAAGTTGCACTAGGTATTCATTGAATTGTTACTGTCATAACTGTCACACAAATCAATGATTTCCTATATACACCCTGTATACCATATTTCTCTTCACAGAAATAGAACCTACCAATCCATGAAGTAACCCAAATAATTAAAGCCAGTAACACTATACTGGGCCCAGCAACAGAAAGAATTCTCCACCAATTCCAATCAACATGTTTATCTGTAAGGAAAACAAAATTAATATAAGAGAAGAACATCATGTAATGGTACAGGGTATCACAAAAGTTTCTATACATGTACCTTTTTAAAACATTTTTATTTCTCTTACAATAATTTGCAGAGTCCACACTGATATGGATAGGGAAACTTGTAGAATTATTTTGATACCAAACTTGACCCATTTTCTGAGGCCCTTTAATATAAAACACACTGCAAGGTTTGGTCAAATAACTGAAAATACAATTGTTCAACAACAGAAAAGAAAGTGCTCGTCCAGCGGCATAGCCAGAGAGAGGGGGGGGGGGGGGGGGCAATATTTCACACTTCATTTAATCTCATACTTTAATATGTAAGAAGTTTGGAAACTTTCTTCTGTACTTTGGCAACACAGATAGATGCTATTGTAAGTTTGGTATCAAAATAGTTCTACATTCTCTATCAAAATATGTTATTAGTTTATTTTGTTACTGCAAATAATTTAACATGAGAAAGCTTTAAAATGGTATCGAAACTTTTGGCACACCCTGTATATAACAGATTCTGCAGGAGTGGAAATACATCAGATTCAGTGTTGTCACTAGCCAAAATTTAGTGCCGGTTAATTTTACTAACGGCGAACTGAATAAGTGTTGCGAACAGTGCAGTGGATCATGGCATGGGGTCTAGAGGCCTTCTAAATGTTGTTTTAGGTTTTTTTAATGCACTTTGAGGGTTCCTGCCACATAATTTCTTGTTTTAAGAGGCAGTTTAATGATTTTATCAACAAATTGTAAAAAAAAAAATATATATACAGTTAAGCCCACAATTATTCATACCCCTTGGAAAATATGAGTTTTTTGCGTTTTTCTCATATCTATACCAGCTGGAGTGGTGGAACTTTCGCTTTACACTATAGACAATTAGTTTGCAAGTACAAATCAATATATTTGAGCTCAACATGTTTTGCATAACAATAGAATTGAACAAGAATTGTGTTTTTATGCCTGTCCAAAATTATTCATACCCATACCAAGTCTCAGGATTGAGGTCACTTTTTGTGATAATACACATGTTTTTTACATTCCAAATATTCTTTATATTGTGTGATAGGCTTTTATATTGTTATGTAATTATTCCATGATGTGTGAATACAATGTGGATGCATTACAAATGTGTCCTATCGAATGTACAGTGAGGGATATTATAGGACAACACTCTTGCTCTTTGACAGCATTGCGAAGAAGGTCAAATAAATTTTGTGTGCATATTGTGAATGCTAACAATGAGGGGAAAGGCTACAGAGCTATTTCGAAACAATTCCAAGTGCAAGAATCCACCATACATAGCATAATTAGGAAGAACAAGACGTTCAATTCACTAAAAAACATTGAAGGATGCAGTCGGAAGCCAGCGGTGTCCCCTTGTTTGGCAAGAAAAGTATTGCGAAAGGCCAACAACAATCCACAGATCACCATCAATGCTTTCCTGAACAACCTTGGCAATTATTGGACCAAGATATCATTGCAGACACTCCAGCATATATGGCACATGAGAGGTCTCCATGGAGGCCGACCAAGAAAGACTCTACTCCTTAAAAGAGACACAGAGAAACTTGTCTTGCATCTTAAACAACCCCAACACTGAAGACCAAAAACTTGGATCTTTGTCCAGAAGTGCTCTTGCAAATGCTAGATGAGTTTCTCATTGTCTCTTTTCAGGAGTAGAGTCTTTCTTGGTCGGAGTCCATGGAGAACTCTTGTGTACTATGTCTGCTGGAGTGTCTGCCTTAATATCTTGGTCCAAGACTCACCAAGGTTGTTCAGGAGAGCATTGACGGTGATATGTGGATTGTTGTTGGCCTTTCACCATACTTTGCTTGTCAAACAAGGGGACACTGTTGGCTTCCGACCATGTTCTTCAGGGTTTTTAACTGATTTAAACTGATTTTAACGGTTGTTCTTCCTAATTATGCTTTATATGGTGGAATTTGGCACTTAAAATTGCATCGAAATAGCTTTGTAGCCTTTCCCCTCTTTGTGAGCATTCACAATGCACAAAAAAGGTCCCCACTGAGTTATTTGATCTCCTTCGCGATGATATTATAGAGCCAGAGTGTTGTCCTATAATATCCCTCTATGTACATTCAATAGGACACATTTGTAATGCATCCACATTGTATGCACACATCATGGAATAATTGCATAACAATATAAAAGCCTATCACACAATATAAAGAATGTTTGGAATGTCAAAAACATGTGTATTATCACAAAAAGTGGCCTCAATCCTGAGACTTGGTATGGGGTATGAATAATTTTGGACAGGCATAAAAACACAATTCTTGTTCAATTCTATTGTTATGCAAAAAATGTTGAGCCCAAATATATTGATTTGTACTTGCAAACTAATTGTCTTTAGTGTAAAGCGAAAGTTCCACCACTCCAGCTGGTATAGATATGAGAAAAACGCAAAAAACTCATATTTTTCAAGGGGTATGAATAATTGTGGGCTTAACTGTATATATATACACAAAGAATTAAGTTAAGCACCCCCCCGTTTTTTTACAACCTCGCACATTACAAGTTTGTTGTCGTCAAAACAGTGTAGTATACCCATGATATTGCTATATTTTCTGGAGAAGTGATATTATGGTCACATAAAAACATAACAATCATGCCGTTTTCAATATTTTATTCTGAATAATTTAAGGTGACATTTTTTGGGAATTTTAGGCATATTTTCACCTCAATTTAAGTATGGAGCTATAGGTCCATCACGGACAGTGTGGATGACGTTTATGTTTTCTAACGTACAGTCATTGTTCTGAGAAGACCTCTAGCGATCTTTGCGTCAATAACGTGTGTAGGACCCACGTGATCGGATCACTGACTCAACCCTACGTCTCATAGACCCTGTAAGCCGTCGTATGCGTTGCTGTGGCAGGTTGTTCCATTCCCGATGTAATGCACGTTCCAATTCATCCAGATTGGCCAATAGCCAATCTGGATGAATTGGAACGTGCATTACATCGGGAATGGAACAACCTGCCACAGCAACGCATACGACGGCTTACAGGGTCTATGAGACGTAGGGTTGAGTCAGTGATCCGATCACGTGGGTCCTACACACGTTATTGACGCAAAGATCGCTAGAGGTCTTCTCAGAACAATGACTGTACGTTAGAAAACATAAACGTCATCCACACTGTCCGTGATGGACCTATAGCTCCATACTTAAATTGAGGTGAAAATATGCCTAAAATTCCCAAAAAATGTCACCTTAAATTATTCAGAATAAAATATTGAAAACGGCATGATTGTTATGTTTTTATGTGACCATAATATCACTTCTCCAGAAAATATAGCAATATCATGGGTATACTACACTGTTTTGACGACAACAAACTTGTAATGTGCGAGGTTGTAAAAAAACGGGGGGGTGCTTAACTTAATTCTTTGTGTATATATATAAAAAAGTGCCGTTTTTATTTACCCTTTTTTTTAAGAGTGCCGGTCACAATCGTGAGTGCCGGCTCTGCCCGACCGGCACCGACCGCCTTAGTGACAACCCTGATCAGATTCTGTAGGAGTGGAAATACAGATTCTATAGGAGTGGAAATAATATCCATCTAAATGTGTGCACTTGCAATTGGCCACCCTTTTGACTTTTTGCATCTTTACTTTTCGCACATTTTTGTGGGAATTTCTTTTGAATTGATTGCACATATAATTTTTGTGCAGGTTTTTAATTTCACCCAACCAAACTCACAGTAATAAAGTGGTGCAAAGCCAAAATAAATGTAGCCTGAACAATTTTAACTCATACAGTTCAATGCCAACAATTTATGATATTGTTTTATATTCATTCTTATTATAATTAATTGTGATATTGATACCATCAGACATCAGACCCAGTATGTGTCTTTCACGATTCTTGTGTTACAGTAGACTATTAATTAGTATATCGTTAGAATTAGAATTATAGGTTAGGGTTATTGGATTTATAGCACTAAACAACCCTATACTTTAATTTCAACCATAATGGTTGCATTACCAGCGAAGTTGTAAACAGCACAGGTATAAAAATAATGACCACCGTCCATTTAGTTGATGCTGTCAAAGACACTCTTTCTCATGTTGTCAGAGCTTTAGTCATCTATCGTCTCGACTATGGATATATTCTTCTATTTGGTGCTACAAAATATGAATTGGACAGAGTGCAAAGATTGTAGAACAATGCTACTCAGTTGATATGTTCCGTATCCAGGCAAAAACATAACCTAAACGCTTAAAGAATTGGCTGCCCATAAGGGAACGGATTCGATTTAAACGCATCCTTTTGTCTTCAAATGCTTGAACAATTACTGCACCTGCTTATTTATCAGATCTATTGTCACCATATTTCCCTCAAAGAACTCTTTGCTTTGCTCATGACATAACCGGCCTGAATGTTCTAGAACAAACAAAGTCTTGGGTCAGAAAGTCATGGAACAATTTCCCTCGTACTATGAGAGACTGACAACATCTCTCAGTTTCATTGTAATCTTAAGACTCACCATTTTCCATACTAAATTTGACTTCTGTGTCATCGCCTTAATTGTTATGTTAATTGTTATGTTAATTGTTATGTTAAAGTGTGTGGACTGGACCCACAATGTTTCTTTCACGATTCTTCTATCTGTTACCTTATAATATGGATTAGTTTATCGCCAGAGTTAGAATAAGGTTAGGGCCATGCATTTTGAACTCGCCACCCTTTGCGTTGGGTGTCCGATTTTTTCTGTGTAACGAATAGGGACTTTGTTACATAAGGTTGACAAATCTGTTAAAACACAGACATAAAGACTATTAAATAACCTTTAAGAAGAAACCAAAATCATGTTTGCAGCTCATACAGAGGTGAATTGATTCAACTTTAAAGGCACTGCCTGGCACATAATTTTTCCCCCATAGAGTTTATGTGTACCACTCCCCCGTGTACCACTCCCTCCACCTCCACTCCCCCCTTCGCCACCTTGTCTGTTCCCAACTCAATCGACGTCATCTCCCCCATTTAGAAGTTATATGCTTCATATTTACAGGTTATGTAATGCAATTATTTAGCTCAAATGACACCAAAACCATGACAATATCTTTTTGCGTTCCTGAGTTATCATGAATTGAACAGAACACAATTCAGAAAAGTGCAATGACACCCATGTTTTTGGGTGGCGAGTTCAAAACACATGGCCTTAGAGTTATTGGATTGCTAGCAATAAACAAAACATACTGTAGCCTTTGGCCAAGTAAAAAAAATAAAGTAGTTTCTTGTCCCAGCACATCATTTTTCAGGAATTCAGTAATGTTCTTTTTTCTCCTTTTTTTTCTTCCATAACATTTTGGTTAATATATTTATAACCCTGAAATCTTGAAAATAGATTTACTTAGTCCAATGAGCATTTTAAGCAGATTTTGTGTTAACCAAACCCCCAGAACCATGAAATTAAAAGATTTTACAAAGGCCTCATCCTCTTTAAGTTACGCAACCAATCAGGCAATACCATGCTGGTAATAGTGATTTCACATTGTTCATTTAAAAAAAAATTAAAAAGTGCCCTCGTCCTCCGTTTTTTCAAAAGTTTGGATGAGAAACTAGTTCTTATTTGTATTTGGCCTTAATCTCCTCCATACTGGTCACATTACCAGCCAAATTGTAAACAACTCAGGTATATAATATATAATAACTGATGCCCATTTTATTGATGCTGTTAAAATGTGAGGTTGGACTCATCGATGTGTCTCTCATGATTCTTGGTTTATCTTTGACCATACGTGTCTGTTCATCATAGAGGGAAACCACTTTAGTCGTGCCCAGAACAAAAGGTTCCTGTCCCGTAGTATTTGTTGTTCAAATCAATTCGATGCACCTTCAATACAAGCGTTAGTGTTCAAAGAATTACCTACACATTTAGCAGGTTATCCATCAACATGTGCGTTGGTCACAGATTCACATGTAGATATCTGTTGTATTGGACTTTGGAAATTCTGACACAAACTTCTAGTTCTCGCAAATATGGCTGACACATGGATGGATTACCTTTGTTAGAATTTAGGTTAGGGATAAGATCTCCAACACTCAAGAATACATACCATACCATGGACTTTAATCTTGACCATACTGGTCGCATTGCCAGCCAGGTTGTAAAGCAACACAGATATAATGACTGCCATCCATTTTATGAATGCCATCAAATGTGAGGACTGGACACACCATCTGTCTCTCGATCATGATTCTGTTTTACCTTTGACCATGGGTCAGTTTATCATTAGCAGGGTTATAGCTAGGCCAGATTGAGTGCCTGCTAATTTTACTGACGGGCGACAGAGTAAGTGTAGCGAAGTGCAGTGGATCATGGTATGGGATCCAGAGGCCTTCTTAATGTGTTTTTTAGGTTTTTTGTATGTGCTTTGAGGGTTCCTGCCACATAATTTCTTGTTTTATGAGGCAATTTAATGATTCTATCCACAAATCTTTTTTTAAATTTTTTTTGTTAACCTTTTTTAAGAGTGCCGGCCAACCAGCATGAGTGCTGGTACGCCCGACCGGCGTAGTTATAACCCTGATCATTAGAATTGGGATATGTTAAGGTTATCAGATTTCCGGCACGAAACTATACATACCGTGGACTTTAATCTCGACCATACTGGTCGCATTGCCAGCCATGTTGTAAGCAACACACTTATAATGACCGCCGTCCGTTTTATTAATGCTGTCAAATGTGAGGACTGGACCAAATAGGTATCTCACATCGTTGTTGCGTTTGTGAATCCAATCATATCTTGGTGATGGGTACCCATCTCCGCTACAGTTCAGACTCAGATTGTCTCCTTTGGTGGCTATTATTTGGTTTTCGTCGCTGATATCGTCTACGCTTGTTATGTTGGCAAACTGCGGTTTAATGTACTCCTCTGTATATGGGTCAAAATAATTAATTTCAAACAAGGTTAGAAAAATTGGTTCAGTTACAGGGTGTGAGTATTAAACAGTGAATCAAAATAAAATTATAAGTAATTCAATAACTCTCCCATATACCTGTAGCAAAGCATTGTCAATTTGAGTTTAAACAATCCACAATGCGGCATAATTCTGTAATACCCTCCACACCCTACATAGTAGTATGCGTCGTTCTTAAAAATCATGCACTGTGAATACTCCTGTGAAGGGTATAACAGAATTACTCCCAGCACAAAACACAAAACAATGCTTCTGTGGGCAACCAGCACGCCGATCGATCCGCACCACACGAATAATGTTTTCTATAGCGATACGATGATCGTGCCAACTGTTTTCATTAAGTTTTGAAACTTATTTATTTATGCTTTATTTATTGAGGGTAGGCCTAAGATACTTCAGTGTACAAACACTGCTTTCCAAGTAGGCCCTCATTTTATGCATACATAAACAGATTATTTACAAAGAAGAAAGAAAAGGTATACACATAAATATATAATACTATACTAAATAATTATAATTTAGTTTGAAGTAGTGAAACATGACTTAAATTGACTTAGTGACATATTCCTTAACTCAATACGTATTTTGGGTGAAACATTGTTCCAAAGAGAAGAAGCTCTGGTATGAAATGTACGTTTACCAGAATTGCTATTAGATTTGGGAATCAATAGAGTATTTGATGTATGATTTCTTGTTGTATAAGTATGATTATTATGTACAAAATCAGGGGCGTAACAGAGGTTGGTTGTCAGGGGGGGGCACAGCCAAAAAGAATCCTGGTTAGAATAATTCCGTCCCGGAATTTTTCGTAAAAGGTTGCCCCCCAAAAAAAATGTTGGGGGGGGGGGGGGTAGGGTAAAAAGAAATTGCACGGTCACAAAATTTCGCAGTACAAAAAGCACAAGAGTCAACAATTTGTTGACTGTTGTGCTTTTTTTAGTGCGAAATTTTCTTTCTTTCTTTCTTTCCCTTTCTTCTTTTCTTTCTTTCCCCCTTTTCCTTTTTCTTTCCTCACGTTTTCCTTTCTCTCTCTCTTTTCTTTCCCTTTCCCCCTTCTTTTCCTCTTTTCCCTTCCCCCAATTTTTCCTGGTGGGTAGGTTTTAATTTCCTGCTGAGCACCTTCAGGCACAGTTTTGTTAACATTTAGTGTTAGCTTGTTAGCCTCCAACCAGTTTGCTATAAGATTCAAATTTGTAGTTAAGTCATTTGAAAGATTATCAGGGTTTTTGCCCGGGGGGGGGGGGGGGGGGGGGGGGGGGGGTACTCGGATTTGGTTTGGTCGGGGGTGTGCCGCTGGAGATTCAAAACCCATACCCATTTCTAAGGGTGATTTTTGGCGAAAATAGACCTAATTTTGGCAAATTTTCGCGAAAAATGACCTAATTTTGGCAAATTTTAGCGAAAATCGTGAAAACAGGACCCATGTCTAAGGATTTTTCACTGAAAAGCCTACCCATGGCTAAGGATGTCTCATGAAAAAGCGACCCACTGGAGCGGCACATCCCCGTATACCTGACATACGGTTTTTTTGGCTCTACATGAGGTGTCATCTGCATACATAATAGTTTTACAATTTACAGAATTTGGCAGACAATTTACAAATATAATAAAAAATAATGGACCTAATATAGAGCCTTGCGGTACACCAATATTTATGTGCTCGAAATCTGAAAGGCTACTGTTAACATTTACAGCTTGTAATCTATGACTTAGGTATGATTTGAACCATGAAAGTTCTTTACATTGAACTCCATAATGTTTTAGTTTGTCAATCAATATTTCATGATTGACAGTATCAAATGCTTTCTTTAAATCAAGAAAAATAACCCCTGTAGCATAACCATTATCCATATTATTTAAAATAACATCTTGGAATTCAAGAAGAGTTGTGGTTGTTGAATGTTTAGCTCGAAAACCAGACTGAGCATTAGAGAGAATATTTGTACTAGTAACATATTCATATAATTGATCATGAACAGCTCTTTCAATAATCTTAGATACAATTGGTAATACTGAAATCGGTCTATAGTTTCCAACATCTGATTTGCTACCTGATTTATAAATAGGCGTTACCTTAGCTTTTTTCCAATCATCTGGGAAAACGGAACTTAATAATGATAGATTGCAAATATAAGAAAGCGATTCAGAAATATATGGTCCAGCTAATTTAAGAAACCTGACACTAAATTGATCTAGTCCAGCTGATTTATCATTACTCATTTTGCTAATCTGATTGATTACAAATTCTGGTGAAATTTCATAAAATGTGAATCTATGCTTACAATTAAATACATCATCACTATCTGAACATGAATTATTACAAGGACAATTCTGCTTGATATTAGTGTTGAATCCCCTCACCAAGTTTGACACCAATTGAAGTGAAATAGTTGTTGAAAGCATTAGCTGTGTCCTTTGAGCTAGGTGTTCCATCATGTGAATTAACAATATTAGGGACTGGTGAAGATTTATTTGGAATTATTTTCTTAATAACGTTCCACAAGTTATTACTGTTATTCATATTGTTAGTAACTGCCTGATTACAGTAGTTCTTTTTAAGATGAAACTTCATATTGTTAACTTTATTTCTTAAAGCCTTTGCCTTATCCCAGTAGATTTGTTCATTAGTTTTATGAGCTTTAGCATAATAATAATCACTGTCCTTAGACAGTTTGAGAAATTCATGATTAACCCATTCAGGGAGGTAACCTTTGATCCTTTTCTCTTTAAAAGGAGCATGTGCATTGCACACCTCAGTAAATAATGATTGCCATTTACTAAGTGCAGTATTAACATCATCAATACAACATATCTGAGCCCATTTAATTTGCTGTACATTGTTAATAAAGTTTGACTCATTGAAATTCTTAAAGCATCTTGAAAAAACAGTTCTTGGTGGGAGTTTAATTTGCCTGTGTTTACGTACAACATAAATTAATGAATGATCACTATAAGACCAAGACTGTGCATGCCATAAGTAGCAATAAGCTCTGGACGAGAAATACAAATTAAATCAATAATGGTTTTACTATTGGTAGTTATTCTAGTATACTCATTAATCAGTTGCTTCATGTGACTATTACGCGCTACAATGTATACTATTTATTTTCCTAGAATTACATGCTTTGGATAAATCCAAATTAAAATCACCAAGAATATATACATCATCATGGAACTGCTATCTTGAAAAATGAGATCAAATTTATCTATGTAATCAACACAGGCGCTTGGAGGGCGATAAATAGTACCAATAAGTATAGGTTTGGTTTTAGGCATGTTAATTTCAATCCATAAGGCTTCAATCTCATTGTTATGAAGATCAATATTATGTTTAAATGAGATGCTCTCCTTAATATAGCATATTACACCACCACCATGATGAGACGTACTATCCTTTCGATCTAAACGACATATATCATAACCATTAATTTTCACATCAGAGTCATCGATCTCATTATTCAACCAAGACTCTGTAAGACACAAGACATGAATTTGGTTTTCATGTAAAAGTAAATTAATATAATCAGCCTTATTGATCAGACTTTGGATATTTATATGAGCAATTTTTAGTCCCTTTTGTAACTTACAATTTAGATCAACAAATCCATCACTAAATGGAAGTTCATCATTAGACATTTTGAAAAAACAACAATCGCAAAACCAATTTTTGGTCAGCTCTACCTTAGTTTTTTCAATGCAATTAACATGGAAATCTATAGTACAGTTATTACATGTTACAAAATAGTTATACTTCACAATTTTACGAGCACATTTACCACAGAAAATTTTGTGATTAGTGTCATTGGATATAGATTTACAAGTATTAGATGAATATTCATCAGATTTACAGTTATTGCTATTGGAGTTCAACTTTTGGGTCCGTATGGTTTCCTGGTAGGGCGGACAGGTACAGTGGTGTCAATTGCTTTTCTTAGGTTAATGACTAACCTACTGTAGTGTCCGAGTGGTTATAACAATAGGATACAGAACACAGATAAGAGTTTATTAAATGCACGTCTTTATTTGTTGGTGTATCGATCGCATCCAGTGTTGCCAGATCTTAAACACTATTCATCCCTCCTTTCCTTTTAGAACAGATTTGTAGGGGTATAATGGAACAAACATTTGTGGTGCGGTAACTTTAGTAACACGAACTTTGAAAACTATAACTATTTAAATGTGTTGGCTAAAACGACAACACAGTCATGTTTGACTTGTCCACAGCAAACATCTGCTACATTGTATAATCATGTAAGTATGTAGGGGGCTTGCGGATACGCTGTGGACGCGCATATTCTGCTGGAGGGTTGTTCTGCGCGTATTCTGCTGGAGGATTGTTCTGCGCGTATTCTGCTGGAGGATTGTTATGATCCATCCCCTGTATGTATTCTTCATTGTTATGATCCATCCCCTGTATGTATTCTTCATCCTCGCGACTGTTTGTATCAATGCATGTGTTGTGTGTCTGTGCTGTTTGGAATTTCTTGAAGAAAGACACGTCCCTGGTTACCTTGTGTCCAGGACGTTCAACCGTCACTTGTGATCCATGTTTTCTCGCTACTGTGTATGGAGTGGGATCGTAACAAGGAATCAACTTTCCTTTGGTCTCATTCTTTTTCAAGACGGTGTCTCCCTCCTTTATCTCTGAAGGCTTAGTGCGACGCCGCTTATCTGCGTACGCTTTCATTGTTGCTTTAGCATGAACGTCATTCTGACGAGCTTGTCTGTCTATTTCATGTGATTTTGATTGTGATGGCAATTGTGGTAATGTGGTACGAATCTGTCGTCCATGCAGTGCTTCTGCTGGTGATATTCCAGTACTACTGTGGGGTGTTGCCCGATAATTGCGCAGAAATGACCACAATGTTTGTTGCCATGGACGACCATCAGTTTCAGATGTTGACGTGGCTTTTTTAAGGGTTCTCATGAATCTCTCAGCTATGCCATTGGCCTCTGGCCAAACTGGAGTGATGCGATGATGATGAAAACCTGCGTACTTTGCAAATTGAGCAAACTCCTCAGACTGGAATGGGCTGCCATTGTCACTTTTTAAAGTCTCTGGGATTCCGTGATCTGCAAAAATCTTGTCCAAACGAGGTATTGTAGTCTTGGCAGATGTTGATGTGATTATTTCAACTGCAGGGTATCGTGAGTATTCGTCCACAACAACCAGCAAATATTGACCAGATGGGTAGGGACCACAAAAATCAACACTCACGTTTTGCCATGGGTAGTCAGGAATTTTTGACATTTTAAGAGGATTTCTGTGGATTTCAGGAGTTGATGCTTGATTGCTTGGCAAGATATGCAGTGCTTTATGGCTGACTCTGTCTTCTCTGCTAGTTGTGGGAACCACACCTTGGTTCTCAGTAGTGATTTTGTCTTTGTTATGCCTTGATGACCTTGGTGTGCTAGCGCAATGACCTTTTCTTGCAATGATTCTGGGATTACAATAGTGTTATGTTTGAGAACGATGTTGTCCGAGGTGATTGTTATCTCGTTCCGTATGTCTCAATAGCTCCTGTGTGTATCCTTGATCTTGTACCATGTATCTGTAGTATGGTGGTGTATGATTGTTTGTAATTTGATGTCTTTGACTGTTTCGCGCTGTATTTCTTCCAGTGTCATCGCGTGTGGAATGGCGTTTATCTTGACAAAGTTGATATACTCTTCTGTGTTGTCTGTTCTAAGACGTGGTGATATGTAACCCGGGTGGCGCGACATGTAGTCAGCCGGGTTGTCCTTGCCCGGGCGGTGGATGACAGTCATATCATACCCTTGTATTTTCATGAGCCAATTGCATATGGCTCATTCCATGAAGTTGGGGCATATTATGTGACATCCAAGTGAAATTTTCAAAATGGATATTTTCCAACTCTTTCTTCTTTTTTAGGTTCTACATTTACCAAAGTCCAATGTAGAACTTTTTATTTTAATGTAACATTTGGTGTAAAATAACCGCACATGTTCAACAGTTGGATGACATTTCCAAAAATCCTGATGCTACATGGACACCATTTCTCATTTCCATATCATTTTCTAATAAAATAGCTTAAGATGTGGGCCAAGTTTCTATACCTCAATTAACTACTTGGAACCACAAATACATGAAAAGAAACCAGATTTGTCTAGGTTGACCATAACTTAACGAACAAGACATCGTAGATTAACTGTTTTATGTAAAAACTCATTGAAAAGTGACTCTTTATTTTGCAATTTGTATAATGAATTTAAATAAAGTACATATCAATATTTGTTGGATGTAAAGTACTCTATAATCCATGCACATTGATTACATTATAGTCATAAAGTAAGTATATGAAGTATTATTTACCTGTATAATGTTATAAAATGCACTACCGATGCTACATGGACACCGCGTCTTGTAACATTGTTAATAATAAGACTATTCATACTGTTACAATTATTTGAGTGTGAATGGTTTGTCTACTTGTTCATCATATCAAGTAGATACACAGAGTGAATTGCTTGAAATTTATCTAAACACTGTTCATGTAAAATTTACCTTTTCTGTGTACTTAAGTATTACGATGCTACATGGACACCATGCCCTAAAATATTTGGAACAGCTTGAACAGGTGCATCTTTTTCAGATCAATAGAGAGGATGTACTATGATGTTAACTTTTTATGTTATAAGCACACAATAAAATTAATAACATGGATTGTAAAACTACAAATTACACAAAAAGATAACCTGCCATGAAGCAGAAAACATAATTACCTATGATACACATACACCATTTCTTACAATTTACACAATAACAATACACCATTGATCAAAGAAACTTAAGATGTCCACTGAAACAAACTTCATGCAGTGTTGTTCTTAAAGTACCCTTTGTGATCTTAGTCTCTTTGCTTGTTTCTGATTGAATCATCCTCTATTATTGATAAAGATGATTGAAAAGTTTGATCACTTAAAAAGTCAGTTTGCAAAAAAATAATTTAATTGCCATGATGGATTTCTTTGGAAAGGTACTAGTTTTTGAAAATGATGGGTTCCTTGTCTTCATCTCCATAAATTCCAGGACGATAGAATTGTCTTCTGAATTAATGTCAAGAACCTGCAAAGCAAAACAAAATAAACCCTATGGCTTAGTATCTTCATGGAACATTGTGTATTGATATTGGAGTAGATTATTTATTCATGTTGCACTTTTTGTGTTGCAGGAAAATATTTATATTAAAATCATGCTGGAGTATTTTATTTATTATTCATTTAACATGAAAAAGAATAGCAAAGGATAGAGAACTTAAATGATTTACAATTATTTGTTTTATTTATAGTAAATAAAACTAAAATAAGGGAATGTTTATTGTGAATTCAGTGAAATGCTAATGGAAATGGTGTCCATGTAGCATTGTGTATTAATATATTTCATTAGATATACATCTCTCATAATATGCCTTTTTTTCTGTAAAGTGTAGTAAAATGTAGGCAATGTTTTGAATGTTTTGGGTGATGGATAATTTCGAATGGGGTAATTGTTTTAGTCTAATTAGGCAAATTTTATGAAATGCTACATGGACATGGTGTCCATGTAGCATCGTATTGGTAAGCTATATTATTAGCATTAAAAGAGCAAAAACTAATTCATTATTAACTTCAAAGTTTATTAATGATGTGATTCTACAAAAAAAATACAATTTCAACGAACTATAATGATACCCAATGCAAAATATTGCCCATGCTATGCCCGATGCTACATGGACGCTTAATTATTATGGCGTCCGTGACTCAAAATTAATATCATATCATGAAAAGAAATTCTGATTCAGTGTTTCCCTTTCAATAAAAATGCATTAATAAATACAGACATACAAGCAACATTAAGAAATAATTACAATCGCACTTACCATTCACAAAACTATCCAATGTTTACATTTTGATGCTACATAAAAGTCCCGATGCTACAACGGGACACCAGCGACTGAAACCTTGATAAAACTAGCACACGTGTGGCAAATTCCAAACAAACCTGATAGCTATTGACCTCTATCCTTACAAAAAGAAATATGGAATGTTTTATTTATCTCCAGGGGGGGATTCCCACAAATTGCATAGGATGTTTATCACGATGCTACATTTTATGGTTAGGACACCATGCACACGGCACGGTATACTTTTTCATGAATATATGGAATGGTCTTCATGAAATTTATTCTCATTTGCAATAGTTTTCAATTGATAAATGCTCTTAATTTTGGAAAATAATTAAAAAATGTATGATAGAGAACTACCCCCATTCAGCAATGAAAACTCCCGATGCTACACGTGTATATTTTGTGGACACCGTGCGTAGCATCGGTAAGGCAATTTTCATGTTGCTTGGGTGAAAAATCAGTCCAGCGTGACGAGGTGTTTTGGTCAGTAAACTATGAATACAATGTATCTTTTATTAATCAAATCGATTTCCAAGCAATTCTATGATAGTTTTGCTTACATAAAACTCATATTAATTGTTGTGTTTTCCATGTCACGTTTTTTAGCAAAAATGGTCTTGGACACCACCTAATTTTTTATTTTTTTCTTCTTCAAGGAAGGGTCAATTTTTTTTTTTTTTTCATGGCTCAATACTATAACCTAGTACTGTTTTTGGACACTAAAAAAATTTGATATACACATAGAGTAAAACAGTTTATAAGCTGCCTAAAGTACCAAATTCTGCTATTTTAACAAATGCCCCAACTTCATGGAATGAGCCATATGCGTGACGATGGGTTAGATTTTGTTTGGTTGAATATGGGAACTAGTGGTTTGTGATCTGTAACGACGGTGATATGATGACCGTATGTGTAGATGTGAAATCTTTGTACAGCCCAGGTGATTGCTAAAGCTTCCCGTTCTATCTGACTATAACGACATTCCACTGCTGTCAGCGCTCTGCTGGAATAACAGATATTCTTTCTTATACCTTGAGCATCCACTTGAGCTAATATCGCTCCAAGCCCGACAGGACTAGCATCCACCCAGATCTCTGTTTGCTTGCTAATATCAAAATAGGTCATAACCGTATCACTTGATAGAGAGTCCTTCACTTGTTGAAGAGCTATGTCATGGCTTTCGTTCCAGTGGAATGGTGCATTTTTCTGAGTAAGTTGTCTAAGTGGTTCAGTTATAGATGCCAAATTTGGGATGAAACGTGAACTGAATGTTACCATACCCAAAAGACTTCTGACCTCCCCTGCATTCTTTGGAGGGGATGCTTTCTGTATTGCGTCAACCTTCTTGGGATCTGGAGATATGCCATGTTCCCCAAAGATCAATCCAAAGAATTCTAGTTGAGTTTGATTGAATTCACATTTTTCTGGCGCAAGTGTGAGTCCTTTATCAATTATGCGTTGTAGAAGTAGCTTTAAACGCTATGCTCTGCCTGTGTAGGTGCATGAAGGAGGATGTCATCTGACAGATTGATAACCCCAGGAATACCTTCTAGGGCTTGACGGATCACATCTTGAAAAACTTCGCTTGCTGAAGATATACCAAAACTCAAACGTTTGAAACGTTTCAAACCCACGTGTGTTGCGAACGTAGTAATATATCGGCTCTTTGGACTTATTTCAATTTGATGGTAACCTGCACGAAGGTCCAGCTTTGAAAAAACGCGTGATCCATTGAGCTCTGCGATGATCTCGTCAATGGATGGAGTATGATGCCTCTCACGAAGAATGGCCTTGTTTGCTGCCCTCATGTCGACGCAAAGTCTGATATCTTCCGGATTTCGGGGTTTAGGGACCGCCAACAATGGGGACACCCACGGTGTTGGACCATCAGCATCCTCAATGATACCTTCATTTTCCAACTCTAAGAGTCGGTGTTCAATCTTCTTGCGTAATGCAAGTGGTGTTTTGCGGTAACGCTGTGCAACAGGGGGTACTGATTGGTCGATGTGTAAATCTACCTGTACATCTTTAAGCTTACCGATACCCTGGAATGCTTTGGGATATTTCTCCAAAATGTGTGAGTTCTCAGAAACTGCATTAATTGATGGGGAGAATTGGATAAGATTCAGTGCTTTGGATGTTGCTAAACCTAGTAGGCATTGTGCTTTTTGTTTGATCACATAGATATCGGCGATCGTTTCATGCTTTTCTGTACGGATGACTGCTCTGAATTTACCGAGAATGGGGAGTGGTGTTTTGCTGCAGAATGGGGTTAGTTTGATGTTGGTTGGGACCAGTTGAATTGTGTTATTGTATTGTGTTATTTTCTCCAGTGTGTGTTCATCAATGATATTTTGTGGACATCCGGAGTCCACACACATTTTAACCTGTACACCTTGTATGTGAACCGTTGTTGTAATTGTATCTTGAAGCGATTTGATTTCTTGTTCTACACAAAACGCATAGCTGTCATCAGCTTCGTCAATTGGATTATCCATGTATGTTGTATTTGGGTGAAAGTGATCATTCTGTTCAGCATGCTCAAAACCAACTGATTTAACTTGCTGATAGTTTCTACCTCTTTCTCCTGTGTATGTACTGGAAGGCCTATTCGTCTTAGGCCTCGCTCCTGTGTGAGTACTATTATACGCACCTGTGTGAGTACCATATGCACCTGTTTGTGTACTAGGATATGAATTAAACGGAGTTGACCGGCAACATCGTGCAAAGTGGTTCATTTTGCCGCATGATGCACATTCTTTGCCAAACGCTGGGCATTCACCCTCATGAGGGTATGCACCAGCACAAAAATAGCAAACCCTAGGACCACGGTTTGAATACCGTCGAGGTCCACGACCTCGTTGTTCACCTGTGTATATGCTTCCTCTACCTCGTTGTTCACCTGTGTGCATGCTTCCTCTACCTCGTTGTTCACCTGTGTGTATGCTTCCTCTACCTCGTTGTCCTCCTGTGTGTGTACTACTTTGGAATTTGTTGACTAACGAGTCTTTCACCTGTGTGACCCCTTGAGCGCGACCCTTTGATATTTCAAGTGTACGTGCTAGTTCAAGGAGATTTGCAAGGGATCTTTCTTTTTCAAATGAGCGTGTGCGCAAAATCTCTGAGTTGCAACCAGCAAGTAGCTGTGTTTGTATTGCACGATCTGTATTTGGAAAATCGCAACGTGCAGCGCCCTGTCTGAGTCTAGTAGCAAACTGTTCAATTGTTTCATGATCTTCCTGCTTGAGCTGTTGAAATATAATGCTCTCGTAAATAACATTACGTTTGGGTGTGAAGTATTGTGTAAGAGCTGCAATCGCTGGTTCAATTTCATCAGCAGTTCCTGTGTTTGGAAGGGTTTCAAACAAATCCTGTAATTCTTGCCCACCATAGTGTAAAAGCAATGCCCGTTGACGTTTTGGGGAATTGATGTCAAATCCAATCATTGCTGATTGAAACCTGGAAATCCATTTCTTCCATCTGATGGAAAGAGAGCTTTGTTCACTGTGCGGGTCAAAGTTATCAATCTGAGGCATAGCCATGATGATAAAATCTCGGAAGCATTGAAATTAACAAGAATCCGTTGCTTAGAAACAGCCCGTATGACTACGCTGATATTTTACCGAGCTAGGGGGTCTTTTCGATGTGCTATAGATTAAGTAAGCTTACTTGAGTATGATGATAGAGTTTACCGAATACATCGAGATTTCAGAATATTTCGATACGCATGGTCTGTTGAATCCCATTCGTCGCCGATGTAGTGTCCGAGTGGTTATAACAATAGGATACAGAACACAGATAAGAGTTTATTAAATGCACGTCTTTATTTGTTGGTGTATCGATCGCAAGAGAGCTATCCAGTGTTGCCAGATCTTAAACACTACACCTACCAAGACCTCTATCTATCGTTAAGATGAACATAATCCCAATAGAGATCTTGGATTATGGTGCCATTATCGGCGACAAAGGATGGAACATGATCCACGAATGTTACTCGAGGGTTGGAGTGGCAATTGAAAGAAAATGTTTTATTTAGTTCAGCTGACACTCGATTTGACCAATTGTCTTGATCAACGGGACACAGTCTCGGTAACATTCCAGATAAAATGATCTGATCTGAGGGGAATTTTGTAAGGGCTGCGTCAATAAGAAATCTGGCTCTGGTATGGCATTGATACGCAGATATGTGTGCAGCATTGTTTGCCCAAGCTTGCAGAATTACAAATTCAGGACTTTCTCCTTGCAGTGTTGTCTAGAATTCTTTGTATATCTGATATTGTGGCGCCACTTTCAGCATAAACTTTCGTAGATTTTGTCCTATGAAATTTTCTACCATCAATGCGTTTACACATAGAGTTACTGAAAATCAAAATTTCAGCTTGCTTGAGATCAGCCTTAGGACTATGTTGAGTTGTGTCTGTATCACTCTGTATCCACTTGAGGTTGGTTCTTGTGTATCATGCGAGCGCGTGACGAACGCAGGTTGTCTTTGACAGCTTGACTGTATGTCCTGCGAGCCTGTGGTTTATCTGGAGTTAATTAAAATGAGAAGTGGAGGCAGAGGGCACTGATGGCTCTTGAATTGTACCATCTTGAGACATGAGGGACAAGTTTGGAGCAGAAGGAACCGACATACATGTAGGCGGATCCTCGACCAACACGTCAAACCGGTTGGACGTTGATGCAGGTGGTGGCATGGAAGAAGATGCTCCCGATGCAACATGCACACGAGGATAAGCAAAAGCTCCTTGATTCCTATCTTGCAAGCTGCCAACCTGTGCCTGCAGCACACAGTTTCTATCACTCAGTTCATTATAGGCCTGGGCCAGTTGCGTGTAGAGCTCACGCAGTTTGGTAACGTCCGATTTGTTCTCATTGCTATTCTTCTGTAAGTCCTCATTAGAAGTTTTCAGCTTGTTTGTAAGTTTCAGAAGATCCACATTAGAGATTTTCAAAGTGTCATTTTGTTTTACAAGATCGTTGTTAATGCTGTAATTCGTCTTTGAGTTTAGTATAAATAGCAGTATCATTGAAAGTATGATGCACAGGGGTTGAGTGCATTGCTGGTGAAGAAGGAGGTGATATATGAAGTACAGTAACTTGATTATGTTAGTTTGGTCATTTAAGTTTTATGTTTTGTGAAAATTGAATGAAATTGTTCAAATATGTATTTGCATCGTCTATGGCGTTCAAATCCCTGATCATTGTTGAACGGGATTAAAAAATCATGTTTCAGCGTTTGTGCATCATCAATTAGCAACTTGCATTCTACGCGTGGTCTGTGTTTATTACACTCTGGCGTTGCCCTCGTGAAATAAACCACACAGACGCGCAAACACCATTGTTGATTGGTGATGCACATCGGAGACTTATTCAAAATAAAATCATGTGTCAATAAAATTCACATAGTGTATAATGCAGGGGTGTGAAAGGCCACAAATAAAAAAAAGAGGAAAACAGACAAAAATGAGGAAAAACAGCGTAAAATTGCCAAATATTGGCTGAAAAGAAAAGAAAAGGCAGAAATGTTGGCATAAGAAAAATTTTATAAAAGAGGAAATCAGCTAAGTTACAGATCAGATCGGGATTTTCCGAATCGGCCAGATTTCAAGCTTATCAGAATCTGATCGGGATGGGTAAGATCTAATTAATGAACCGATCAATCGCTAGTATGAAACCTAATTTAAAGCTTATCAAGTTGTCATTTCTCTGTTAGAATTTAGAATTCCTCTCAAACTCGCCTTCTTACTTCTTAATATAATTACAATAACGTTTCTAGAAGGTAATATCGTAAATTCCACTGGTCGGCTATGCAATATTTACGCTGTTACAAGTTTCAAATCATTGCAATATCTCAGACTTGATGCGAGTCTATTAAGTTGAATTTATTTCCCAATGCAGTTGTGGGAAAACCCACAACTGCCGTGTGCAAAGCTTCAATTCAACGCAAATGGTCCTACTGGACAAGCCGCTCGCAAAGTTTGTAAACAATGACTTGATTGACAGATGTCCTTAGAGACTAGGACCAGGTAAACATGATAAGTAAAAAGAGTAAATAATTATATTTTTTATTTAAAACATTTGAACTTGTTTCACAAATGCTACTACCACTTCTAACACTATGTACGGCAACACACGAGAGAAATTTACTGTTATTATAGGCATTGCAGTGCACTTTGCCCGAAATCGGTGATCGGTGATCTGATCGGCCGATCAAAGAGGGAATGATCGGTGATCTGCTTATTCAGAATTGGAGCTGATCGGTTAGACACTAGTATAAAGTTTTCAAATCATTTGTTGAAGCTTTTAGAGGTAGGGGCATAACTCTTTTGTACTAACCACTACGACCTTCATCCCTCCTCAAGTTTGCCCTCCACAACTTACCTTTAAAAGACACTTTCATAGCCTTATGTGCAGCTCCCCCAAAACACTCATCCCCGGTTCCAGCAACACAGAAATACGTATCAGAATCATTCACGCTTCCATGTCGGATATCGTAGGACATCGTAAAAGTGGTGGCATTGTCCTCTTTATCGCATCCTCCTTCCGTACAGCTGTATTTGAGAGTCCATGGTTCAGCGTTATATTGTATGTCTAAACAATTTGCCAGGATACGTTCGTCGTTCTCACGACAGAACCACATCGCTATTCCATGGGTTGGTAAGCACTGTAGAAATTAAACAAAATATGCATGCTGTCAAAGTATAACATTTTCTACGTGGCAGGCAGCTGCAGACGACATTCCAAATATTTGGGATTACCGTGAGAAATTCATTGAAATAAGTACAAACAGGCCTAGTATTGGTCCAGTTCCTTGAAATAGACCCTGAAAATTGGGAAAAGTTTCTGAAAATTATGTTTTGTATACAGGGTGAATCAAAAAACATTGTGCACGATTTGAAACGGCCATGTGAACTTGATGCGTGCATTGAACCATGGAATTTTTGTTGTTTGTATAAACCCTGGTTAATCTAGTTTATCCTCCCAAAGTATGACAGTAATCGACTTAAAAATAGGCAAACTGTGGCAAGTTTCGTAAACTGACCGCGTTTTTCGCCATTCCAATGGGATTTACACACAGTAAAATTGGTTTTGCTAAAATGGTCATTATTATCACATTAATTGTCAAAATTTTCCTGTAAAATCATTCTTTCATTCTGGGATAAGTAATTAATAGTCTGATACTGAGTTGTCAAATGAAAAGGCAAATTTGAATACAAGCATCACCTGTTACAGATCAAGAAGGCAAGAAGTCTTCAAGAAGTGGAGGCACGTGTCAGAGCCGAAGTGACAAGCTACACCGCAACAGGGGAATGGTTAGACGAGCTGTCCGCAACATGTTGGACAGGGCACACACATGTCTTCAGCAACATGGTGGCCATGTCGAAGGAAGGCTTCATTAACAAAACTTAATATCAGCAAACAGCTAAATGATTTCTATTTTGAATTGCAATGAAGCTAACATTTTATTGTATGCCTTAAAAACATAAGACCGCAACTCATAGCGTGTGAACCTAAAGGCAAATGTGAATGACTTTCAGTGCAATTATCAATAAACAAAGTGTCTTCAGAACATTTCATTTGTGCAATATTTTTAGTTTGTGAAGTATTATTTATTTCTACAATGTTTTAACATCTTTGGCTCATTTAATATACCAGGAACCTGTAATAAATTACAGGCACAACAATGCCTTTCTTGTAGACTCTCACTCCATATCATCATGCTGCTGCAATATTCATGTCTTAACTGTGCAAATCCCATTGGAATGGCGAAAAATGAGGACAGTTTACAAAACATGGTACCGTTTGCTTATTTTTTAGTCGATTACTTTCATTTTTGGGGAGGATAAACTAGATTAACAACGCTTTATATAGACAACAAAAATTACATGGTTCAATGCACGCATCAAGGTCAAATGGCCGTTTCAAATCGTGCACAATGTTTTTTGATTCACCCTGTATATGGTAAAATTTACAGCCGCATGGAAACTGTTAACAAAGAAAAGATCATTTAATAATACAAGGCAAGTAGTATAGTGGGACCATATAGGCACTTTTTCAATAGATAAGTTAAGAATCGCCGGATTTGGGGCAATCCCAATTTATAGGCACTTTTTCAATGGATAAGTTAAGAATCGGTCGATTTGGGGCACTCCGGGTTTATAGGCGAGATTTTATGGATGATTAAGAATCGGTGGGATTTGGGGCGCTATATGTATTTTATATTTATTCGTTTTATTTTATTTTTATTTTTATTTAAAAAAAAGATATCGTCCACTATCAAGCTTCCCAGTTCTTAACGTGAATTACAAATCTGTCGGTATCCCGATATGAAATCTGGTGATGTTTTGAAGTATATTTTTTTGTATACAGTGTATGGCCAAATGTTGTTTACATTTGGGGTTTAAGAACACATGCACATTTGTCAAATATTTAAGGCTTTGGAACGCAAATGCTCACAATTTCTTTAATTTCCAATAAAATAAGGGTCTTAAGAACTGATGCAGGCTCAAAAGGGGGGTCTGAAGGCAAGCAGAAGAGGCTGAAAAAGGGGGTCTTCAGGGCGTAACATACCTATACCCCTTTCCTATGTCAGTGCCCCACCCCGGGTCCAATCTACCCTCATGTAAGGTACCATAGAATGGGGATACTTTGAGAGTGTGTTCCCCTATTTGTCGTATATGGTACAGTCCCCGGTTGATATGTTAATCTCATACATACTTGTGTATCATTTGTTTAACACGTACTCGTCAACGTCCCCCAGTAAAGCACAGAAAATCATAAAAAACACGTCCCTAATTGCTGGTCCAGTACAAGTAGGGGTGGGCATGAAAAAGTAAAACATTTTTGCAGTGAGATATTTCCTCTGTTCCAATCCAAGTATTGCCATTTAATTCAGTGTTTAATTGTGTTTTATTCATTTAAAAAAACATACAATTACAAAGAGTTCTTGATTTTGATTTTCATGTTTTTCAAAGGCTGTTAATTTTGCGGGTGCCTATTAATCTGTAAAGAAATTAGTGAAAATAAAACCATCTGAAAAATATCATGTATGCAGTATACACTACTCATTTGACAAAAACAGGAACCAAGTTCAAGCCTATCAATTGAATAACAATCCAAACAGGAAGGATCTGTATAATGCATTGTCATTGCCACCACATATCTCACTATTAAAAATAAAGGTTGATGTAAAAAAATGGTATCAATAGACAAATTATGCAATCTTTTTCATGAAACGGCCTCATCTGTGATTCTTTCCTAGAAATGAATTTGTTTGTCAAATAACATTGATAACCATGAAACTAAAATATCTTATAAGTTACAGAGCAATATATACGTTTCCTAATTACTTTAAAATCAGATTTTGAAATAAGTTGCCCTGGTACCATGACAGTTTATTTTCTGAGTGGTTTTTTTGTTCGTAAAAAGAATCCATAATTTGACACTGTGTTAACATATGTTTACAGTGTTTACGGTTATGATCGCAACTGTACACAAGTGAACCTATAGGGAATGCTTTCTGATGACAGTCAAGTTGAAATATTCCTTAAATTGGAAGCAGATTTCCATTATGATTTAGTAAAGTTCTTTAATTTCTTAATGGAAAATATAGTCAAAGTAGATTTATTTAGTCCAGGAAAGTCTTTACTGATAGTAAAATTTCATTATAAGAGAGAGAGAGAGAGAGAAAAAAATGTACCATAAAACGGGGTGAATAGGGACAAAAATGGGAAAGTTTTTCAAATGTAACCCGGCCAGTTTGTGTACCGTAAAACGGGGTGAATATAGGGACATGGGGGCCCCATGTCCCTATTCACCCCATTTTTTTCAGCATGCACACCCCAAAATCATCTCCAAATCATTATTTTTACATTATTTTACGAAATGTAAACACTTATAATTATCATGACAGGGATCTGTAATGGTAATTAATACCTAAAACAAGTCTTGTGTCTTTACAATGTTACTGGAATTTCCAAAAAAAGCTGATACTTCGAGACAAAACTTTATTAAAGTCTTGGTTGTAGAATGATACCTGTCGCGAACTGGGAACCAGCAAAATCTTCGGACTAAAACTTGCAGCAGCAATTACCATTTTGCATACAGGGGTATTCTGTCATATTGAAATGTGCGCCTAGAACATGGGTTATAAATACATCAGACTAGTGGACATGAAGTGTACACAAAGCACACCATACATTTTTATACACCATTGAGCTCATGTTGGTGAAAATGGCTGGTTAAATTGTAATCTTCCCATTTTTGAGTTACCAAAATGCTCAAAGTATTGACACCTCCTAGCGAGACGGCTTGTCAAGTCTGTTTAGAGAATTTTGAGACCAGCCAAGCCTGACCTACGCTATTAGAAAATAGTAACCACCCAATATAAGTTTAGTTACCGCGTGATCCAACATACATTATTTTGAATTTGTTCGAATCCTTTGTTAGACTAGAATCGATCACCCTTTTAGCGCATTCTTTTATGAATGGGAGTTGACTATTGCAATGTGAAAGATAGAGATATCGCCCAATTAAATCACATCTGGCAGTTAAAGTTCGGGTTTGCATAGTATGGTGGGCTGTTGGGCTATGTTGTTCCAATAACATAGCCGACAACTGATGGAAAAAATATCGACTGACCTACATATCCATTGTACGGAATGCAAACCATTGTCGCGGTGATTTTAAAACCTGCCAGGGCCCTGTGCTGCCTCGTGCGAAATACAGACAAACTGCGAGGTTCTCTGTGTGTATTGGATCACTGATTTTTAAACCAAATAATAAAATTGTCTTTTAAATGTCAGGTTTTTCTCAGAAATTTAAATTACCTCCTCAGAAAATTACCATGTTTTAGGCATTTATAAGGACTGCGCATCCTTATAGCATATTGTATTTGTGAATATAACAATTGATTATTAAAAAAACTGGATTTTTCAGAGAAGATGTAGATGAGACAGAATTTCCCCATAGCGCAATAATAGCGATAATGAGCTCATGAATATTAATGAGGAAAATGTCTATGGGATTTTACTGTGTAGATTTTGACTTGTCTCGAATTATTGAGTTTTGTATGAAATGCGATGATTGTAACATGCAACAAACATGAATTTATGAAGAAGAACTATATATTGAACACATGCAACATCGTTACTAGTGAAAATAATCAATAGTATGTTCATGGAAGATGGATTTTCTAGGATATAATCACTGCGTAAGCAGTTCTGGGCGGTAGTGTATGTGAATTGTGAATCACTATTGTCTGCAGAGCAGGTATGTGGATACATGTACATACTGCACTTACATTCAGATAGCTGAAATGTGTAAAATAAGCTTAGTAACTTATACTTTAGTCAATTCCATTAGCTTATAATGTATAGTTAGTATAAGCTTATAAAGACCATTTGTTTGCAAACCTTTAAATGTTGCACACACATCATATTAGGCTTGTTTGTCCATAGAGGGTCCTCAAAAGGTAGGGTCGGTAGGTCGGATTTTTTTTTTTTTTTTTAATATTTTTTAATACGGATATTGTATTTGGGAATATAAATTCGGCATGAATACTGTGAATTAAAGTCCAAACACACACCAAAACACCTCACTTTTCATAAGCTTGCGACATTGTTGCTTTACTCTTCACACTGCTGATTTTGATCTCTTTCTCCTGCTGGGGATGGGGCAGATTGTCAATTTAAAGTTCCAATATTGTCGCATTGGTTGCAACACTACAAACTCGACGGGATTGCGTATTGGGGATGGTGTTGCAAATACCAGAATGACGATATCATACGAAATAAGGAATAAAAACGGTCCGTTTGGCCATTCAAATTGCTCAAAAAGTTGTTTTTAAAAAAAAATTATCGAAAATAAAAAGTAATACGGTCGGCACCTAGGTACACGGTCGGTCGGACGTGGACAAACAAACAGCTTTTTTTTTGTGGCCTTATCCAGTAATGTAAAATAAGGCTCTCATAATGTATGCATATTTGATGACTATAAAGGAAACAGCAGGCCTGTATATGCTGCGGATGCAAATGGGGTAAGGGGGGGGGGGGGGGGGGGGGGGGGGGGGGGCGGTGCATGCATGTTGTACCAGATGAGCACTGTCTGTCTGTCTGATTTATATTTGATCTGCTACAATGTATGTGTGCCACATGTACGCCTAAAATGCTCATTGGTCATTTACGGCCAGGGTTCGTAAGTTCATGTAAATTATTATTATTCAAGTCTATCAAGGGTATCCAAACTAATATTTCGCACAATTTTAATTTTGCGCTTGCCTGGCAGTGCGTGAAAATTAATGTAGTGTGAAAATTTCCATTTTTACAGCATAAATCACAATTTTTTTATATGCGCGCACATTTTTTTGTATACATTTTACGCTATAATTGTCAAATTTGATCCAATGCTAACTAATTTTGCCTTTTATCAATAATTACTTTTTTTATAATTTTAACTAAATTTTTTGAGGGGGGGGGGGGGTCTGTAGCGCGCTACTGTATGGAACTCTGGTATGTCCATTAGAAAGAGTTGCATATAACCCTAACCCTGAGGCACCTTTTCCAATTATTTTGTTTTCACTGCCAAAAAGCAAGGGGAAAAAGGGCATCCATGCCCCCGGGGCTCGAACTTTGGACCTCTGTGTTCAGAGGCAGACGATCTACCACTCGGCCAGGGGGGTCAACCATACTTTGCTAAGTATACTTCACCAAGTATATAGCCCAGGGCCATTGTTTCATTGAAAAACTGCCATGCCGGGTGACACAAGCACACCGCATCGCAGTTATTCGTAGTACTCAAGAGTGTTAGGGTTAAAATAAGACAAAATTAAAGAAATTCTGAAAAATGAAAAATTGAGAAAAAAATAGTGGTCGAGTGCTATACAATAGTGGTTGAGGGCTATATACCGAGTGGGTTTGTGAATGCTATTAAAGCCCTCGAATGGTATTACTGTTTCAACCACTAATCAGCATTCGCATTCAATAGTGGTCAAAAGCATTCGAGAGCTAAGCTCATTTACATTTTTCCGCTCTGAGGAGGGCTGTTCGAGGGCTTTGTGAATGCTATAAAAGCACTCGAGGGTTATTTAGCGGTTTTTCTGATACTTGAAAGCATATGAAGGTAGACCTATAGTGATTGTATATAGTGGTTAATATAAGCATTCACTCGAGGGCTTTTGACAACAATACGAGTGCTTTGCGAATGCTTTAATTTTAGATAAGGGGGTCCCCATACACCCTTAGGTCTCTGTTGGATAGCACACAGTCTAGTTGGCGGTTTGACAGCCAATTATTTATTTTTTAACCGCCATTTTGGTCCTCGGTGTGTCAGTGTGTGTCCAGGTTGCTATGGGTCCTCATTTGGATAGTACCATGTCTGGTCCTCGTTTGCAGTTGAATACAAGTGGAAGGTGTGTCATTATGATCCTAGGGGAAGGGTGAATTTTAACATGGGGGAGGGGGCAGCGTTCGCGTTAAGTGGTTGCCCGGGACACCCAAAATTAGCACCGGGCAACCAACATGTACTTATTTGGTTGCCCGGTGGGCAACCAATTTTTTTACAAGAAGTGAAACAGTTAACACATGCATTTAAATATTTTACAGAACGGGCAACCAAAAAATCTGCCGGGCAACCATAATTTCCTGATGTTTTTCCTTAATTCGGACGCTGGGAGGGGGTAAAGTAGTATTTTCTACTGCTACCTACCGCATCATCACATGTGTGTGGTAATGTTTTGTTAGCTGTACAGGTCATAGTGACATTGTCTCCAATCAACATTTCTACCTCTATCTCATTCTCTAAGTTGACTGCTACCGAGTTTCCGTCGCATTCTGTAGAGAAAAGTTGAAACACACATTTCAAATGCTATTCCTAAGGGTTCCAGCCATCATTGTGATGTAACAGCTACAATCAAGGAAAATAATAGTTGGCACACTTGATACAATTTAATACAACTATTCCTGTGCTCACAATAGAGAACCGACTTGGGTCGTAGCACTCTTTAGTAGCACGCAGAGGTCTCCCCCTCTCTCTCATCCTTCCCCACCCCCATCAATCAATGTTGAGAGAGCTGCCAAAGCTTCTGATGACATGTGGCTCGGATCAACATTGCCTCGGGGGAAAGGGGCACTTTTTCCCTTAATTGGGACAAAGTGTGCCAACCTTTTTTTCCTTGATTGTAGGTGTGTTAACTTTTTTAATTTAGATTGAGTGACGAAAAAGAAAAAGGATTTTCGAACCTCTCATGTATAAAATCAGTGTGTGGTAAATTATTTTTTCTAACATTTGTGCGCACATTTTGATAACTATTTTCGAAAGCAAAATAAATTTCAAAACAATTCTTAACAATTCAATTCTTTTATATTTGCTTGGCCTAAAATATGCTTTCAAATTTAAATTGAGATATAAAAGGCTTTGTTACGACATGTAGAACCTAGAATATACCTCATTTAATCTACATGTCGGACCGGGGTTGCCAGGGACAGGGCTTTTTCAGTGGCATGCTCCCAAACAATGGAACAGGATCCTGGTCAGTATCAATGGCATGGTCAAAGGAGGGGCTGGGGTGGGGTGGGGGGGGGGGGGGGAGGGGGGGGGGACTTTTCAACTCATTCACCATAAGCAATTCCATACATTTTGGCATACATGTATTTTCTTATAATGGTGATATTCTACAAATGTACACTCAATTAAGCTGAATATTTAGATTCCTTGGATCAAGAGCTCTCTAAAAATGTATAGTTTTGCTTAGTGTTTACACTTGTCAAGATATGATCGTTTGCCATACACTTTAAGTGAGCCGCTACCTAGAGCTGCCATCCTCACCTTGGCCAACAAAAATACTGTAACTGTAACTCTGCTTTTATTCCATGTATCCCACTGAAACATTCCACAAGTGTACATTAATTTTGAAGCTCTCAAATGGTACCAAATTCGTTGTGTTAGCTTTTGTAAATGCAACATTATTCTAATAAAACCAACCGATCATGTGGAAAAGTATGATGCCGCCACCTGTTTTGGGTGATCAGTACATACAATTATTCATACCCTTTGAAAAATATGAGTTTTTTGCATTTTTCTCACATCTATACCAGCTGGAGTGGTGGAACTTTCGCTTAACACAAAAGACAGTTAGTTTGCAAGTACAAATCAATATATTTGGGCTCAACATTTTTTGCATAACAATAGAATTGAACAAGAATTGTGTTTTTATGCCTGTCCAAAATTATTCATACCCATACCAAATCTCAGGATTGAAGCCATTTTTTGTGATAATACACATGTTGTTGACATTCCAAACGTTCTTTATATTGTGTGATAGGCTTTTATATTGTCATGCAATTATTCCAAGATGTGTGCATACAATGCGGATGCATTACAAATGTGTCCTATTGAATGTACAGTGAGGGATATTATAGGACAACACTCTAGCTCTTTGTCAGCATGGCGAAGAAGACCAAAGAACTCAGTGAGGACCTTTGTATGTGCATATTGTGAATGCTCACAAATAGGGAAGAGGCTACAACGCTATTTCGAAGCAATTTTGAAGTGCCAGATTCCACCATATAAAGCATAATTAGGAAGAACAAGACGTTCAACTCAGTTAAAACCCTTGAAGGACACGGTCGGAAGCCAACGGTGTCCCCTTGTTTGACAAGAAAAGTATGTGAAAGGCCAACAACAATTCACAGATCACCGTCAATGCTCTCCTGAACAACCTTGGTGAGTCTTGGACCAAGATATTAATGCAGACACTCCAGCAGACATTGCACAAGAGAGTTCTCCATGGACTCCGACCAAGAAAGATTCTACTCCTGAAAAGAGACAAAGAGAAACTCGTCTAGCATTTGCCAGAGCACTTCTGGACAAAGATCCAGCTTTTGGGCCTTAGTGTTGGGTTGGCTAAGATGCAAGACGAGTTTCTCTGTGTCTCTTTTCAGGAGTAGATCGAGTCTTTCTTGGTCGGCCTCCATGCAGACCTCTCATGTGCAATGTTTGCTGGAGTGTCTGCCATGATATCTTGGTCCAAGAATTGCCCAGATTGTTCAGGATATCATTGATGGTGATCTGTGGATTGTTGTTGTCCTTTCGCAATATTTTTCTTGCCAAACAAGGGGACACCGTTGGCTTCCGACTGCGTACTTCAATGTTTTTTACTGAGTTGAACTTCTTGTTCTTCCTAAATATGCTTTGTATGGTGGATTATGGCACTTGGAATTGTTTCGAAATAGCTCTGTAGCCTTTCCTTTTTGTGAGCATTTACAATATGCACAAAAAAGGTCCTCACTGAGTTATTTGATTTTCTTCGCCATGCTGACAAAGAGCTAGAGTGTTGTCCTATAACATCCTTCACTGTACATTCAATAGGACACATTTGTAATGCATTCACATTGTATGCACACATCATGGAATAATTGCATAACAATATAAAAGCCTATCACACAATATAAAGAATGTTTGGAATGTCAAAAACATGTGTTTTATCACCAAAAATGGCCTCAATCCTAAGACTTGGTATGGGGTATGAATAATTTTGGACAGGCATAAAAACACAATTTTTGTTCCAATTCTATTGTTATGCAAAAAATGTTGAGCCCAAATATACTGATTTGTACTTACAAACTAATTGTCTTTAAAGCAAAGCGAAAGTTCCACCACTCCAGCTGGTATACATGTAGATATGAGAAAAACGCAAAAAAACTCATATTTCTCAAAGAGTATGAATAATTGTGGGCTTAACTGTATGTAATATGCAGGGCCATATTTTAATTCTGTTCATTGACATTGTGGCCTATTTCAGTGATAATTTCATGTTATTCTAATGTACTAGAAAAACTTTTAGTTAGTTAGTATCTATCAATTCAATCAAAACTCAATTCTGGCACTTGCATACCTTTTTTGGGTCGATTATTTAAAATACGCTCTCACATTACATTGCAAGAGTAGACGAATAGGAATATATTTTGTGAGACAGGCTTTTACGGTGGGAATTCATAATATAAATTACAATTTTAACGGGGTCACCTTCAGACAAGTTTAGATTAGGCCTAAAAAAATGGTTTGATTGGCCTAACAGGCTAACATGACAAAAACAAATTTAGGGTAGGTCGGTCGGGATTTAAAAAATAAAACGAGGGCATCAATGATGCGAACCACGATATATTATGAAAGCATAAATCAGGAGTAATATATCATATTCTGTGTTACAGAGTGATACCATTCTTAATTACTTCAAAATCATGGTTTAAAGAGTGAAAATTAAGTGTCAAGTCTGCGTGAAAACTTATTTTTCACGCTAAATTCATTCTAATATAAATCCACGATTTAGAAGTGATGAGGAAAAGTATCGCTCTGTAATTCATAATATATTTATGATCAGTAATCTGGCAGAAAATTGATTATGTAGGTTGAATGAGTGTCTTTGCTTAAACAATCTCATGTTACGCGTTTTGAAATGAGGTTATGCTCTTGTACATAACTGCTCATGTAAGAGCATTGTCTAAATTGCTGCCTATTTTACAAGTTGACCTTGGGAGACCTTTGCCTTATATTAAACAATTTGTAATCTCAACCTACATGTACCTCACGTTACTGGTATTAAAGCTGTACGTATAATAGTACTACAATCCTATGACAGTCACTAAAATAAGCATTTGTCTCAAAGCTCCCGTTTGAAAAAACAAAAAACAAAAAACAAAAACATAATCATAAATTTAAAAAAAAATAATAATAATAATAATAATAATAAATAATAATAATAATAAAAAAAGAAATGTAAAAAAAATAAAATACAAAATAAATAAAAAATAAAAGAAATTTTAAACATAATAATAAAAAATAAATAAATAATTAAATAAAGAAAAAAAAATAAAAAAAAGAAAAAATTAAAAAGAAAAATATTTAAACAAATGAAATAAATAAATTTAAAAAAAATAAAAAAATAAATAAACAATAATAATAATAAAAAACATTTTAAAAAAAATTAAAAATTAAAAGTAAAAAGAAATATAAAAAAAAAAAACAAATTAAAAAAACAAAAAATTAAAATTAAAATATAAAATAGAAATAAAAAAATAAATAATAATAATAATAAAAAATAAAAAAATAAAAAAATAAATTAAAAAAAAAAATTTTAAAAATAAATAACAAATAAATAAGTTTAAAAAAAAAATAAAAAAATAAAAACTTTAAAAAAAAAAAATTTAAAAAATTAAAAAAAAAAATTAAATGAACAAAAAAATAATATTATTGAACTGCACCAATACGGACCACTAATGTGAAGCCCAAGGGGGCTCCCACCAATCCACCCGAAGCAGGGACTCTCCCCCACTAAATGCGGGAGACAAGCATACAAGGAAACCAATTTGCCGGAACGGGGGAAGTAGCTGCTCCAACCCCCAGTCCAGATCAGCTGAGACAATGTAATGGCGACAGACAGACTGATTGTCCCAAAGACCAGACTGAAGTGGAAGCGTGATGGGGCCTAAGAGAAGGACCCAACGCTGACCCGATCGCCCACTTACGTGAGAAAGACCTCACGGTTACCGATCGTCAGATACAGCTACTTTCCCAAGGAAAGAATAGAGCAATGATGGGAAAGCCTATAGAGAGGCTGAGTAATGACAATTCCCAATAGGGAGGCAGTGGGTGGGAAAGAGAACCAGGGAGGCTCTGTGCACACAGACAGCCATGTTGATAGTTGCTATGTGATCCCAAAAACAAGTGAGGGCGCTATTTTATATGCTACCACTTATCAGAGGGGGTCACACACAAGGCACCTAATACTCTATTAGGTTAGGTATCAGAGGGGGTCACACACAAGGCACATACTACTCTGTTAGGTTAGTTGCACCTCTTGGTTTGTTCAATAAAATTAGTTAATAAAACTTAACCTCCCCATAATAATAATAATAATAATTAAATGAAGAAGAAAAAAAATTTTAAAAAAAATATAAAAAAAAATAAAATAAAATAAAATAAAATAAATACATGAAATAAATAATTCGTTGAGGAAATTTTTTTTGTTAACTTAAACCGCCACTGGACGGGCTTGAACTCACGCGGCCGCAATACAAATGCTTCCTTCCTGAAAAGATTTCAAATCCAACGCCTTAACCGCTCCGCCACGGAACCAGCTGAGAAAGAGTACGTGTAAGATTGATATATTCTAAACAGAAGAGCTGTCCGCCTCAGCTACCAACTCTGCTAGCTACGCTAAATACGTGCTAGATACGTGAGACCGTGTTTCCGAGATCATGTATTGCGCGGTAAGCGTTGTATGTCAGCCGCCGGGAGTCGTTACACGTAATAAGCCGTGCATGGGGAGGTTTTTAAAAGTACTCCCGGCGGCTGATATACAACGCTACCGTAGCCTCGTGCGAGTATAATATCACCACATTCATCCACGATGTGACGTATTTCATGACTAAATTGTCTCATTACGCTAATATCAAAATCGAATTTCGAAAAACTGTGTCATGAGCTCGATTAAATAAGGTCCACAATATTCAGGCGAATTTTGAGTGATAACCATACGCTAACGAAAAAGTAGTTAGCATTTTAAAATTACACACAAACGAATGCATTAACCAGTGCCCGCAGATCCCGCCGCAGATACGAGGCTAGTGATAAGCAGGATAAAATAACCCCGATATCTACATGTACATGTATATCGTGGTAAAAAATCATCTGCTTTGGGGACTTAAAATAGCCGAAAATGAAAGCAAACAGTCAGAAACTTAAATACTTTGTTCAATTTTTATTTTTTATACAATTTATTTTTTTTAGAATTTTTTTTTTCCTCCCTCAAAATAATAAAATATTCAGTCAAAGTATTATTCCAATGTCAACCATGAAAACTAGCCTACAAATTTATAACCAACCCAACCAGATTCACAATGCTTCATATAAATATATAACTTATCTTGCCATATCTTATCATAACCCTAACCCCCTTGAGTGCTAAAAAATGCTAATCCAAAGTCCCTCTCCAAACGCATGCGCCGTCGGTTTTCGATGACGTAGTCAACCGAGCCTATATAATGAGTGCAGTATACTGCACGAATGTGTAGCTGAGGGCCGTGGCTTAGTGTTAGGAAGGTGGGGCTCGAGAACGGAGGGTCCCCGGATCGAATCCCGGCAGGTTCCCGGAGATTTAGTTGCTGTTTTTTCCTCGAAAATTGTGATCCCGGTCAAAAATCCTAAACCGGGGTTAGGGTTATGGTAAAAAAAAAAAAGGTTTTTTTTCGTGTTCTATTAACCCTAACCCCCCTGAGTGCTAAAAAATGCTAATCCAAAGTCCCTCTCCAAACGCATGCGCCGTCGGTTTTCGATGACGTAGTCAACCGAGCCTATATAATGAGTGCAGTATACTGCACGAATGTGTAGCTGAGGGCCGTGGCTTAGTGTTAGGAAGGTGGGGCTCGAGAACGGAGGGTCCCCGGATCGAATCCCGGCAGGTTCCCGGAGATTTAGTTGCTGTTTTTTCCTCGAAAATTGTGATCCCGGTCAAAAATCCTAAACCGGGGTTAGGGTTATGATAAGATAAGATAAGATAAGATAACAAGGTAACATACAAATTATGTACATGTAAGTAAGCTTTTTTTCATTTCCAAACACTATCATAACTCATTGCTAAACCTCTCATGAAATCAATCCGTTTGTGTTCAGTAAATACCAAATCTATATCGAATATGGTTCCGCTTGGATCCTAATGCGCCAACCACAAAACATGTTTACCGAAAACCGTGAAACTTGAAAACCACAAAATCCGAGAACCGCCCTAGTTTTAATACTGGTCCTAATAAAATTGTCATTCAATTATTTTTTCCACTTACCATCACTTCTTACAAAACCAACATGCATAGCACAGATAAAAGCAGCAGCAGTAAGTATTGCTAGATTGATGCTTGCCATGGTGACGTTCGTTTCTTCTAATTCCTTAAAGCCAACTGAACTGAAAACAGAAAAAAATCAGTGGTAAAAGGTTAGCATTCCCAAAATAGGAGGGAAATATTTATATTATATCTTTCAACTTTTCAGAATCAAAATTGGCAAACTTTTGCTTTGGTTCGGATCAGTGTTCGAAATACCACCTGCATGCATGCACATATGCAGCTAACCGGGCTGTGCATGTAAGCTTTCAATACTTACCTGCACGCGTGCATGTACAATTATGGTCATAATGTTGTACAATGTACTTGAGAGGGATGAAACGCATCTGAGTAAAATAAATATTCTATTCCATATCAATTGTGAGGGTAAGTCTCAAAGCATGATTGATTTTGCCAATTGTTTTGACTTATAGGCCTATGAATGGAATGTTCTGTGCATGCAAAAATTATTTTGTGCAGGTAACTTTTCAAAGCTACATGCACTGCATGTGGCTTTTTTTTTTTGTATTTCGACCACTGGTTCGGATATATCATTTAGTGTCCAAAGAATCTGTATAGCTACATGTAGGTTTAACCAGGGGTGTGCCACTGATGAGCTTGCCGATCGGAGGCCACTTTTAAATTAAAATTTGGTCAGCATAGAATTGGTAGCGCTATACAGATAAGGCGTGATTGTAGCAGACGACGCGACGCTGGCCACGCGTGTCTCAGACGACCCAATATGGCAGCGGGAGTGCACCATTTTGAATTATTTTTAACAGTCATCGCCCGGTTAACGATGAAAATTCTTCTAATTATGATGAATTTGTCAAAATGATAAGATTACCATTCGCAATTACGTGTTATTCACTACGAATTCAAAATTTAGGTTTCGCGTGGCCACCGTCGTCTGTGTAAATCTACAGCGCCCCCAAACATATGCCGATCAAAAATGACGTTAAACCTGGTTAAACATTGTTAAACGCCGGTCACGGACGCATTCCGGACGATTACCATAATTTATGTAAATATGCAAAAGGGACCTTTTTCGCTACATACGTTATAGGACTTTCCTATCCCAAAATTAATAGTATCCCTGGTTTAACCCTATTTCAATTTCCAAGACATACTGACTTGAATTTGGATCGCCCTATTCCTGCTACAGTAAAAAAGTGACGCTGACTGTCTATGATAGTTTTCGTAGCTAATTTATACTAAAGCAGAAGTCACACCTATGTATTAGGTATGATAAAAATACATGGCAGACTATACTTAAACTTAAAGGTAGATGTTCCGATTTTCAACTTGAAGTTTTCTATTCTACATGAAAGGTCATCCTTAAAAAAGTCGTGTTCCAAAGTTTGAGTTGCATAGCTCTAATGGTTCTTATTTTAGACGCACAAGATGCTGTGAACTGTACCCATTGAGTAGTACACAAACTATATCGGTGGTTACCACCATTCGCGGAAATTCAACGTTATTTCATCGATTTCTCCGTAATTATACCGATTTAGGCCGTCAAATTTCAGTATGATGATGAGAAAAATACGAGCTTTCATATGATATGAAAATCTCTGTATGTTTGAAATAATTCTGTGTTACGAAAATGTGATCGGGTCATCTACCTTTAATCATCTCCCATGCCTGTGAGCTTAAAATTGTTTGTAGAAAAAATCTTGCGCTTTTTTATTTATTTTATATCTGAACGGCAACTTTGAACTGACCCTCACAGCGATTTCACTGGGTTAATTTCTGGAGGGTGAAAAACCAAAATGATGGCCAAAACGTGTGCTTGTGCAGTGTTTTGAGCAGTAACACGATGACATATATTTTCAACATTTTTCACTCTTGAGAAAAATGTTGAAGGGTGAAAATCAAAAGTGAAGGGTATCTCACCCTTTGTATGAGTGAAAACACTGGGCCTCAAATATCTAGTGAGAGGGCGCGCCCTACGATAAATACACAAATTCAGACAATGGCGGTCCATAAATATCATTGTGGCAAGACCCCTGGTCACGTGCTGGTATCGTAAGAACACACCCGCTTCTTGAAAAGCTGTACATTCTCTATATCATTATATTGTAATAATATTTCAAATGTCATATTTCAGAGGGAAAAAGCATGTATAGTTATAAATTAACCATATTTAACTGAAATAAAACAAAGTAATTTGTTACAAAAATATAGACCAAAAAAAAAGTGACCCCAGTGAGATTCAAACTCACTCGTCCAAATATTCTTTGATCATAACAAGCCAATGCCTTAACCACTCGGCCACCGCAGCAGGCCATTTAAGGCTGTTGCCATGGCAACAGCACACCATTGATGTTCAAAATTTTAATATCAAGTACATCGATATACCAACCTTAAAACATGGTTTATCATTTCTCAAGGGGGCACTTACACTAAAAGGTGTTTAAGAAGGACATTCTGGTAGACTCATGCAGGGGGAGGAACACGAAGGTTGGCATATTTGGTTCATATTTTGTATATTGAGTGAGTGCCCCAAGTTATGACCATTGGTGAAATAAAAAAATTCTCCGACCCCCATAGGCTAAGATTCATGACCCCCCCTAAATGTGGCCCCCCTGGAACGGCAATTATATAAGAAAAAGTAATAAAAGTAGTACATTGGATGAGTCCAAACGAACAGAAAGGTACTTCCAATGAGAATCAAACTTCTCATGAGGTAAATTAGTACCCTCCGCTTTGTAAATATGATAAGATGTGTGAAAAAAGTTATTGGGTTAGTCTATTTTTTCAAAGGGGTGTTTTCCTATTTTCGTGCTTTCAGGAAACTTTAAAAAATGCAATTATTGGACAAAATTTGATTTAAAAAAAAACAACTTTCATATTTTTTTATTTTTTTTATTTTAACATATAATCTATTTATATCATTGCTTAATCAAATTTAAAAGTCAAAATAATGGTATCCCCTCTGATTCAGTATAAACCAACCTCAAAAAGACAAGCAGTTTTGTAAAAGTATAAAAATGCACATTTGTAATTATGCTGAGTTTTCTTCAAATGGTTTGTGTAATAATCTTTTTTATTCAAATGCAACTACTCCTTGGACACAAAGTAGGGCCAACATAGTCCTTTTATGTCATTAACCATTGTTAATAGGTCATACCATTTTATTGGAGGGGTGTTTTTGTCAATGCATTATCTGAATTGCACTAAAATAGATGGCTTGTTGATCGTTAAGTTAAATAACGGGTTGTTTTCTCGGGCCACCCACTCAAATATACCACTACCCCTACACCACTCACCCCACACCACAACACCCCAACCAACCCCAACCCAACACAACCCACTCCACCACCCCTTAAAACGGAGTGTCAAGCAACAGGGTTATGTTATAGGGAGTAAACCCTAGCGCTTTAATACATCACGCATCAGGGTGAGCTATTGCTGAAGAGCCGAAACTATACATGTAAGGATTGTCACTGATTAGCATCATCAGCCAATGTTTTCAACACCCCACCCCATCCCATCCCACCCCACCCCATCCCACCCCATCAAGAGATCTACTCAAAATTCACCATCCATCTATATTCCCTCCTGTAAACATGTTAACAATTATTTGGTGAACATTCTGAAACTATGGTAACAGAGAGTACACTAGGTAGTTGAAACACAGGTGAGACTAAATTCCGACTCCAAGGCCTTGACCGTCAAAAATCATGATAGACCCAACCAAACAATTCCACCGATTTTTAGGACATTGAGAGGGGGTCTTAGGTTAGTAACCTCTCAACTACTAACCTAAGACCCTTGGATTTTTGGCGCCAAAATGGATTCAAATGATCTCTCATCCTCTCTAAACAATTTATCCACTATCCTCTTGTATCTAAAACTGATTTTTAGGACATTCGAGAGGGGATCTCAGGTTAGTAGTTTACCCCTCCCCCCCCCCCCTCCCTCTCAACTACTAACTTAAGACCCTTGGATTTTTGGCGCCAAAATGGATTCAAATGGTCTCTCATCCCCTGTAAACAACTTATCCACTATCCTCGTGTATCTAAAACTGATTTTTAGGACATTTGAGAGGGGGTCTTAGGTTAGTAGTTTACCCCCCTCTCAACTACTAACCTAAGACCCTTGGATTTTTGGCGCCAAAATGGATTCAAATGATCTATCATCCTCTCTAACAACTTATCCACTATCCTCTTGTATCTAAAACTGATGTTAGGACATTTGAGAGGGGGTTCTTAGGTTAGTAGTTTACCTCCCTCTCAACTACTAACCCAAGACCCTTGGATTTTTGGCGCCAAAATGGATTCAAATGATCTCTCATCCTCTCTAAACAACTTATCCACTATCCTCTTGTATCTAAAACTGATTTTTAGGACATTTGAGAGGGGTCTTAGGTTAGTAGTTTACCCCCCTCTCAACTACTAACCTAAGACCCTAGGATTTTTGGCGCCAAAATGGATTCAAATGATCTCTCATTCCCTCTAAACAACTTATCCACTATCCTCGTGTATCTAAAACTGATTTTAGACCCCCCCCCCCCCCCCTCTCAACTACTAACCTAAGACCCTTGGATTTTGGTGCGAAAATGGATTCAAATGATCTCTCATCCTCTCTAAACAACTTATCCACTATCCTCTAAAATTGATTTTAGGACATAGGAGGTCTTAGGTTAGTAGTTTACCCCCCTCTCAACTACTAACCTAAGACCCTTGGATTTTTGGCGCCAAAATGGATTCAAATGATCTCTCATCCCCTGTAAACAACTTATCCACTATCCTCGTGTATCTAAAACTGATTTTTAGGACATTTGAGAGGGGGTCTTAGGTTAGTAGTTTACCCCTCTCTCAACTACTAACCTATGACCCTTGGATTTTTGGCGCCAAAATGGATTCAAATGATCTCTCATCCCCTGTAAACAACTTATCCACTATCCTCGTGTATCTAAAACTGATTTTTAGGACATTTGAGAGGGGGTCTTAGGTTAGTAGTTTACCCCTCTCTCAACTACTAACCTATGACCCTTGGATTTTTGGCGCCAAAATTGATTCAAATGATCTCTCATCCTCATCCTGGAATCAAATGATATCTCATCCTCTCTAAACAACATATCCACTATCCTCGTGTATCTAAAACTGATTTTTAGGACATTTGAGAGGGGATCTTAGGTTAGTAGTTTACCCCCTCTCAACTACTAACCTAAGACCCTTGGATTTTTGGCGCCAAAATGGATTCAAATGATCTCTCATCCCCTGTAAACAACTTATCCACTATCCTCGTGTATCTAAAACTGATTTTTAGGACATTTGAGAGGGGGTCTTAGGTTAGTAGTTTACCCCTCTCTCAACTACTAACCTATGACCCTTGGATTTTTGGCGCCAAAATTGATTCAAATGATCTCTCATCCTCTCTAAGCAACTTATCCACTATCCTCGTGTATCTAAAACTGATTTTTAGGACATTTGAGAGGGGGTCTTAGGTTAGTAGTTTACCCCCCTCTCAACTACTAACCTAAGACCCTTGGATTTTTGGCGCCAAAATGGATTCAAATGATCTATCATCCTCTCTAACAACTTATCCACTATCCTCTTGTATCTAAAACTGATGTTAGGACATTTGAGAGGGGGTTCTTAGGTTAGTAGTTTACCTCCCTCTCAACTACTAACCCAAGACCCTTGGATTTTTGGCGCCAAAATGGATTCAAATGATCTCTCATCCTCTCTAAACAACTTATCCACTATCCTCTTGTATCTAAAACTGATTTTTAGGACATTTGAGAGGGGTCTTAGGTTAGTAGTTTACCCCCCTCTCAACTACTAACCTAAGACCCTAGGATTTTTGGCGCCAAAATGGATTCAAATGATCTCTCATTCCCTCTAAACAACTTATCCACTATCCTCGTGTATCTAAAACTGATTTTAGACCCCCCCCCCCTCTCAACTACTAACCTAAGACCCTTGGATTTTGGTGCGAAAATGGATTCAAATGATCTCTCATCCTCTCTAAACAACTTATCCACTATCCTCTAAAATTGATTTTAGGACATAGGAGGTCTTAGGTTAGTAGTTTACCCCCCTCTCAACTACTAACCTAAGACCCTTGGATTTTTGGCGCCAAAATGGATTCAAATGATCTCTCATCCCCTGTAAACAACTTATCCACTATCCTCGTGTATCTAAAACTGATTTTTAGGACATTTGAGAGGGGGTCTTAGGTTAGTAGTTTACCCCTCTCTCAACTACTAACCTATGACCCTTGGATTTTTGGCGCCAAAATGGATTCAAATGATCTCTCATCCCCTGTAAACAACTTATCCACTATCCTCGTGTATCTAAAACTGATTTTTAGGACATTTGAGAGGGGGTCTTAGGTTAGTAGTTTACCCCTCTCTCAACTACTAACCTATGACCCTTGGATTTTTGGCACCAAAATTGATTCAAATGATCTCTCATCCTCATCCTGGAATCAAATGATATCTCATCCTCTCTAAACAACATATCCACTATCCTCGTGTATCTAAAACTGATTTTTAGGACATTTGAGAGGGGATCTTAGGTTAGTAGTTTACCCCCTCTCAACTACTAACCTAAGACCCTTGGATTTTTGGCGCCAAAATGGATTCAAATGATCTCTCATCCCCTGTAAACAACTTATCCACTATCCTCGTGTATCTAAAACTGATTTTTAGGACATTTGAGAGGGGGTCTTAGGTTAGTAGTTTACCCCTCTCTCAACTACTAACCTATGACCCTTGGATTTTTGGCGCCAAAATTGATTCAAATGATCTCTCATCCTCTCTAAGCAACTTATCCACTATCCTCGTGTATCTAAAACTGATTTTTAGGACATTTAAGAGGGGGTCTTAGGTTAGTAGTTTACCCCCTCTGAACTACTAACCTAAGACCCTTGGATTTTTGGCGCCAAAATGGATTCAAATGATCTCTCATCCCCTCTAAACAACTAATCCACTATCCCCGTGTATCTAAAACTGATTTTTAGGACATTGAGAGGGGGTCTTAGGTTAGTAGTTTACCCCCTCTCAACTACTAACCTAAGACCCTTGGATTTTTGGCGCCAAAATGGATTCAAATGATCTATCATCCTCTCTAACAACTTATCCACTATCCTCTTGTATCTAAAACTGATGTTAGGACATTTGAGAGGGGGTTCTTAGGTTAGTAGTTTACCTCCCTATCAACTACTAACCTAAGACCCTTGGATTTTTGGCGCCAAAATGGATTCAAATGATCTCTCATCCTCTCTAAACAACTTATCCACTATCCTCTTGTATCTAAAACTGATTTTTAGGACATTTGAGAGGGGTCTTAGGTTAGTAGTTTACCCCCCTCTCAACTACTAACCTAAGACCCTTGGATTTTTGGCGCCAAAATGGATTCAAATGATCTCTCATTCCCTCTAAACAACTTATCCACTATCCTCGTGTATCTAAAACTGATTTTAGACCCCCCCCCCCCCCCCCCCCCCCCCTCTCAACTACTAACCTAAGACCCTTGGATTTTGGCGCGAAAATGGATTCAAATGATCTCTCATCCTCTCTAAACAACTTATCCACTATCCTCTAAAATTGATTTTAGGACATTTGAGAGGAGGTCTTAGGTTAGTAGTTTACCCCCCTCTCAACTACTAACCTAAGACCCTTGGATTTTTGGCGCCAAAATGGAATCAAATTATCTCTCATCCTCTCTAAACAACATATCCACTATCCTCGTGTATCTAAAACTGATTTTTAGGACATTTGAGAGGGAATCTTAGGTTAGTAGTTTACCCCCTCTCAACTACTAACCTAAGACCCTTGGATTTTTGGCGCCAAAATGGATTCAAATGATCTATCATCCTCTCTAAACAACTTATCCACTATCCTCTTGTATCTAAAACTGATGTTAGGACATTTGAGAGGGGGTTCTTAGGTTAGTAGTTTACCTCCCTCTCAACTACTAACCTAAGACCCTTGGATTTTTGGCGCCAAAATGGATTCAAATGATCTCTCATCCTCTCTAAACAACTTATCCACTATCCTCTTGTATCTAAAACTGATTTTTAGGACATTTGAGAGGGGTCTTAGGTTAGTAGTTTACCCCCCTCTCAACTACTAACCTAAGACCCTTGGATTTTTGGCGCCAAAATGGATTCAAATGATCTCTCATTCCCTCTAAACAACTTATCCACTATATTCGTGTATATAAAAACTGATTTTTAGGACATTTGAAAGGGGGTCTTAGGTTAATAGTTTACCCCCTCTCAACTACTAACCTAAGACCCTTGGATTTTTGGCGCCAAAATGGATTCAAATGATCTCTCATCCTCTCTAAACAACTTATCCACTATCCTCGTGTATCTAAAACTGATTTTTAGGACATTTGAGAGGGGGTCTTAGGTTAGTAGTATACCTCCCTCTCAACTACCAACATAAGACCCTTGGATTTTTGGCACCAAAATGGATTCAAATGATCTCCCATCCTCTCTAAACTATTTATCCACTATTCTCTTGTATCTAAAACTGATTTTTGTGTCTTAGTTTTTGTGTCTTAGTTTTTGATTCTTAGTTTTGGGGTCTTAGGTCTTAGGTCTTAGGTTAGTAGACACCGGTTGGATGCATATGTAAAACATTGATTGCTGAATACTGACAAAGCAAGATATAAAGTTCGGTATAATTCATGAAAATGCACAAAGAGGGTATAATAGGAACACCCCTGTTATATAATGGAATGCTCTTAATTAGACTATAAGTTTTAGTCTGCTCATTAACAATGCTCAGATTAAAGAATGAATACTGAATATGACTAATTAATATATGTTCTACTTTGTACAGTTACCAAGCTTTATTAAATGCGTCATACGTGTAACCATTATAGGACATACACCCCTACGTAATAATGGTATCAACCTTGTATGGTCATGTGTTTGAGCCAGCATACAATAAGCATACCCATGTGTATTCATATGGTTCAAATAAAAACAGCTTGTGTATTATTCGGTGCCACATTAAAGTTTAAAATGCTATGTAAATTGTGAATTCCCTATAAATATAATGGAATAACCGTCTTTTAAGAGGGTTAAACCATTTAAAAATGGTTACACGAGTGAGCCAATCAAATGATGAGTTTATTGGACTGAGTGGGAAACTAAATGGGGAACAATTTGTTTGACAATGGTTCAAAACAAGTCAATATGGAAGGGGAAATGGGCATTAAATACATTATAATATTTGCTAAAAATACAAAAGTGTACCTTCATTAATGTCACGTGATCAAAATACTCATCATGGCACCATTATTTGAAATGCATTTTTATAAACATTAACAGTAGGGTAATACATGGCGCAAATATTAAAAAAATTAAAAGATATGAAAATTGTGGTTTTTTTAAATGAAAACGGTGAAAAATCACACTTTTGAGATATTTCTAAAACCATGAAAAGTAGCACCACCCCTATTCTTCATAATGGAACATTCCAAAATAATTTTTAGTTGTTCTGTGTATTTTTGAATAGTAGAAAGATGTCACATCAGATGTACGAAAAGAGAAAGTGATTAAAGGTACCTTCATTGTTATAAACATAGCAACAAATGTCTCCTAAATTCATTATTATCAAGTCTTCAACGGGGATATTTTAGCCTCGTTTTGAGGGGCTAGTATATCTCCCTAAGGGGGGTACCTGAGAATTTTTCATACTGATATTCATGAATGCTTTGAGGAACACAACAAAACTTCATAGTATGAGTAAAAAATGCTGACCCCTCTTTTCCTGGATTTTGCAATACTGCATGGTTTTCTCAGAATGTCTGTGTTAAAGCTAGAATCGGAAAGTAGGCCTATGCATGGGAAAATCCTAAATTTAAAAGACTTGACAGTAATACAATTGGGCAATTCCAAGCAAATGTCAACCAAATAGCCAAAATTTCAAATGTGCATCCAAAGTTTAATTCTATATACTTACTATACTAGTACAACAAATCATACTTAGTGATATTTGTCATCAGTTGGTATTATTCATCATAGGGTATTCTGCATGTTTCACTATCTGTCCCCATCCTAAGTATGACTCCTTCTAAATATGATTTTTGTGGTAATTTCTGTATCGCTTACCAGAGCTCAAAAACACACTTCTTTGTGCTTGTTCTTATCTACTCTTTCTCATCTATCTTGCCATTCGTTTAACATTTCGTACAAATGCACTATTCCCTTGAAAGTTAAGGCGAAATTTTAAGCCCATTCACTTTACGGCACTCGCAATGTTTATCGAAATCGGCGCCATGTTTTATTAATGAATAGTCTCATATTAATATTTTCGTTAGTTCGTAATGGTGTGCATAGCGTATAGATGTTTGTTATTTTGCGATGGGGTATGAGACTAAATCTGGACCGCGAAACTCGCGAAATGTCTAAAAAAAATGCTGCCATTGCGTTTACACGGCGGAGAATTATGATTAAATAATGGAATCATTTAGCATTTTCATGTTTTAAAAAGTGGCTGGAAAGAAAGATGAGGACTTTATGAAGGTGCGTAGTACACGCCAAAGTCCCAGTTGCCAGTGTACTTACCAAGTCACAATTTTCTGCACTGTCAATGTATGGCCCTTGTAAAATCCACTTTAATCTACTGGCATGCACCTCAACATATTTTAATCAGTTATCACTGGTATTTATCATTTAGCATCTAAAATCTCATGAAAAATGGAGTAATTCTTGATGGTGAAAAAAATATTTATATTATATTTCAGAGATAACAGAATTCTCACCACATCTTCTGGCATGTGTATTTATGAATGAAAATATCCAGAAGCCATAACCCTTGACCCCTGAAGAATGGTCAAATGCCCCACCCATTTTCTATCAAATGACCACATGTAATCCATATGATTGGTTAAGAATAAACTGTGTTTAATATTTTCAGATATTGACTATATTTATTTGACAGCTAAGGCCCCTTGCAATTAAATGTGAGTTTACTGTTGCCCGCGCGCGTCCAAAAGTCACCCGCGTGATATATGTAATATTTTTAAAATATTTAATTATTTCATTGTTTACAGCTTTTTCATAAGCTTTTTAACACTTTTCTGATGATAAAATTAGCCGATGAGCCGCATTGCAATACTTCCGGGTTGGGAAAACATTTCTGGGAAGTAAAAAACTCTTCACGAAACGTGCAACTGTCGCTTTGTATTGAAATGTGTGCATTTGAAGCATATTCGTAGGCACGGCAATTGATTACTGCGCAATCGTTTCAGCGCATGACGTCACATCAAAACCGCCGAACTTATTTGGAGTTTCCTAGTGCATTCTGGGTAATATTTCAGGTTTGTTTACGATCGCCATCTTTAAAATTCTCCGAGCTAGCGTAACGAAAAACAAATTACAAACATCGATCGAATATCTCATTAATATTCAAAATAGGTATGCAAATATGAGTAGACTCCTTTATAAAAGAAACAAAATGCAACGCCAAGGCAGTAGGTGGTGGTAGGACATAATTAACAGCATTTGAATTGTATTCGTACCTTGGATAATAGTTAACAACGCCGACAATATTAAATCAGGTGACTTTACCCCAAAATATTACAATATTAATATTTAATAGTCACCTCGTCCTGCTTTTCAAAAACGCAACAGTAAACTCACATTTAATTGCAAGGGGCCTAATACTCTTGATGCTATGAGCGGTGATTGTCATGCTATACTCTATTGAATGTACTATAGTCCAGGTGCAATTCCCTTTTGTTGTCAGGAATGTCAGTTCATGCTGCCTGGCCAAATCTTTTATGATGTAGCTAGATTATGTAAAGTACCTATGGTTGACACAATGAAAATTCTGACAAACATTGTTGCCAATCTAGTCAGCAAACAGTGAATTGGGCTCATTATAAACTGTGTGCTGTTTTCCAAACAAAAAGATTTTGTTGCTCAAGTAGAATTTTCTAATGGGATTACCCAACATTGGGCCATGTGTTTGTCTTTGTCTATGGCCTAAAAAGCACCTAGATGGTAACACTTTGTGCATCTTTTACTATATAGCTCAAATTGAACATGTACATTTGGTCAAAAAAATGTAGGCATTTTATGATCAGTGGCCCATATTTTCCTTCAAATGCAAGGATCAAGTGTAAGCTTGGACTATTTAAGGAGGACATATATTTGTAAAGCCCATGCTGTAAGTATAGGGAGCACATACCTAAATAGGTATCGCGACACGCTATCGTCGCGATCGCTCAAAGTTGAGTACGACAATAGTTCCTATTTGGCGGGAAAGAGAGTTATTTTTTGACGGTTTATGATATAATTTTTCACTAATATGTTGTGTTTGAAATGTGTAGTTGATGTTCTGACATTTAAACTAGGTGATTTGAGGTCAATTTTAATTTCACGGACCGATTTACACACGCGGTGATATCCAGACCGGAGACCGAATTTAGGTAGGCATATCACTACGTTGTTATGCGGCGGCTTATAGCAAAAAAAGTGCACGAGAAAGTTTGCTTCATATTGAGATATGTTGTAGATTACCCTTGTGAGTAAAACATATCAAAATTTCATTGAAATTGTATGGCTAATTTAGAAACTAGAGCCATTTAAGTAAGCCTTTCCTAACAGTAAAGTCTATGGCGAGCGTCTTGGTGCTGTGCTCCCTATAGGCAGGCGCGTAGCCAGGGGGGGGGCTATGGGGGCGCCCGCCCCCCCCGTAAAAAAATCGTAAAAAAAAATAAAAAAAGGGAGAGGAGAAGAAGGGGAAGAGGAGGAGGGAAGGGGGAGGTGCGATTACTCGAAATACTCGAAATCGAGAAAACCCGACAGTCATGACTAGCACCGCTTGGCATAAACCTCTCCATGAAACGGCTTGGCTACTAGTATCATATTACATACTGCTACGCTTCAAGTTCATCAATATGAACAAGGTCGTCCGAATCCCTGACCATCGAAGCACAGAGCTCAGAGTATACATGCAGTAAGAGGACAGCATAGGAGCAATAGTGGATACCACACATATAATTGAAACGTCCATTGCCAAATCCGACCTCGTCGATCTAACACATGTTGCCGGGTAAAATAGAAACATATTCAAAGAAGACTTCATCCCGCCATTTAGGTAAGAACATAATTTTTGTATTTTTATAATCTTGTTTAATTGGATTAATCTTATACCGGTATCATTGATATCGTGACTGAGTATCGTCTTCATTGAAGAATGGCAGTTTCAGTTTCATTGCAAATTGGAAGTTTGCTTATAAATTCATTACAAAGTTTAGTCTATAGGCCTAAAAAGGATTCTCATCAAATTATCATTCTAAGTATCATGACTTATATTTATACTAGCTGGCCTATTATAACCAGGTGGCGGGGGCTTATAGTTAGGTATTTGATAGGGGTATTATTTGATAGGGGGAGGGGGGGGGCGAGAAATCAAAATGAACCGACTAGATGGAGCAGCCAGTGGCGGCACGTGGGTGTTAGTAGCATGAGTGCTAATCGGCGCGCAGAGTGGCGATGTGCCCCGCCCCTCCTCAGAATTAAGAAGATGTTGAAAATATGCAACGAAAAATAATTAATTGCACCATTTTGAAAATGGTGCAATTAATTTGGTGCATATACTTTAAAAATTTAAACAATTGTTGATTGAATTTAATTACGTTAAAGTTACAAAAAACATATCGATCTCGGTGATTTAATGGCCTCGAAACAAACAATTTGTGGCAAATGTGTAAGCATCTTTACTGCCGATATTATGGTAAAATATTGCACCAAATGGCTTTATATGGACCATGATTTTTCAAAAATCGCTAACATCTGAGGGGGGCACATCCCCCCTCTCCGCGTTGCCGCGTCGGGCGGTGCTGCGCACCGCTTTGATAGTAATTATTAGCGGTCACTGCGCCCCCCGTAAAATTAACTTCTGGCTACGCGCCTGATAGGTGCTGGTTATTGAATATTTTTCTTGTTTGCTATGTGGTTATTTTGGGCCTGTTTTGGCCTGTTCAAAACAGGCCAACGGTGGTTGTTTAAGTCATAATGTTTGTCAGGTCCCTCAATTAGTAAATTGAGGGACCTGAAGTTAGGTCTAGGTGCGTAGCTAGTATGAAAATCAACGGAATCAACAGCAGTTTTGCTGTAATTCACCCCGGCTCTCATTCGAAAGCCACACCACCATTCACTTTATACAGCAAATCAAATTGACAGTTTCTCGCAATACAATTTCCTCATACGTTGGTAGGGGAAAAAAAGGGGAAAAAACCACCAACGTATGGGTTTCCTGAGTGTTGGTAGGGGGAAAAAAGGGAAAAAACCCACCAACGTATGGGTTTCCTGTACTACTACTATACTAGGCATGTATTACTCTTTACTTTACATGTTTATGAGCTGAGGTCTGCAACTATTTTAACGTGTTCTAAATACGTAACATAGAACTTAGAAGTAAATCATTCCTAGCAGGTGGCCGAATTCCCCAGCCCTGGCAAATTTGCCAGTGCACTGGCAAATATGGCCGCTAAGTGGGCATATTTGCCAGTGTTTACAGTTAATCCAAAAGTAGCGCTTCCACACAAAAAATGGCAAATTCTACCTTTCATATATCAATTGCTTAACTCAATACCTAAATATTTCGTGTCGCTTCAAAAAAATTCTTGGTTGCGTTTTGCCAGAAAAATGATGAAATTTCAGTCATTTTGTGGCAAGTAGACATTTTTCCTGTATTTACAGTTAATCCAAAAGAAGCGCTCTCACACACACAAAATGGCATCTTCTATCCTTCCTATATCGATATCTGAACTCTATACCAAAATATTTAGTGTCGCTTGAAAAAAATTGGGTTGCATTTTACCAGAAAAATGATGCAATTTCAGTCATTTTTGGCCAAAATATTTGTAATGTTTGTAATATCATTTTCAAACTTTCATTGAAAGTGCTCTAACATTAACAAAACGGAAATCCTCAATACCTAAACATTTTGTGAAACTTCATGTTTTGTTGGAAAATTAATTAAATGTCAGTCATTTTGGGCCTCCAAAAATCAAGATATTTCATTGAAAGTTTATTTTAAAACATTTGATAGAAATGGGACTTACATTACATACATGTACAAAACAGCAACAAATTCAAAACAAATACTTGGATTCACTTGGATTTTGTAATATCAGAGAAAAATATAAAAGCCTCAAAGTGTATTCATGAATTTTACATGAACATTGTCGTTTAGAATGAGGCTGGGCTGGTTGGCCTACCTTGCCCCTTCCTGCATTGCTCCTCTCAAGTTATGCCTAGGTGCTACACGCTTAGTTTTTGCCATGGTTTGAATACACTATCAGCTGAGTAAATAGTGTGGCTAGTCCTGTTATGACCCAGCTGATCAAGGCCACTAGCTATATATTGCATCATACAAACATACTAGTACATGTACAGATGACCACGCCTTTGATTCAAGAAAGGTATATTCAATGGACATTCATATGAACAATAGCAACTTTGAAATACAGGTGAACTGAACTAGTAAACAAGATACCTGGTAAAAGCTCATGCATTGAATTATAATTTGCATAATAAAAGCAACCATGCCAGGTGTATGGGATTAAGCAAGATTGCCCAATAGTTACACAAATGCCACATGGCCAGTCAGTTGGTAACCTTCCACCACACAGTACACATCGATGCTCCAATCTGCACACACTGATCCAACATCTTCTACCATCACATTATTTTACTAGATTCAAATATAAAGCATTACATCTCAGTATGGCTAATTTGGCTTCAAACATAATTGGTGTAGGCACAGTGGCGTAGCTAGGATTTTTTTCAGGGGGGGCAAGATTTCTAAAATTTTCGTAAAAGGTTGCCCCAAAAAAGATTCTAGTCACTTACCTCGTGAATTTCACGTAAGTGGGGGGGGGGGGGGGGGCTCAAAAAAATTCGCACAGTCCAAAAAAAAATCGCACAGTCCAAAAATATCGCACAGTAAATGTACTACATTTACAATTTTGCCTTCTATTTGCCTAATAACCTCGGTCTTTTGTCTCAATTTTTTCCTATTTCCTTTTATTCTCACTTTTTTTTTTTTTAGAGGGGTGGGGGGCGGGGGGCTCAAATTGGATTTTTTTCGTCAGGGGGGGCATTTGCCCCCCCTGCCCCCCCCCTGAGCTACGCCACTGTATAGGCATGGTCCAAGGAATTCCAGCAGAGAAATGGGTCGGGGTGCAGATCATTCTGTTCCCCTCTCATTTTACTCTACCATCAAAGGGTATGTATACTACATGTATGTGACATAATGTTGGTTCATAACAAAAAGCTAAGGAAGACATTTTCTTGTAGCTAATAAAGACCAATTTGAACACAAAAAGAGCAATAATCCTAATTACATACATCAGCCACCACCAAACAAACATCCCCTCCACATGTTATGAAATTAATCATATTAGAAGCTGTTTCCCTGCACCTAATATCCAGAAAATGATATCAATAAAAAGCAAATACAATACCCCCCCCCCCCCCTTGAGAAAAAACAACAACAAAGAATAAAATAAGGATTTTTGATTTTTCCCACCACCCATTATCCAGAAAAAGACCCCCCCCCCCCCCCCCCCCGGATAAAGACAATACCCCCTACTCGAAAAAACAAACAGCCCACCCACACCTGAACAAAAAGACAATCCCCACAGCCCACCCCAAGAAAAACGAGAAAAAAAACAAAGAAAAAGAAACAACAAAAATCTACTAGAATACCCACAAGACCCCACCCCCATAACACTTAAAAACAATAAAAGAAAAGAAAAACATGGATAACTAAACAAGTAAATAAATGTTTAAAAAATAAGTCACCAAACAGTAAATACATAAATAAATCAATGAATAAATCAATAAAATTAATATAGACAAAAATAAAAATAAAAAAAACTGAACAAGAAAACAACAATAAAATACTTAAAAAAAGCCATTAAAACAACATAATCACACCCAAAACAAAAATATATCAACACAAAAACACCCCACAAAAAAACTAATCCGCACTCATGGACAATAAATATATCTAAATAATTCTTCAAAAATCCCAAAAAGAAAGAAAAAGAGAGAGAGAACAAATAAAAGTTAGCCCATCACTATTTTAGGATATCCACAAACTTTTTTTCTCAAAGCTGATTGGTTGTCCCTAACCCATGCATAACTGGTTGTCATGAAACCCAGCATATCATTGGCCACATACTCCCCTTGATATACATCAATATTCATACACAATTCAATAGGGATGAGAGTATACACTCCACCTATTTCTGTCACAAAAATCATTATGGTACCCGTTGTGCCCATCACTACTAAAACTTTTATACAATAGACAAAACTTTGTTTGATGCTGAGTGGATGTCTCGGACACACCCCTCCACACACCCCTTGTATTTAATTGGCTACAAGTACCTATGACATCATTTGGCTAGTGAGCTCCCCCAGATATAGTGCTGGGAGATATCAAGCCTCCCAACACCAAAATCACCAACTGCTCTTCATCTCTTCAACAAACATCATAATTTGCTTATTCAAACATGAAATCAAACTTAAAACCTTTCCCCCAACAGATTTTTATTCCATTGGAACAATTGTTTTGAGTTTCAAACATGAAAAATAGTGAATTTTATTACGCATTTTGTCTTGGTGGCCATGTTTGCCCACTTTGGTCAGTGCCCGAATTTGGCCACCTGATAGGATTGAAATAGCAGCAAACCGGTGCTTTCCATCCTCCTAAAATAGACTTACATTTATTGATGTCATTGGAGACATAGTCGATACACACCTTCAACCGTTGCCGCTTTGATTACCAGTGATTACCAGAGTCACACATTAGATAGAAACCAGGAAATGGATGCCGAATTCACAACAGGTGTCTTATTACACCAAACCAATGGAAACCTTCTAACAGCAGCCTGGTGCTGCATGCTGTGACGTCACCAGCGATAGTTTCCAGTTTTTAATACGATTTATTCCTTTAAAATTATTATACTACCGGGTTCCAAATTGTTGGCAATCGATTATTTCCTTTTGATCTACGTCACAGCATCAGGTTGCTGGAAGTGAGATTCAAACCGATGTAGAATGTCATGGTCATATGATCGGTTATCATCGGGAATGTCCCGAAAACTGGTCATTGGTCAACTCCCTGAATAGGGGCGCTAAACCGATGTAAGGTTGGCCTCAGCCAGGGCTGGCCTGCGGCAGATGACGCTTTGCATTTTCGTATTGGTTTACAGTACACCATTGATTGATCCTAGTATTACTGGTATTATGTTTACACGTAAATCGTGGAAACCAATTGAAAAATTATAAATAATGTATCACAACCAAAAAGTGCCAACATGTGTTTTTGATCAAAAACAACTAAAATTTGTTATGTCAAAACTAAAAAACCCGATCCTATAGGGAAGTGTCTTTAGATGATGGGTGCAATTTTACTTTAGTAAGTTGTGTTTACTAAAAACTGAGTGCTTCGGTTTGACGCAAATTTTGAGCAAAAAAAAAAGTGATTTTGGGTCAATTAACAGAACAGCATTTGAAGACGTGATAGCGCGAGAAGTCCGTAAGCCCATTATTTGACATTTTGAGATACAGGCATTAAAGTTACCCAATGTGTGCAAAATGGGGGGTGCTTTTCTTACAAAATTGGTATATTGATGCCGGTTGGGAAATTGGCCCGAAAATAGGTATAGAGAAAGTCAAATTTCGTAAGTCCGGCAGGCACATCCAACCCCCGGGAGTAGACAGGTTATGTCTCTGGGATTTAAATTAGTATTTATATTGTTTATTGACCAATATTAATCAATTAATTTATTGATTTTGGACTTACGCACTTCTTGCGCTCACGTTGGCACCATAGGATTTGTTCAGAGTTGTGAGATAGGCTTTTACGACGGGTATTCATGATATTATAAGTTAAAAGTTTAACGATTCGCCGTCGGACAAGTTTTAATCTGTTGTTCAGAGTTGTTTAATTACCCATGGCAGGTAATTACCTGCCATGATATTACCGCAATTCATAACATAAACAAATCTTGCAAAAAATAATTCAAGCCTTGACAAGTAATACTAACATTTATTAACATTACATTTCTAGCAATTATAGTGTAATTCAATGAAATAGGAAGTTAGTGAGGGTGATTAGCCCCCTTTCCTTTTTACCATGGATATATACCGATAGTGAAAACAAACAGGAAAAATGATAGTAAATTGCCTCTATTTTGTGGAGTTACAAACAGTGTTTCCAGAATCTCTTATAATATCATACAAAACATCTTTTATGATAAAACGACATATTTTCCCCATTTAAGTTGTGGACTAGTGGGCCATTAACGAATTAATATAATTGACTTTTAAGTGAATTTTTTTTTAATGTTTTGTGCAATAACATTGATAATTTACTTTGGTTCTTGTTTTAGAAACACCATAATGGGTGGACTTACATACTTATTGCACTCACATTGGTGACAGTGCTAAATTGGACCCCCCCCCCCCCCCCCCCCCCCTGAACAAACATATTTAAAAGTCCTCAAATTTAAAAATTATAATATAGTAATATTCCCATGCTTCTTACCACAACGGCTGCCCAAAACCATGTTTAACTCAATTTGGGTCAAAAATGGACTTACTGACTTTGCCGCACACGTCTTCATTTGTATAGTGCTATTTTGATACTAAAAATGGATTCACTCATTTCCTCTTCAAAAATGTATACTTTTATATCACATTAATAGTTCAAAGTTTCTGAACCTAATCCATCTTGTTAAGCTTAATTAATTAAACTTATTAAGCATGGGGAAAGTCACCAACGTTATCATTTTGGAATCTATTTTGATTATTTCTGTACAACAACACAGTCCATATATCCCCTTTCAGAAAAAAAGAAACCTATACCTAGACATTCAATTCACAAGAATTTCTTTCAAAGGATGACCGCAGTGTCCTGACAAGTATTTATTTTAAACAGGATGGTAGCTGTCCTCACAAAATGTAATAGTGCTATGTTAATTTGGCTATCTTCAGTAGATAGCAGGGTATCCACGCATGACACATTTCCACTCTTAAGGGATCACGTCAAAACTCGACCGCCCGGCAACGCCGGTTACGACCGGTTCCGCCCGGTTCTCACAAAACGTGTCGTCTGTTATAATATACACCCATAATGAGGTCAAATAGTAACACTCTGGTGAACACGACCGGTGATAGTGCCTCTCACACGCGTGAGCAATAACATCTTGAAGTAATGGGCTCTTTTAGACTTAAAGTCTCAGTTGACAACCAGTACAATACAGCTATTGATTTCGCTGGGTTGGCTTTTTCAATCTGTTATAGCTCAATTAACTTTTTAAAATCAATACCGAAAGTCTATGAATGTTTTTTTTTATAGAACGATTATAGAGAGAGCTATTATGACCGCAAAGTAACAGATTGATAGTGTATATTGGTCAGATTACAGCATTAAGTCAACCGGCGGTTGTTCAGTGTTGCAATGCGCGAATATTCATATACCAGTAAAACATTTGACCTGAATTTATCAAGCACTGTAACTTTTAAACTAATAATGTAATGTACATAAAGTATACACTTTTTTTTTAATGAAATGAGTCGGAGAATCCATTTTTGTATTAAATTTCCCAAAAAAAAAGTGATTTCTACATTTTTGCCCAAAAATGACTTTTTTGGCGCCAACAATATTCGGACAACCTAACAAAATCAGTTTTTAATTGAAAATTTCAAAATGTCACCAAAATCATCTGAAGTCAATTATCTAGGAAGCACTTTTTTTTTGCTTAACATTTTTATTTTTTGAAATATTGACCAAAAAGTGCCAAAAAATGTTTTTTATCTCAAAAATCACATTTTTCAAACTTGAGATTGTTATCTATCAGTACATGAAAAGAAATG
>CM069454.1:20962782-21297333 GCA_035610835.1 Ophiura sarsii
TGACAAATGACAACATTAAAAATCTAAGCCTAATATTCTTCTGGAAGGCGTCCCACAAAAATCTGTTAATTGGACCATTATCATTTACCATGTACACATCACCGTTGGGAGACGTCATTGATTTACATGGCATTTGCATCTAGCGTCTTCTAAAAGTAAACATACTTACGAGACCATTTTAGCACCATGTTTCTAAAGGACCAGTGATTACACTGACAAAATTTAATCGATATAGCTCCTTCACTTCTAGGTGATTTCCAGAACTTTTTGATACCCCCTACTTTCTTGCTTTTCCTTAAACAGCCACTTGAGCTTTGTTTTGTTCAGTGTCTCCATCTCCTTGTTTTATTTTCTTCTTGTCTCGTTGGTCTTGTCCTATTTTGTTTAGCCAAGTCTTGTTTTGTTTTTCCTGTTAGGTTCTAATGTAACAGATTAAATTATTATTATCTTATTGTTCTAAAAGAGTCCCCTTGTTACAAGCCCGCAGGGTTTCTAATGGGGCTCCTTTAGCCTTTTGTCATATTTGTATTATGTTATTTTGTCATCATTTTTGCTGAATAAAATGAATTGGGCTGAATTTAAAGTATGTCATCATGCAATTGCTTCATCCCTGGATGTAAATATAAAATGTTTCCCATTTTTTCTTCAGATTTTTGTTGTTGGTAAAACCTGTGAACTGCGTTTATAATGACACTGTTTGGGCATTATAAAAACAACTGATAAACAGTGTACATACTTAGGTCATTGTGTTCATGTTATCTATCATTATCATCAATAAGGTATTGATTATTGATATTGATATTGATAATAATATCAATATTACGCCCCTTTTTGATGTGCTGCCTCACATAGTCAGAATGGCTATCTGATCAGATACGTGTGATTCATTCAACTTTTGTTTGAGTGTGGTTTGCTGTTACATTATGAAACTTGTAAAATAGGTCAATACAAATTATGATCAAAGGGCAATAAAAATGGGATCAATGTTTTTTATAGTAATCTCAGTACTAGGGCAACAACACATAGTGCTCTTTCATGGGCCGACCGACCCCCTTTCTTGTCTTGTTTTGAATTTGAGATTGATGTCATTGTTTCAAATGTTTGAAACAAATTTGTGAACCTTTATGGATTTAAAAAATAAATTGTAAATTCATTTTATAGATGAGCTGACCGTTGTTTACATCAGTAGTGTTTACAAACTGATTAGCGCCTGGTCTAAAGACATGCTAGAGGTACTAGTCCATGACTACTGCATATATACTATTCAAAAGCAAAACACACATCACTGAGCGCCAATTTTAAAGCACATGCCCTTATGGTGCGTACGCATACTGCCGGGCAACAAGATTTAGTACCTGGTCTCTCATTGTGCTTAGGGATGCAGACCATGACTACTGCACTATTACACCAAGTGTGAATAAAAGAACATTCCCTGTAGGTGCGCACGCATACTGCCGGGCACTACGTCACCGGTCACACCATCTATACTAGAGGTTAACTTGCGAGGGTCATAATTTCAGATCAATTCAAACATTGGATAAACTCACAATTTTATCCATATTTACGATCTGTTATCACGAAAATGTTGCATACATTCAATTAAGGTATATTTTAAGTTTTCCCAAGTCACGCTGTTTAAAATGCCATAAAAAGAGATCACCTCACAACAAGGATATAGGAGTTAGGAGCACTAAATTCTCTGCCTTTCTTTTATAAAGTGATTTTCCAGAATGCTCTGATAAGACAATAAGGTGTATAAATGCGCTGTAGTCTCAGTACAACCAGAAAGGCAAAAAACAATGTTAACCATACAATAAGGGACTATATTGCCCTCCCACAACAAAACGGCATAACAGACAGTTTTGTAATTTTATACAACTACAAAATTGTATTTGATGTACAAGTCTATGGTGGCTCAGCAGTCAGGACCGCTGTGGTCAGGACCAATTGTCACAAAATAATCAAGTCTCTTATGCCGTTTTGTCATGGGAGGGCAGTATACAGTTGGTTGCAAATGTTTCGATGGAAACATCCCAGTGTTGATAGGCTGTGTGTTTTGGCCTGTAGTGTAGCCATCTACAGGGTGAGTAGAGTCAAAAAGAAGTTGTACGGATGAAAATTTGTTTTAAAATAGACCAAACAAATTTGACAAAACCAAGGAGGCACGTATTCAAAGAGCAACTTATTCTGCTCATATGACAAAAGGAATCATTGAAATTGATCAATTATATCAGGAGCTATGCCTGTTTTAATAAAAGAACCCCTTTTTTAGCTGTCCACCCTGTATAAGAAACACAATGATACGGCGGTGGTAATAAATGGCTAATAGTGCTTTGAGACTGTGGTAGCACTGTGTAAAAGTGCTAAATAAGATAAGAACTGTCCATTATTAGTATTATTTAACTTTTTTAGGTGAAAACTATCTCATTTCTGTCTGTATGAAACAAAAGTGTGGTGCGCACATTTTTACTCTATCTTAAAATATATTGCAGAAAGAATTCTTCTAAATCAGAGCTCCATACCTCTTCATTACAGGATGCCATCCTCATAGGGTTAAAAGGCCATCTTTGACCTGGAAACACACACATATACCTATGGATTTTAGGGGTTCAGGTTTACATACTGGTCTATGGGGGCATTATGATCCATCTCACATACTGTATAAGTGCACATTTTCGTGCTACATATATTTTTGCACTTTTCGCGCGCGAAGAATGAGCTACCGCAAACATACAAACGACGATCGAATATATTTCTGTTGAGTATAGCAGAGGTCTATATCAGGGATACTATTAATTTTGGGATAGGAAAGTCGTATACTAACGTACGTAGCGAAAACGGTCCTTTTGAATATTTGAATAAATTATGATAATCGTCTGGAATGCGTCGGTGACCGGCGTAATTTAGTCAGCATAGAATTGGTGGCGCTGTGCACACGGTAGATTTACACACAGCTTGCTGTCAAAAAGTGATACTGACACTGGAGTTGGTTATCCAACTCCAGCGGTTTTTGGATGAAATAATTTAGTTCCAACGTGTGATGAATTTTATGGGGTTATATAATCAAATTCCCGGGCAAAATCCATTGTTACATTGAAAGTAATGGACATTTAAAATTAACGATCGTTCGTGTCTACCATCGTCTCCTACAATCACGCCTTACCAGTATAGCGCCATCAATTCTATGCTGACTAAATTTTAATTTAAAAGTGGACCCGATCGGCAAGCTGAGAGGCACACCCCTGTCTATATGATGATAAGCTACAAATTGCGAATTTAAAAACACTCAAAACAGTTCAAAAAGCGACAAAGCGTGACAATTAATCATGGAAAATACCAGTTTTGCAGTACACAGTCATTTCTATTTCAATACGAATGAATCGGTTTGAGCAACGACGGTATAGAGACCGTCTTTGATTTGAGTGACATTTTGGATAAGGAGTCACGATCAACTCGTCGGAACTACACCCTCTACAACGGCGGTTCCCAGCAACAGGAAATCCCTAATTCTTGCTGCCTCCAGACAGAGTAGCCAGTCTGACGAAGCTGCTAGTTTAGCAGTGAAACGTAACTAAAATTGTGAGTATCTCATTCACATTTTATTGGATTTGTACAAAAAGAAATCTTATCTCATATGAGTCATTTATTGGTACTGATGTGTCGAGTATAAATTTTGGAAAATGACTGGGTAGGACAACATAGATGTGGAGGAGGAGTAGCAATGACAATTCATTTCATGTATTATCATTTACCAACTATAAGCTATTGGTATTTATTTGTCACCACATATTATACCTAATTATGTTGATATCTTTACACAATTTTATCTGAATTTGACAGCTGTGTTAACCCGTTTTTATAAGGTTTATCAAGTGATGTAACTTTTGAACTAGTAATGTGATGTAAACTGCTCACACAAAGTTAGGAAACTTTTTTTAATCAAGTATATTTTTATTATTTATTACCCTCTTGTATTATGTTGCATATCAATGGAAAGCTGAAGTGTTCTTCTTTAAAATGATACCAAATGTGCAATGATGACATGTTGCTGGACTTGGCCACATGAATGAGAATGAGGCGAAGTCACAAATCAAATGTGCCAACATTACCGTTATATGTGCTTTAAAGTCAATAGGTAATGGCACGGGCTCTCTCAAAAACGTTTACCTTGTCTCAAAAATATGTACAAGTTGTAGGCCTAATGACCTTTCATCACCTACCTTTCACCTGGAGTCATTGTTACCCCAGTCTTGCAAATATCCAAATAATGTTTTTTTAAAGAGATGAAGGTTAACTTGTGTGTGTTGTGCTCAATGGTGCAAATCTTTGTGTAAACCATTCATGGTTCTCAAGCATGACCAATTTGATTATTGATCATTACCTATTGACTGTTTAGCACAGATAACGGTAATTTTGGCACATTTGATTTGTGACTTTGCCTCATTCTCATTCATGTGGCTAAGTTCAGCAACATGTAATCATTGCAAATGTGGTATAATTTTAAAGAGGAACACTTCAGCTTTCCATTGATATATAACAGATACAAAGAGGGTAATAAAATAATAAAAATATACTTGATTAAAAAAAGTTTTCTAACTTTTTGTGAGCAGTTTATATCAAAGTATACATTACTGGAAAGGAAATGAGTCAGAAAATCATTTTTTTAATCGAATTTTACTAAAAATGCAGATTTGCTTTAAAAATTTTAACCAAAAAATAACTTTTTTGGCTCACACTTTTCGGACAACGTAACAAAATCATTTTTTTGGTCAAAAAACGCCGAAATTGCACCCAAATCATCTAAAGACGCTTACAATTTTGACCAAAAAGTGTCAACAAATTATTTGTTTTACCTCAAAATGCAACGGTTTCTCCGTCTCATTTCCTTTCCAAAAATGTATACTTTTATATACATCCCAAATAGTTCAAAAGTTACAGCGCATGATAAACTTTATATATAAAGGGTTAACACACCTCCTTAAGTGGTGTGATTGCAACAGCTGAGAAAATAATAGATTAATAAATACGAACGAAATGGAAGACAGTGACATCATCAAAAATGTAAATTATGCACATTTATTATGTGGCGTCATTCTATCCCAAGGTAAAGCCACAATATATGAACCTTTCATTCAAATATATGTTGCTATGGTAACACAATGGTAACTATAGAAACCACCAGGAAATACCATACCATAAATATACACACAAAAATGTATTCCATTGTTATGATTTGATGATTACAAAACATCTTCAACAATTAAATATAATTATTTCATCAGAAATATTCATCGTTTCATCATGAAAAGTCACTGTTTGTTTCATGAATTGTAAAGACATCTTCAATCATAAACAATAATTATTCATGTTTCATCACGAAATGTCATAATTTGTTTCATGAATTATTCATAACCAGAGATCTATAAATACCAGTTAAATATTGTACGAGGGATCAACAACATGATCCAAGGTTACAAAATGCAATCATGAAAAATAAATATTATCATTATATGTATAAAGCATTAGAAACACTTCCTATGAACGATATAAAATGAATGAAATGCTAAATGTTTTATGTAGGTAATATAATTGTATGCAGAAATGTGACGCGATCAACCAAAATATCAAAATTCTAGTTTTCTACTTGATTTTATTGGATATTTGCATTGCTTCGTTTGACGGAAACCCCCATTTTTGAACAGAAATTAAATTCTAAAGATATTAAATGGTATTCAAAAGAATAGAAAACAAAAGAATTGTTATCCTTTGTGCGGTTATATCTCAAAATCAATGCTTGATCACATCACAAAATAATGTGACCTGCTCCCACAAAATGCGAGTAAAGTCGTGGCGAAGATGTTGCTGAATTGAGCTAGGATAGCATGTTATTAATTTTTGCCGTTTGTTGTTAGTATGGACCAAACCCTTCTATTTATAGCGGGATTATAAAATAAATAGCCTGGCATGGCTGGAAATACTCTTAAAATAAGTATACATACTGCTATTTTAGAATTCCCCTATAATAGAAGAGACCATGGGTCCATACCAACAACAATTTAAACGGAAAATCAATAACATGCTATGCTGCCTCAAATCAGCAACATCTTCGCCTCGACTTTACGCTCATTTTGTGGGAGCAGGTCACAAATGTCTTATTTGTAATAAGATACTACTGTAAAAGCCAATATTTTCGCGTAAAGATATTTTCGCGCATTTTGATATCATAGACATTTCGCGAATTGTTTTTTTCGCGGGCGACCTTCTGGATGCATTGCATGAATGTTGAAAACAATATTTTCGCGTGTTATAATTTTCGCGGGAAAATATTTTGCGCGAAAGGCGCGAAAATAAAACCACCGCGAACGAAAATTTTAGCTTTTACAGTATTCATTGAACATGGTGGTTCATGGGGTATGACTATGATACCGTCAAGGTAGGCATCGGATTTTACCAGATACTTCTAAAATCAAACATCCAATTTTGATGATGGTTTCATCAACATAAAATGTGATAAGTTACATAAATAATTACAGGCATGTATATTTGGGAACTGCCGACCATTACATGCACCCTGTTCCGTGTCACCGCTAGCAAATTCATTAAACATGACAGTAAGGAGCCGGGGGAGGGGGGCACTCATGTATAAAAGTTGTAATCATCCGTGTGAATCCACTCCCAAAAACTACCCTTAACACAGATTCTAAAAGAAGGAAAAAGTGACCCTTAACAAGCTTAAGGATTATAGCTCGACGAATCATACTCACAGCAAACGATATAGGTCTTGAAGACAGAGTTTAGACTGGAAAAACGATGAAGTATTGGGTGATTCAGTATTGTTAGTAAATTTGTCTTATATAGGCCTAACTATTCGGCTATTTTTACAAAGATGACACATGACTATCGGCCCAAGCAACCCTACTCAGGTTGAAAAAGATACCCTTATTCTCTGTAATTGACGATTTTGATACTCTTAGCACGGGTCCGCGCGGACCCGCGTTGTGGTCGAAAAAAGCACCCTTATTCCGTGTTTTCGTTCACACGGATGATTACAACATTATACCTGACTTCCCCCCCCCCCCCCCCCCCGGGTAGGGAGACAGACTGGGGGAGCATGTGCCGTCAGCATGGTTATCAAATGAGCTTTCATGGGGTTCAAGGCTGTAGGGGTTATAACATTGAAGACATTTCAGTGTGCTAATTTAACAATGCATACTAGGCAATTTACATGATGAATTGTATGGTACCTCTCTAACTAATCTCAAGGTGATTTAAAAACACGGCCAAGGATTTTTTATCGTTTGAAATTTTAATTTGTTTCTCTATTTTTTAATGTTCATAATATTGAAACATTTTTGCAAATGTTTAAAAAAATGGATAATTGATCAAATTTTGGCTAATGTTCACCATAAATAGATGTGGGGGGGGGGGGGGGGGCAATCCACCGACCGACCCTACCTAAAAGGTCCATTGTCCTGTAGAACAGGACAGTTTTTTTACGTTGCCAGAACACAGATTGAGATTGGATGACAAAATAATGATATGATGCTGATGCTACGGCAAAAAATGGGAACATGTATCAAGTATTTGACTACATTAAATGCATCATGGGGCACTAATTCCATTTTACAATTGACGCATACTAGGGACCTGTACGCGATTATTTTTTTCGTACATCAGTTTAATCAAATTTATTTATTCCGTTTTAATACGAAATAAAGCAAAATTCACTGAATAAATTGATTTTTTTTAACATTTTTAAACAAATGAACTGATTGTGGTTAAACTGATGTAAAAAATAATCGTGACCTGTACACTTTATCCCTTGATAATGTTTTTCCATATATACCTTGATCATCTAACTCTGTGCAGTGACACCAGTGAGTATTCTAAAGATTGCAAACTAGGCCAAATAAACACCCCCATAGTTTGACTTGCCCTTGTCTTTCATTTTTCTGAATGATTTTGATATTTCTGAACTATTTTAAATCTTATTTATTTTGGTTATAATTAAGAGCAATATGTGTTCTATTTATGTTTAACTGCAACGTAAACGCATACAATTGTTAATTACCCACTTATTTGTTAAATAATAAAGGTTAGGAAAGAAGAAAGATGCGTTTTCAGCATTTTTAAAAATCTGTGTTCATGTGAAGTATGCGTGTTAATCTCCTTTTTAAAAAAAATCTATTGACCGACCAAGATGTTGGCAATTAATGGGCAAGTCAACCCCCCCCTTCTCATCGCACCCCAGATCGTAATGTGTTGGCATAAGTACAACGCAATCAAAGACAACTCCCGGCACTCGCGCATAACTATTGCATTTACCCCTAAAATATGCTCTGACATCACTGTACAGAGTCAGATGGACTAAGTATACATACACCTATGATGCAGCACATCAAAAGAGGGGACTTTGCAGGTTAAGTCAATTATGAATTTACTATGTGTGCTCTCCAGAGCATCTAATAAGCTTTAAAATGACACCAAATTTATCAAAATTTATCAAGGCATTTAGATTTTACGAGTGAAAATTACTCAAATATTCTTATTAGTTTCTTTATTTATTTTCTGTCCGTTTTCGTCAATATCTTGAAAAACACAGTCACAAATTCCCCTCTTTTGATGTGCTGCATCATATATGAAACCCTCATAAACAAAAGTTGTCCCATGATCAACACACAATGGATTCTTACAACAACAAAGCTTGATGACTTGGTCAATCAACTTTTACAAAAATAATTGTTATGATATTTTTGATTCTTTGAAGACGAAAAATAGCGCCCCCATTTCATGGGTCACATTATTTGGTAGTACATGGAATTACACACACATATAATATACTCAAATGCATATGACAGTGTAATAACTATATGAGTCACTACATAAAACAAGACCATTGAAGTTTGAAATCCGGCAGATTTCAACAAATCAAATTTGGTTTTACGAGCAAGACAACACACAATCGAAAGGAATTATGGGACTTTCAGAAGGAGCATTAGATTTTGCACAAGGTTTGTTTTTATTCAGGGTTCTCTTTTTCAAGTTACACAAAAAGACAGTTTATCATCCCTTATTGGCTTCTGTGTTTGAGAATGCATAATAATTCTCATTAGTTTTTAAATTTCAGACATAAAATGTAAAACAGATCTTCAAAAAGTTCTTGCATTCAATATAGAGTTTTATAAATTTGTTGTTGTCATGAACTTCCCAATATAACCCAAAAACAGTTGAATAGTATAAGGGCCTCCTTATTTCAAGTTACGGGCCTTTTTAGAAGTTTTTCAATAGACTAATAAAAAATCAAGGGCCATCCTCGTCCATTTGAGGGAAAAAATATTGGACGATCATTTTATATTTTCTTTTATTTGGCCTTAAATACTACGACACAATCCATTCAACATGATCAAACAACCTCTAATATTTTTTATGACAAGTATTCTGCAATCTAATTGGTTGGATTAAATACGGTCAAACAGCCTATAACAATGGTTGTGATTGGTCAGTACATATCAAGGCATATACGGTCGCTGCATCATAGTATTAACTTTTAAAGCAACGTCGGTAAAGTACAATGCAGCTTTTTCGCCAATTTATGGTGTTTGATAGATGTTTATTTGATTAAGATACATGTAGAATTTTGAGAACAAAAATGATACGGAAATACTGAAAATGCACATCCTCAGACCATCATTTAAGTCATGTTTACAATTGGATCTGCATTTTTGAAATTAATTTGCACATATAAGTAAGATGAGCAAACACACTGTGTAAGGCCAAGTAAAATAATAAACGTGTTTCTCGTCCCCGCCCATTTTGTGAGATTGTCAAATAATTTTTGTTATTTTTGTTATTTCCTCTTTAACTTTGTTTCATCAATGTTGTGATGAAAAGTGATGATAAGAAGTGCTTGGGTAGAGCAATGAGGAAAAAACAAAAAATAATGAGGGCCTCCCCATTTTTATGATTGACGACAAAGCTTCAACAATGGGAACTTAGCACAGAAATTAATTAAAAAAATTGTGACAAATAACAAATTATAAGGGCCTCCGAATTTTTAATAAGTCCGGACGAGAAACACATTATTTTTGTTACTTGGCCTAATCAAACGTGCATAGGAAGACGTCAAAATAAGATGTATCTTATGACATGATGCCTTACATACTGTAAAACAATATTTTGTTGCGGATACTTTATTTCACTAATTCAAAATTACTGCTATTTTAGGGGGCACTTAATTTCGCGAATCTGTAAATTTTACTGTTACTTTCAATGCAAAATTGTCAGTTTCGCGGGTATTTAATTTCAAGAATCTACATACCTCGCAAAATTCTCGAAATTAAATCCCTCTCGAAATTAAGTGGTTTTACAGTTTGCATAATTTACCAGAGAATAATCTAGACTATAGTTTAATCAGTTCCAAATTGGCGAAAATTGTAAGGTTTGTACTTGTCCGTGCGCAAAAAGAATCCAAGTCGTTGCGCATATTTATTTAGTGTGTGTTTAGACAAAAAAATAATTTACAAATTGGTGAAAAAATATTTCCACAGATTTTGGGCCAAAAAGCGGCTGATTTTACATGATTTTTGAAAAAAAATTCTAAAAAATTCTTGAAAAATGTAAGTGGGTCGGCTGGGCCCGTAAAACAGGTGGGGGGGGGGGCGGTCCTCGCCTTATGCATCATAAGCAGATATCAGTGAGAGACAGGCAAGTAGGTATTCCATTTGTGCGCAAGGATAAATATAGCCTCACAATTTTCGCCAATTTGGAACTGATTAAACGATAGCAACCCCTTGAATTAAAAGGCATAAAGAAACAGTTTCCACTTCCAAGAGACAATTTATAAGGTTGGTGTCATAATCCATTGTTCATGTACTGATATTTCTAAGGAGGACTTTATGCAGGATAAATAAATATCCATTACTTCGCATGTCACTTGCACAGATTGTGGAACCATGCTAACACAACATTGTAATGAACTATAACAAGACTTTATGTGACCAGTCACATCAAAAAGGGGGCTTACGTCTTTAAAAAATGTTTTGTTTCATACAAAGGTTTATCTTGAAAGCTTCAACGAAATTGCTCATTTCTTGTTAGAATTATTCAATGTATTCAGATTTTATGCGACATACAAGGTAGAAAATCTTTTTAATTTTTTTAATGTATTCATGCTTAATTTCATATCTTCAAATGCATGCTGCCAACATAGGGCCCTTTTTGTTGTGACTGGTTACATATCACAAGCTTCCTGGATACACAATATTGCCCAGCACTACAAGCTTGCTGGATACACAATATTGCCCAGCACTAAACTTTACCCCGACTTCTCAACAAGGTATAACTATTGCCTCAAGTTGACAAATAAATAATGGGGTAATCATGTTTGACTCATTCGATAGTTCAATCAGTTCCAAATTGGCGAGAAATATTCGTTTTTTATCTCTCCGTGCGCAAAAGTAATCCAAACGACGTCCGCGATGATGGCCAAATGCACGCGGTATTGGTTGCACGCACACATCACGCATATGATACACAGTTTCCTTCATGCGCGCCCCGCATCCATCTGTATTCATTTGCTGCTGTAAGGCAGATTCGCCAATTTGGAACAGATCAAACTATAAGTAGATCACTGTTAAGCACATCTGGTTCTTCGTACAATTTATGATCGCACTTTGCCGTCAAGTGTGGTTTTTTTAAATTATAGATGAGTCACTAATCTCTTGTTTTGTCATAGATACAATGGGAAAAAATACATTGAAATGGTTTTCTCTTAACAATATTATATAAATAGTCAATTTATACATATGAAATTCAGCACTTCTATCAACCGAACGCACCAGAATTCATCAAAATATGGTAAGCAGTTGTCGTTATCACACGCCTCATTCTTCCTGATCTGCTCCCAAATCGCAGAAATATGTTGCACATTATATCACGCTGACAGAATTCATCCAAATATACGCAGTCGTCTTTATCACACGCCATACTTCTCCAGATCCACTCAAAAAGTCGTAGAAATATGTTGCACGTACATCACAATGATATAAAGGTCATAAAATATCTGCAGGTCAACTGCAGAGGGCACTGTTTATGGTGTCGACCCAACGAGTCTGATATTTTCCGGAAAAAATAATAAATTTCCAGTTTGCCATACAAAAAAATTGTGTTTATGGAGGCATCGGTAAAACAGCAGCTTCAGGTTTTTTCACCTTGTGAGGGCGCTCTCACCACCGACCCGTGTCATACAGCAGATAGCTGTTTATAATTAGTGGGTATATTATATATGGTGAGTAAAGCTTGCACAGTGCTGGCTACTTTAGGAAGTCCTTTGCCCTCTAGAATGTCCGCTTCGCAGCACATTTTCTCCTGCAAAATAATTACAAACATAGTGAGTGTGTGAGTTAAAACATAATGAAAACATAATCGGAAGACATACAAAAGATTTGAAAAGATTTGTTAAATAGTGCTTTGGTATAAACAGAATAATGTCATTGTCGACACCATTTGTGAAATGTTCCTATATTGATGACATTATGCCATTTATAAATAGCAGAGCCAGTACCAGGGGGGAAGTATGAGCCTTTATCCCCTTCCCCCAGAAATATTGAAAAGAGTTAAACTAGCCACTTAAAGGCAAAAATAAGCAAATTGCACATTGAGACAGTAACTTTTTCCCCCTCGCCCCCTCCCAAAATAAAAATCCACTAGTAATTGGCTAGCTGATGCATGAGATCCATGGGTTAGCCATGGTTACAATATTATAGCTTTCTGATTAGTTCAGAATGCTGTTCCACTTACCTCTGCTACTCCCGCTGTGCTGCATGCTTTCATGAAGTTCTCCACATTGCGTCGACTTTTGGCAAGGTTAAGCTTAGGCTGTACATGGAAAATAAAAAAATAGGAACAACATGAATTCAGCTTGAAATGTCAACTACACACCGCTTTACAATCTGCTCTGCAATCAGTGGCAGGATCCGGGGGGGGGGGAGGGGGGGATTTAGTTTAGTCAGGGATGTACGGCTGAAGATTCAAAACCCCTACCCATTTTTAAGGGTTATTTTGGGGAAATTGGTACCCATTTCTAAGGGTTTTGCTTCATTATAGACCCAATTTTTTGCAAATTATCAGGAAAATATACCTAATTTTCAAAAAAATTGCTAAAATAGACCTAATTTTCAAAAATATTGCAAAATTAGACCTAATTTTCAAAAAATTGCTAAATTAGACCCATTTGTTGGGGGTTTTCCAGGACAAAATCATACCCCATGTTTAGGGATTTTTGGCAAAAAAGCTACCCATTAGGGCGACACATCCCCGTATAAAGCAAGTATCCCCCCCCCCCCCCCCTCCCGGGCAGGACCAGCCTGATGGGGGGGGGGGGGGGGGGCAAAATGTGTGCCAAGAAATTGGCTTACAGGTTGGCGTAAATACAGTTTTCTTCCCTCCCTGTCAATTGAAAAAGACTACATGACCATTATTTGGATCTCGTCATATTTAGGCTATAGGTCAATTAATGCATCAATGTGTTATTTCAAGATGAGACAACACATGCTCGTTTAATGTATATCTCAGGGGGGTTTTGTGGCCAAATTTGGACCCTTTTCTGAGTCTCCTTGATATTTAATACAAGCTGAAAGGTTTGGTCATGGAACTAAACAAATCCTAGTTCAACTTGCAAGGCGCCAAGTGCGTGTAGCTGTAAACATGTGATGTATTGTTACAAAGAAAGAATTTGCTCAAAGGTTTCTTTTGCTCATGTTTAATAGATTGTTTTAATCTGAAATTTAAAATAATGACAATGGAAAACCTTTCTCTTCAACCCCTCTTTCGCTCCCTTAAATTTATAACATAAGCACATTATACTGCTGCAATATGAAAGTTCACTTTTACAGTCCAGAAAACTTCCTTTTTTTTCTTTGGCGACACAGACGTCCTTTTTTTCTATCTAAATATGTTTTCCGTTTTACATTGCAAATTATTTTACCGGAGATTTGTAGATTCAATAAGGTATTGAATCTTTTGGGACATCCTGAAAATATATTCATATCTCTGTAACTCATATCAAACAATTTTATCTGAAAGCATATGGTATACATGTATGTTAGATCTCCTAGGCACACTCACAGCTAAAAATCTCCAAAAAGCTTAACTTCATTTACAAAAGGTACAACATCTGATCAACACTGAAAAATTACACTGGACGGTAAAAGAGCTCTTCTAGCTAAGGTTTTTTTTGTCTCCTATGATATGTAAGATTTTGTCATCAAATTACTTAAGCCAAAAAGAAAAAGAAGGTCTGTCTCACATACATTTGGGAAAATAGCTATGCGATATGCAATCGTTTATTTTTGTTAACAAATTTTTCTTTAAATAGCTATAGATGAGGTGACCGTTGTTAATATCCAATGTTTATCAACAAACACAACGGTCGAAGGGACTGGACTGTCGATACACGCTTGAGGGAACAGCATATGACCACAACACTGTCCGCTATGCCGTATTGCCCTTTATAATGCTTTGGCGCGAGTTTTAAAAGCACAGGTCCTAAACAAAACAAGATGCGTGCGCAAACTGCCGGGCAAAGAACAATGGCAACTAGCCACGTTTTGCCCGGTGTGACGTCACCTGTCACCCCATCTATACTTAATGCGGAAATCCTTTTTTTATTGTGTTTTTGGCCCATTTTTCTTTTTCAACTAAAAAAAAGGCACAAATTGGGCTCATCACGTAGGGCTTTATGCGGCAAAGGTGACTCCACATAATTATGCGTGCGGGGTATGTGAGGCAGAATTTTTTTTCTTTCTTAACTTTTAGTGACGTACTATGCAAGCTATGTCAAGCGCAAACTAAGAGCTTGGCAATCATATTTACGCCAGATCATCTATAGTTTAGTCAGTAACAAATTGGATAGAAATATTTGGTTTTTTTTCTTGCTACACATAAAAGTAATCATTGTGTATGCATGCCATTTTGGCATATGTCACCATCACTCATATATGATGCATAGTGCGCTTGTTGCGTGCATGCATGTACACGCTCTACTGTGTTAACACTTTCCACAGCTCTTCCGTGTTAACACTTGTCCACACGGCAGGTGTCTACAGACAACATTCAAAAATGTTTCAAAAATGTCAAAATTATCGAATTTCATTACCATATTTAGAATCACCTTGAGAAATGCATTGACATTAAGTACAAACTTGCCTTGTATTTGTTCAGTAATTCTTGAGATAGACTTTGAAAGTTGGAAAAGGTTTCTGAAAATCTGTTTTGTATATGGTAAAACTAATAGCCGTGTGGAAAGTGTTAATTCGCTGATTTAAGAAGGCTCGCCAAATTGGAGTTGACTGAAGTATAGATATTAAGGTGTAGAGTTTATGTCTAGAGCATTTTTGTGAAGTAGGCTATAAAATGGTAGTCGTATCTAAAAGCTTTAAAGCGTACACATATGATTTATTACTAACAGCATGAAGAGTATGGTATCAACTTTGTATACATGTATTAAACATTGATAATATAAATTCTCACAAAAACATTTGCACCTAGATTTTACCTTATACTGAAACAACTACATAGAGCTTAGCTTTAAGAATCGAGCAATTATACCATGTTATGGGTTAGTTTACACAACATACATTTAAATTTAATGAAATACCCTGTTACAAAGGTAACACCAGACCTGGTGAGAAGATTAAACCATAATGGTAGGTGTGGTGATCATGCTATGTGTGGCTGTAAGGCCAAACAAATTAAATACTTTGTCTCAGCGCCTATGTGCTATGCAATTTTGTATACCAAAAAAAAACCTATGTCCAATGCGGTTTTTTTAATTTTTTTCTTCTTTTTTATAAAAATCAAAATATAGTCAATAGTTATGCTTTTGTCTTTTTAATAAAAGTAATCAAATATGATCAATGCACATTGTATGCTTGTATTCTCTTTATCTCTTAACTTCACAAAGTGAGTTAAATGTGTGTTCTCTGTCACAAGGTTGCCGCGTATCACCGAAACTTACAAGTTTTTTTGGTTTTTTTAAATAAATAAAAAAGGCTGCCGCACATAGCGCCATGCGCGAAAATCTCATTTCAAAAGCAATGCGTGCGGGCTGCTGAGACAAAGTATAACTTTTTGGGGGGCCTAAGTGCTTTAAAATATTAAATGATCTATAGACCTTTTTAAACCAATCTTTTTAACCATAAACTGGCTAAAAACACAATGAGGACTTCTGTTGTCTAACAACCATCATACAAACATTTATTTATTTTCCCATTTCAATTGTAGATGAGACCGGTAACTTCACTGGCATTGGATCTGTGACAACTGGCCTCTATGTATGGAGTGCTAGCAATCTTTGTAAATCATTGATTTGTGGCAACTATCCAAAGAACTATTTAGACATATGTGCAATGGAGTAGACGTTTCCAAATTCTAAGTCATCTAATATTCACAAGTAATTTCTGATCAGGATTGGAAAAAGGTCTATATAGTAGGCCTATATGATGTGATTCACATGGTTATCTTGACCTTGTGTTTCCAGCATGCCACTTTGGGCACTATATGATGCCTTGCGGGTCATAAGGCGCGTTCATACTCCTGTCGTTAGGAATATCTGCCCGTGAGTTGAAGCTATGTCAAGTTTTACCCGCCGACGTTAACCGACGCGCAACATCTGGAGTATGAACACGCCTTTATTAGGCCAGTGTTTGTCCTTGCAGTGATTTTTACAGGTGATACCATATTGGTTAGTACAAATAATGCACATTGGGACACTTGCACACTACCCGTAGTTAAAATTCTGTTGGATATCAGTGTGGCAACTCAGCTTCCATCCTTTTTTCATATTTTTTTCTTTGTATGGTGAATTATGTATGCTACATGCATGATGGAGAAATCAGAGTTCCTGCGACACTTAGTGAATGGTATATAAACTATTGTACAATAAAGCCTGACACTTATAAAAATCAAATGGTAGACATCACACCCGGGGAAAACTCTGCCTGAATGATATGCGATAGGTGGCTTTCTCAGCTTTAACAATAGAGTCCCATGTTTTGAATTAACTGCCAACAACAAAATGTTTGCAACACGGTTCGGAGCCACAACTCACCCCATTGAATTCAACCTGGTGAATGACCTCAAAATTAGTATAACCTCTACTTATGTTAAGACTACTTGAAAAAATTACACACATTTTAGCCCAGAGTTATATGAATAGGGTTAAGTGTTACCTCCAAGATATTTGCTAGTCCCAAACATGGAAGGTCTCAATTGTGATAGACACGTACACCAGGGCTGAAAAAGATGTTAATTTCCCGGGAAGCAAACAGAATTTCCAAGACAGAAAGCTAGATTTTGCTAATTTTTATGTGATTCTTTATTTTAAAAAGCAACATTTCCCGGGAATTCTCCAATTCTTCCAGGTCTGATGAACACATTGTGTGCATAAATCATGACATTTCAAGTGCTTGTTGCTATTGTATGCATTCACAGAGATAGTAACCATATAATATGTGGACTCAACACAGCCAGGGTATACGCATCATACACTAGGCACCATATAGATGACAAACATGGCTGCAAGCTTTGGTTTCTCTATTTCATTAATTCTTGGTCAGTGTTTATTACCTTTGTGATTCTACCATCTGTGATTTACATTTGTAATTTTCCTTCTACATAAAAGTTAGTATAAGCATATTAATATGTGCCTTGGTGAATAAATCCATCAGATTTGTTGTAATGTTATTAGATGAACAATATACTTGTCAAAATCAGGATTAAATGAGGATTAAATGATTCAAACTGGCAGCAACATCTCTAGCTTTACCATCGCACTAAGAGTTTTCCAGTGAAAGAGTATCTAAATGTATATCATTAAGAAACCATCCTTGGAGAAAACATTAATTTCCTGGGTTTTGACAAGCAATTTTGTCCTCTAATTATATTAAAGGTATATTATGTGATCTTTCCATGGAACGCCCCTCAACATCGAAAAAAAAATTGAAAGCAGATTTCTTTGCAGATTTACACTTCCGATCATAAATCGTACATTCCAAGTTACAGGGCGATACGATTCTTAATGACTTCAAAATCATGGTTTTAGAGTGAAAATAAACTGTCGGATATCCGACAACTTATTTTATTCTAGTCTAAATTCACTCTAAAACCATGATTTTGAGGTCATTAGGAATTGTATCGCTCTGTAACTTGGAATGTATGTACGATTTATGATCAGAAATGTAAAACTGCAAGAAAATCTACTTTCTAAAAAAAATCATGAATAGAGGGCGCTCTCTGGAAAAGATCCCATAATATGCCTTTAAGGTGTGCTTATTGAGCCTGATGATGTGACAATGTCTTATAAGTACCTCATCATCATCAGCGCATTTTTCACTTTCGTCATCTTGATCCTGAAGAATAGTTTGAAAGTACATCTCATAATAGGGACTCACCAAACCAATGCATCATCGCTGTTCTGTCAAAACCTTGTATCAACAACTGGCCTGTCAGCATGTATAAAGTAATACTGTGTATGTATAACCTTTGGGCAGTCTGCTCTAAACATGTTCAACAGCCAAAAAAACACATCTATCAAAACATAGTGCTCTTGCCCCTGGACATGTATAATAAAATAACACTTTGTATGTATAACCAATAACCATTGGGCAGTTTTAGTTTATACATGCTGAAGGGCCAGATAAACAAGGTTTTGACAGAACAGCGATGATATGACCAAATGTTCACCAATTAGGTAAAAAAATCAATCTTGCCCAAAAAAATCAGGGACTAACCGCAACTATCTGTAAATCACAGGCCAGAACTTCCATCAAGATGGGATGAACACAGTAGTTGTTAAAATATGTCAGAGAATGTCTTCATTCAGGGAGCACAGCAACTAGCTGTAAATCACACACCAGAACTTCCATCAAGATCGTATCAACACAGTAGTTATTCAAACATGTTTGAGAATGTCTTCATTCAGGGAGCACAACAACTAGCTGTAAATAACACGCCATCAGAACTACCATCAAGATCGGATCAACACAGTAGTTGTTCAAACATGTCTGAGAATGTCTTGATTCAGAGAGCAATCATTGGTTTGCCATCCACAGGTTTAGGACAACTCCTACTAAAATATGCTACGTATTGCTTCAGAACTGATTGCCAGGGGACTTGATACACTCAAAGACCTTGACTTAACTACATCAGCAAGATTGTCATGGACACAAAACTTGGTAGCATCATCAATCGATCTGTGAATGACCGATCTATCAAGGTACTAGTTTGTAGCTGAAAACCTCTGTCGATCACTAGGAATTCAACAGCAGCAGTTGAATATCTCTGGCTCTAATCAAACCATCTTGTATTTTACCCGACTAATAAGCCAGACTCGAAGCAAGTAATTAATCATTTGCTCAACATCGGTTATTGTTAAATCAAGCACATGTACCATTGTTTCAAACAGCTATCTAATCATTCAATATACCAATATGCAACATCAGGTAGAAATTGCACACCCCTAAAAAATCCTGCATGGCGAGCGAGCATGGGGGAATAATGGATAGGAAAACCAGGAGTGAAACAGACTGTGGGAATGAAACCAAACCCAGGACTCCATGTTGGGAACTGCCCCAATACCAGCATGACTTAAACACCATATTTGTATAATCCCCAACGAATGCCCAAGATCTTAATGCCTATTTGAATTAGTAATGTAGCGGGACATGATTGCAAGCACTGACAGGACGGGACAGGACAGAACACAAACACACACAAAGTGCTGCGCATACGCACACAGTAAGGCACTTTCCTAGTTGGGCTTTTTTATTTTTGATGCTTTTCTGATTTTTCGCTTAGTTACGTTACATTAATGCTTACTCCGTCCGTGTATATGATACTACTACTCGCATGCAGTGTGGTTATTCCGCCAAATTTGGCATCCTGTGAAAATAAAATTCCCGAAATAAAAACACCCCACCACCTCACATCAATCTCATTGCAAACTTTAACAAAAACAGTAAAACCTGCTCGTGTCATACAGGTTCCGCAACCAATAGCAAAGTCAACACATAAACACATTATAGGCACACCAGCATATTCAAGAAACACTAACATATTCTAGAAACACCAACATAATATTCTGGAAACACTTACTTGATTTGTCTTAATAATTAATAACGATGCAAAATTATTATTGGGAATAAATTCAAAATGAAAATGGAATTTCAGTAACATCCTACAATTTATTGTACATTTTTTCTATTTCCCAAGGTGACAGGGCCTTATGCATTGTATTTGAAATTAAAATGAGCATATTGTTTTGGTTTTTAAATAGATTAGATTACAAATTTACTAGGATTTACAGTTAATGGGATACAGTTATTGGAACAAAGCGTGGATTAACTGTGCCGTTTAATAATACAGCATACGTGTTAAACCCCATAGAAATAACGTCATTAAAAACTAAGCATATTGTTATTAATTATGGGTCACGTTTCAACAAAAGGCAATCTTCAGCCGTAAATATGTTTATTATAAGATGAAATTATTTCAAATCTAGACAGTATTTCTACTCAGCAAATCATACCTTTTTGGAATCATAATTGTTGAGTACTTGCGATGTCAAAACGCCATCTTCATCAGGCGAGTGATTTAAACTCCCTCTGTTTATTTGACCCCTTTTGGGTGGACAAATGACAGCAGATTATCATAGGTGTAGGGCAGGTTGTATGAGCCAGTGTATCATTATGTTTCTGTCAAAACCTTGTATTGCCAACCAGCCCTTCAGCATGTACAAAGCAATACTTGCTATGTATAATTTTTCTGCTCTAAACATGTTCAAGGGCCAAAAACACATCTAGCAAAATCGTGTAAGTGCTCTTGACCTTAAAAATGTATAAAACAACACTTTGTATGTATAACCGTTGGCAAGTTTTTCTTTATACATGTTGAAGGGCCAGGAAAACATACAGGGTTTTGACAGAACAGCAACGGATGGTCCCTCGTCTTGATTTCAATGGTTTTGCGGCTCTTCCAAAACTGGACCTCCCTGGCTGTGATTTGGACATCATCCAAGCTTATTGATTGACAACAGTCCTTAACAACAGCTGTGCGAAGCGATATCTTAAGGTTACTATGTTCTTTAACTCTCACGCCCAAAGATCTGCTAGTCTCATCTACATATAGGTTTGGGGCAATGGCGGGAGGGGTTTAAATCACACCACTGACAAAGATGTTATGATGACATTATAAGCCCGATAAACTAGCGGGCTTTCTTTTGTAAATGTGTGATCCTAATACCAGATAATTCAGTGTATACATGGTTTCCTTTATGTTAGACTTGTTTCTTAAACGTAACTTTGACATATTGCTATTTATATTTCTTTCCTGTCTCCATCGCTTAGCATATAGGCAACCCCGTTTGAATTAGGATCCCAAAAAGGTATATATACAATGACTTGCTTATCAAAACAATATAATACGACTTAATAATACTAGTATTTTCAAGATATTCTATTCAGAACATTTCAAAAGAATACTTCATAACCTTAATCCGATTACAAACACACTACAATACACTTACCACAGCTGGTGAAGGAACATGGATACTTGGCACTGCATGAGGGTGCACGTTATTTACGAGATGACATAGAACTACACCGTCCATCAAGGCAGAGGGCAGATCTTCCGGTAACGTGACCTTTAACCTAGCTTCGATAATCTGTAAAGAAGAGAGGTTAATACTTTCATCATCACTTGACTGAATTCAACATATTCATTGTGGTCCTCCTACAGGTCCTAAGCAGGCATGATGTTTACACTTTCATGAAAAAGTCTGGAAATTGTAAAAAAAACCTGGAAAAGCGCGTAAAATTGGACAAATATATCTCAAAATGGGCTGAACATAAATAAAATTGCGGATATGTTGACATCACAAAAAACTAGTTCCAGTGTTTTAGCTGACAATTCTAATACCTGGTCCTAAGTCAAAAGGGTGGGTTAATCAGTTTGTTTCCATTTTGTTAAAATAGGGAGAATGTAAGTGGTTTTACTCCCTTTCTATCCCATCATTCAGGAGACATCATTCAGGAGAACCGAAACCAAATTAGTATAAAAATAGCACATTTTTGGTTTTGGGTAAGGTATTGCAATTGGGTATCATAATGTAGCTAACCATGTGTCCTAAAGGCCTATGTAAATAACATCATGATTGGATTGTTAGCAATTAAAGTAAGTTTCTTTTATTGTGGAGTTTAAATGAATGTTCAGTGGCTCATTCATTGAATACAATATAAAAACACTTCTTTTTAATTTGATTATTAAATTTGCATTGCATCCTTGGCATCGTTGATTGGTGGCGATCTGTTAAAGGGATTTTAATCATGAGTTGTTGAGATTATTGATCGCAAATATATGTGATGCAGCACATCAAAAGGGGGACTTGCGGCTGAGTGTTTTTTAAGATACAGATGAAAATGGACATAAAAAATAAAGAAACTAATAAGAATTTAGGAGTCATTTTCACTCAGAAAATCTGAATGCCTTGATAAATCTTGATAAATTTGGTGCCATTTTTAAAGCTTAGAAAATGCTCTGAGAGCACACATAATAAACTCAAAATTGACTTCACCTGCAAAGTCCCCCTTTGATGTGCTGCATTACATATTATTTATAAACAGCAGCATATATTTTTACTGATTGCATCTCTGCCAATGGTTTGTTTTTTCTGGTACAAGTATTTGCATCTTGTGAGGGTTCTAGCAAGGACCATTTTAGTGCCGGGTAAATATACTGACGGCGAACGGAGAAAGTGTAGCGAACGAAGTGCAGTGGATCATGGCATGGGATCCAGAGGCCTTCTTAATGTCTTTTTAGGTTTTTTAATGCACTTTGAGGGTTCCTGCCACATCATTTCTTGTTTTATGAGGCATTCTAATGATTTTATCCACAAATTGTTAAAAAATAAACCCAAAATTCTTTTTACAACAAATTGGTGGTTTTTTATTTTTTTTAAACTTTTTTTTTTTTAGAGTGCTGGGCGGATATTGTCAGTGCCGGGCGGCCCCGCCCAGTGCCGCCCACCGTAGCTAGAACCCCGCATCTTGTGAATTGCATTGTAGCAACAAAAACACTTGTGATAATTTGATTTCATTATAATTGCTCCAGACAGTGTCATCAGCAGCAAAACAAAATAAACAAACCAAAGAATGTTTACCCTTTGCTTGGTAATATCTCAAAATCGATATTCGCAAGTTCTGACTCATTTTGCTTGTTCACATCACAAATACATAAATAAATAAAATTAAATACATTTTCATTAAAAGTGTATTGTACTTGAAGAGATATTCACAGCAGAAATATACAAAAGCCATAAACACACTGAATAAGATCATACCTGCCAAAGTAAAACTAGCACAATTTTGATGAAATCCACTAATTATGGGTGGATTGAAATAACGGAGAGTATAAATTTACTGGTTTTGTCAAACATACGTCCCAAAACACCCAAGCCATATAGATGATGTCACCTGTAACGTCACAACAGCTAAGCTATATAGATGACGTCACCTGTAACGTCACAACAGCCAAGCTATATAGATGACGTCACCTGTAACGTCACAACAGCCAAGCTATATAGATGACGTCACCTGTAACGTCACAACAGTCAAGCTATATAGATGATGTCACCTGTAACGTCACAACAGCCAAGCTATATAGATGATATCACCTGTAACGTCACAACAGTCAAGCTATATAGATGATGTCACCTGTAACGTCACAACAGCCAAGCTATATAGATGACGTCACCTGTAACGTCACAACAGACAAGCTATATAGATGACGTCACCTGTAACGTCACAACAGCCAAGCTATATAGATGATGTCACCTGTAACGTCACAACAGTCAAGCTATATAGATGATGTCACCTGTAACGTCACAACAGCCAAGCTATAGATGACGTCACCTGTAACGTCACAACAGCCAAGCTATATAGATGATGTCACCTGTAACGTCACAACAGCCAAGCTATATAGATGATGTCACCTGTAACGTCACAACAGTCAAGCTATAGATGATGTCACCTGTAACGTCACAACAGTCAAGCTATATAGATGACGTCACCTGTAACGTCACAACAGCCAAGCTATATAGATGATGTCACCTGTAACGTCACAACAGCCAAGCTATATAGATGATGTCACCTGTAACGTCACAACAGTCAAGCTATATAGATGACGTCACCTGTAACGTCACAACAGCCAAGCTATATAGATGATGTCACCTGTAACGTCACAACAGTCAAGCTATATAGATGACGTCACCTGTAACGTCACAACAGCCAAGCTATATAGATGACGTCACCTGTAACGTCACAACAGCCAAGCTATATAGATGATGTCACCTGTAACGTCACAACAGCCAAGCTATATAGATGACGTCACCTGTAACGTCACAACAGCCAAGCTATATAGATGACGTCACCTGTAACGTCACAACAGCCAAGCTATAGATGATGTCACCTGTAACGTCACAACAGTCAAGCTATATAGATGACGTCACCTGTAACGTCACAACAGCCAAGCTATAGATGATGTCACCTGTAACGTCACAACAGCCAAGCTATATAGATGATGTCACCTGTAACGTCACAACAGCCAAGCTATATTGATGATGTCACCTGTAACGTCACAACAGTCAAGCTATATAGATGACGTCACCTGTAACGTCACAACAGCCAAGCTATAGATGATGTCACCTGTAACGTCACAACAGCCAAGCTATAGATGATGTCACCTGTAACGTCACAACAGCCAAGCTATATAGATGATGTCACCTGTAACGTCACAACAGTCAAGCTATATAGATGATGTCACCTGTAACGTCACAACAGCCAAGCTATAGATGATGTCACCTGTAACGTCACAACAGCCAAGCTATATTGATGATATCACCTGTAACGTCACAACAGCCAAGCTATATAGATGATGTCACCTGTAACGTCACAACAGCCAAGCTATAGATGATGTCACCTGTAACGTCACAACAGTCAAGCTATATAGATGATGTCACCTGTAACGTCACAACAGCCAAGCTATATAGATGACGTCACCTGTAACGTCACAACAGCCAAGCTATAGATGATGTCACCTGTAACGTCACAACAGTCAAGCTATATAGATGATGTCACCTGTAACGTCACAACAGCCAAGCTATATAGATGACGTCACCTGTAACGTCACAACAGTCAAGCTATATAGATGACGTCACCTGTAACGTCACAACAGCCAAGCTATAGATGATGTCACCTGTAACGTCACAACAGCCAAGCTATATAGATGACGTCACCTGTAACGTCACAACAGCCAAGCTATATTGATGATATCACCTGTAACGTCACAACAGCCAAGCTATATAGATGATGTCACCTGTAACGTCACAACAGTCAAGCTATATAGATGACGTCACCTGTAACGTCACAACAGCCAAGCTATATAGATGACGTCACCTGTAACGTCACAACAGCCAAGCTATATTGATGATGTCACCTGTAACGTCACAACAGTCAAGCTATATAGATGACGTCACCTGTAACGTCACAACAGCCAAGCTATAGATGACGTCACCTGTAACGTCACAACAGCCAAGCTATATAGATGATGTCACCTGTAACGTCACAACAGCCAAGCTATAGATGATGTCACCTGTAACGTCACAACAGCCAAGCTATATAGATGACGTCACCTGTAACGTCACAACAGCCAAGCTATATAGATGACGTCACCTGTAACGTCACAACAGCCAAGCTATATTGATGATGTCACCTGTAACGTCACAACAGTCAAGCTATATAGATGATGTCACCTGTAACGTCACAACAGCCAAGCTATAGATGATGTCACCTGTAACGTCACAACAGCAAAGCTATATTGATGATATCACCTGTAACGTCACAACAGACAAGCTATATAGATGACGTCACCTGTAACGTCACAACAGCCAAGCTATATTGATGATGTCACCTGTAACGTCACAACAGCCAAGCTATATAGATGATGTCACCTGTAACGTCACAACAGCCAAGCTATATAGATGACGTCACCTGTAACGTCACAACAGCCAAGCTATATAGATGATGTCACCTGTAACGTCACAACAGCCAAGCTATATTGATGATATCACCTGTAACGTCACAACAGCCAAGCTATATAGATGATGTCACCTGTAACGTCACAACAGCCAAGCTATATAGATGACGTCACCTGTAACGTTACAACAGCCAAGCTATATAGATGATGTCACCTGTAACGTCACAACAGCCAAGCTATATAGATGACGTCACCTGTAACGTCACAACAGCCAAGCTATATAGATGATGTCACCTGTAACGTCACAACAGCCAAGCTATATAGATGATGTCACCTGTAACGTCACAACAGCCAAGCTATATAGATGACGTCACCTGTAACGTCACAACAGCCAAGCTATATAGATGACGTCACCTGTAACGTCACAACAGCCAAGCTATATAGATGATATCACCTGTAACGTCACAACAGTCAAGCTATATAGATGACGTCACCTGTAACGTCACAACAGCCAAGCTATAGATGATGTCACCTGTAACGTCACAACAGCCAAGCTATATAGATGACGTCACCTGTAACGTCACAACAGCCAAGCTATATAGATGATGTCACCTGTAACGTCACAACAGCCAAGCTATATAGATGATGTCACCTGTAACGTCACAACAGCCAAGCTATATAGATGACGTCACCTGTAACGTCACAACAGCCAAGCTATATAGATGATATCACCTGTAACGTCACAACAGCCAAGCTATATAGATGATGTCACCTGTAACATCACAACAGCCAAGCTAACAAAAGCGTGTCCATTCGAAGGGGGTGTCCATTATAAACCATACACTAAACCAAACCAGTCTTCTGTATCAACAGCAGTCAATGCATGTTCCCCCATGCATGGAATGGAACCGGGCACTTGGCATCGTTGATCAACAAGAGGTGACATGGTCTATACATACTTTTTTGTAAAGCCATACCCATAATAATTCAGCTTCAAACAAGATCATTTTACAAAAAAGAAATCAAACTCAGACCCAGACCCAGAATTGCAAAATAAAACATGCTAAGTATTCATTTATAAGATGACCGCTTCATGGCTAAAAGTAAAGAGCGCATCTCACATTCAATATTTCAACTCGATTACATAATCAATTCTCATTCGTCAAGAGCATCTCTTGGCTTGGAAAGTGATACACTAGAAAGAAAATGATGAAAACAAAAACCCTATTATATCGATAGATTCAGAGTACAGTCTGTCCCCGGTTATCCGACCCCCAATTATTCGTATTACTCTGTTATCCGGACATCATAATAAGCTGTTTAGTGTCTATGAATTTATTTTTCTGTGGATTTTTATTCTCCAAAATAATAACAACAATATTATTTGTTGCAATCATAATTCAATTGTTTCTCAAAGTTTCATATGGTATACACTCACCAATTGCAACGCGATCTCGGTTTTCATGGCGTGTTTCTTGCTTTTGAGAGTAATTTTTCTGCTTTCTTAAAAATTGCATGCAATTTTAAGTAATCACATGTTTTCCTTAAAGGGGCATTGTGTTGGAGGCAGCGCCCTCAATTATGATAAAAACTGAGATTAGTTTATTTTTATAATTGTATTACATGTATGAACTTACACCTATAAGGATTAAGAAAAATCAGCTCTCTTTGTACAAGAAAACGTCGATTCAAAAAATGCTGGTCCTGTGGGACCAGCATTTTACGTCCGACAGTATCCCCCTGCAGTACGCGTGATACATAACGCGAACCATATTTGCATAGAGGGCGTTTTTCAATAAATAGCGATGATATTGTTTTTATCTAGTTTTGCTGTGTTTTTTGTTAGTAGAAACAACAATAATGGCGATTTTTAATGTTCATCTTGAATTCTGAAGTAAATTTTTAAACATTTAAACTTTTCAACACCACTTAATGTCCCTTTAAAGGAAGGCTTCCCGCAAGCACAACATTGAGCATTATTTGTTAGAAAAATTATTATCGAGCCGAAATTACGGAATTATATAGAACAACACACCATACTAGTCACAAAAATGAATAAAAACTGCCATCACTCAACATGCATTTTTTTTAATTCGCGGCGATCGAAAGTCCCGGTGTCGATGACGTCATGGGTATCGGTGCTCAAATTTGCGCAAGTGCATTGTATAACTATGACATCATCGACACTGGGACTTTTGATCGCCGCAAATTTTAAAAAGTGCATGTTGAGAGATTGCGGTTTTTATTTGTTTATGTGGTGTTTTGTTCTATTTAATTACAAAAGTTGGGCTCTATAGTTATTTTTCTAACATATAATGCACACTTTTATGCTTGCGGGACATGTCACCTCCTTTAAGAAATATTGTAATTTCACTCAATTTCAGTTACTTAAGTTTATCAAATCACTTCTTCCATGTGTACATGTCAACGGTTAATATATCTCCCATATCCAAATTTTGCACGTATCTGTCGAAAAGTTGGTCCCGACTTGTTTGGATAACTGGAGTCGGACTGTACCTCATACATAGCATGATACAAGCCAGATTTAAACACCAGATATACACACATGGACATGTGTGGTGCAGTGGGTAGAGCACTGGACTCATGATCTAAAGGTTGCGGGTTCGAGTCCCTCTGTGGTCAACATGTTGTGCTCTTGAGTAAGGCACTTTACCGCAATTTCTCCTCTCTACCCAGGTGTATTTAAATGGGTACCGGCATTCTTCAGTGCTGGGAAGGTAACAGACTCGCCGTGGAGGTGTAGCGAGCCCCACACAGCAACATTATAAAAAGGAGTCTGGCCCTATCGCTTTGAAAGGAGATGGGCACTCCGCTCCTGGTATTACGGGATCGACCGCCTTTACCTTTACCTTATACACACGTGCTGCATTTCCATGTGATTCAATTACGTTTTATTTCAGGCATGCATGCATGTATATTGTCTTATGTGATGTGAGATAACACTATTTCTGGCAAAAATCAGCCGATGTGAAGGCATCCATTAAGACATAAATAGCATCCAAACCATTCCAAGCTACACAACAACAACAACAAAAACAACAACAACAATCAAGCATTCTTGTTACAACAGTACCGATAACAGGCATGATGACATGCCTCAACAATGAAGTTCATAATTTTATTAAAGGGCCATTATTTGTGGCCTGTCCACACAGACATTGGCTTAGGTTAACTGTAATCCAGTGCGAGTATGTGTGTTTGCCGCTACCTATCAAGACTCACTAACACATACTTGATACACGCGCCTAAACGAGGACAAAAGGCAATTATGAGTGTGATACTGCCAACCAGACAGCGCACTATCCAACTGAGTTCTGTCAGGGATATCATATGCAAGCAATTATACACTATCTGCAACATTTAACATGTAACAGCAAACACAGTGGGCTTTGTTGACTGAGAGCTAAAGCATTAATAGGGTACTCATGCATACACTTGTACCTACATGTAGCCTGTGTATTAACCCTAACCCCCCTGAGTACTCAAAAATGCTAATCCGAAGTCCATATCCAAGTGCCTGTGCCGACAGTTTTTGATGACGTAATCAACTGAGCCTATATAGTGAGCGCGGTTTACTGCCCGAACGAGTAGCCGAGGGCCGTGCCTTGGTGGGTGGGACATAGAGCTGGAGTACGGATGGTCCCGGATCGATTCCTGGCCTGTTCCCAGCGATTTGGTTGATGTTATTTCTTCGAAAATTGTGATCCCGGTCAAAACCCTAAACCAGCGTTAGGTTTAACTTAATTTCTTCTCAGGAAATACTAGCGGCTCGTTAAATCATAATATGAAAAAAGGTGTTGGAGTTTAAAATCAAACAATCCAACTTAAATATAACGGTGTATATTTGGCAGTCCTAAACAATCAGTTGAAAAGCTAAATAAATAGAACTAATTATTTAAAGAATAAAATATAGTTTGTAGCTATTTAGCTATACGTTGGTCTCACAATGATTAGGCTGTACCATACACGACGAAACAAATATGGTACAGCCTATATCCATTATTTAGTTTATTGGTTATTTTATCTTTTAAAAATGATTTTTGTTAGAGATTTATTTTAATCAAACAACAACAAATTTCCCCATTTATAAAATCAAGGAATCCAGTGAGTCGTTTACCACACCCCCACACGTTATACACACAATGCATGTGCCGGCAATTGTATGTACTGTAGGGTACGCTTTTTGCTTGGAAGTATATCATAGCAAGGTCCCCATTGATTAAGTCATAAACATGCATTGTGCGACAACAAATCTCGGCTCTACAGGCAAACGGACCTCTCAGGTAGGGTCGGTCGGTCAAGCATACATTTTTTTATATGATATTTTTGAAATTTAGATATATTCTTTTTGTCGTCATAGGTCAAACAATACAAGAATTTATAGCTGTAGAGATTACTGCAAGATGGTAGCTGTTGATGACATCCAAGTTGTAACATAACTTGTAACTATTGATCAAAGAATCACTCAAATCACTATAAGCTAGACACAGATCTCTAGTTACATGTGGGGGATTGGGAGGGGAAAGCTAACGAAAACTTTGCAAGCTAAAAACAACAACAAATGTGATAATTCTAGCGGTCTCCTCCTTCTCCTTTCATGCTGGATTGAGGCAACAGTAATAATGCTTAATAAAACATTGCTTTCACCACAAACATGCAGCAAATGTGTTGTTCACTTGTTTGAATGTTTGTACAGAGTGGAACTACAGTCCGTGGAATCCCACCTATCTTATATTCATTCTGATCGTCTTATATTGATTCACCCTTGTACTCATTCCTGCCCAACTAACTCCACCCCCTATCCCTGTATTATTACAGCACTTCAAGATTCAAAATTTAGACTCCATTTTTGTTTTGTTTTCATATTAGAAATAGCAAACATTCACTACTGAACCATAGCTCCACACTGTACAAAAATCATAACCATCATTTACAGACAAACCCCTACGTTAAGCTATAACACAAAGGATTGGAAAACAAACAAGACCAAACAAAGCACCAGCCGGATCGATGAAAACACTTACCGCACGCATTTTGTCTAATAAATGGTTATCCAGCCGGGTCCCGTAGGAGCTTTTCCAATGGGGGGCTTTGGTCTAATTATATTAAGCCATTGAAAAAAGAGGAAAATAATATTCCCCATCAGACCCCAGAAAGAAGAGAAGAAAATAAATACAGCAGAGAGGGATTAAAATAAACAAGAAGATAATGTTATTAGTCAAAAGGGTGGAAAAATGTACTAAAAATAGTGGCTGCATGGCTATTATTTTTTGTTTAAGTACGTACTGTTATACGGTGGGATTAATGAATAGAGCTTAAAGGGGCATTGAGAGATGTATTGATATACTAAATGAGCAAATAACGTAAAGATTATCATCAACATAGCCCAAATCCAAAATGTCATACAATTCCGACATCGCCTTCATGCCAAACTAAGCAAATAACGGCACTTCCGGGTTGAGATTTTCCGCGAAAGTCTGTGAGTAAAAACAATGCATAACTTCCGAATTCAGCACCTTAGTTTCGATATGATCATATCGAAACTAAGAAAATCCAATTTTATATGATAAACGGCGACTGTTGGTAAACTGTTTTATATGCTTTAGTATTACTTTGATGCAAAAAAACTAATTGCCAGGATAATTGAGGGCGCACTCCCATACGTATATCTCAATGCCCCTTTAACTTAATCGCTGACATGGTTGTTGCAAGATTAATTTCAGATGGTGTAAAGGCATACGGCTGGAACCTTGAAACCATAGGGTATTTGGTGACATAGAATGTGAAAAAATTGGGTCTTTGGGTGACAATTTTCACAAAAATTATAGATTAAAAAATAGATCTTTGCGTGAAAATTGTACACCATTTTTCAAAAGATCACTGGTATTCCTTCATTGACAGTACACAGTTACATTAAAAATATGGGGCCTTTGGATGACAGTGGGGATGAAAAAGGGTGTTGCATCAGCCTTACATACAACATCCCCCATACAAATATATGGGAGCACCACCCCCCCCCCCCCCCCCCATACTTTGTGTCACCTCAAAGTGGGAGTTGAAATTAGTGCACATTTTACTGATGACATTATGATATTGTGCGGATATTTCTAAAGGCAGCAGCGTCAACATGCTCATAATCAATAAAAAATAATGTCGGCCATGGCGCAGAAGTACTATACGGCGTATGGGCCTATCACTAGAAACTTGAGCTGAAACAGAGTAAACTCAGATGTTGATGCAGTTGGCCTGGGCACTCACTCAGTATATATATATTGTTTAAATCTTACCTTCTTTAATTGTTCTATTCTGTCCATTTCTTCTTTTAGTTTGTGCATTTCTCGTTTGACTGTGTAGTTTGGTTTCTCTGAGTTTGTTGGTTTACCACTGCTAATGGTGAAGGCTGAATTGAAAAGAAACGGATGAGAACAATTATGATGATTACATGGTCAGAGCTGATGGTTGGATGGGTTATTAACTCAAGAAAAGGTTAATAAAGTGTAAATTGGAATAATGGTGCAGCCAGAGATTTGTCTCTGAACAGCAACAACTTGAACCTGCAAAAATGTGTATTGCAATTTGGCAGCAAACATTGCTAATAATATCAATTTGGGAGCAAATTACACAGACTGGGTAAAATTTCCAAAGGCTACCTTTGACTCAAAATAGATCAAATTACAATGAGAATAAGTCATCTTCTGTGCATGCATGTCTGTAGCTACCTATGTGCACACTGGTTCGACTTTTCTGGCATCATTCTACTTTATCCCGTTCTACTTTATCCCGTAAACCATACATGTATAAGAAGAATCAAGCAACTAAAAAACTTACAATTATAGAAAAACATAATAACTCTTTCAAAGGAATTTGGGTCGATATTGTTTTTGTTGGGATGAAAACGTTTGTCTAGTTTTAATGTTTATGCTATTGTATATAAAATTATTTGTTTGTTTGCTTGTTTGTTTGCCTCTCATCCAAGAGTACGTACAGCAATAATTTGAGACTATGATAAATTTTAAGAATCATTTTGAATTTGATTTCAGATTTGATATGCTAATCATTTCAGCTTTCTAATGATCACTCTTGCGAATGTTCTTTTTTTCTTTGTACTAATCAACATTTCACTTGAAAACCTTATATTTCTTAATGATTTTTGGTAACAATTGGGGTGTATGTATCTCTGATACTGTCCTTCAAAAGTTGTCTGTGTTTTATAGTCACATTTACTGTGCTGAAAATGGCAAATTACTTTAATTGTTTATTTGAAGATCTTTTTCCCAATCAACCCTACCTGATCTCGGTTTGATGCTTCCAAACGTTGTATCTTTATAGGTAAGTGGATTTGTGGCGGGAGGGTTGTCTGTCCGCCTTTCGAAACTTTCTCCAGGGGGAGTAGACGTGGTAGGGCTTCGAGTCTGTGTGGAGAAAAACATATCAGTCATTACAATGAGGATAGGGAGTTTGTAATACTATGAATAACATTATTATAATGTGTTTAACATTCAACAATTTCCCCATACCTTAAGTGCAGTAGCAAAAGTGAAAGGTTTTTTTCTTCTTTCCCAATTCATTAGGTTAAGTTTTTATGAAATGAATTTTGTTTAATGAATTTTGTTTAATGAATATATTAAAATTGAAGTATAATTAAGTTTTGTTTCTTTGTTTATTTATGAAATGGCGTTCAAATCCGATGTCGTTATTAAAAGGATTAAATCACATTATCAGCTTTATGTGCATTACCAATCTAAAACTTGTGTTCTGCACATCAGCGTGGTTTATTTCACGAAGGTGTCATCCAAAGAACATTTCTTGTGTAGTCCAACATGCTTAGCAGCACTACAGTACCAACAGGAAACAGTCAGTTCAAAACAAATAGTGCAAAACATGTGTTAAAGTTATTAACAGCTGGAGATTGTCTGACTTCCACCTTCATAATACATGGTACAGATAGGCATCTTGGCCACAGATATGATCTCAACTCAAATGTGTTATTCAAAAATAATAAAGGGTCTTCAAGAAAAACAAGAGAGGAATGAATTCAAGTCACAGCGGGATTTTCTTAAAGACCCTCACTTAACAACATTATAAGCCTTTCATTGCAATGTAATGTCAATGGGAACCAGTAGACACGGGTGACAGAAATCAGTGGTCATTTGTGATGAAAGGTGTTGCTCAAGAACTCTTCTTTGGGTGTCACACAGACAATGCAGACGCCATTCATCTAAAACCAATCTACCCATAATTATATACCTTCATAAACTCCATAACTGCACTTTTCTGCATTAGTTTTGTTTTCTGCTTAGCCTCCTCTTGTTTCCTCCTTGCTATCTGCGCATCGTGCCGCGCCGACGAAATCCCTGAGCCAGGCTTCGGGTGGGTTGGTGGGGGTTGGCTGGGTGACGTCATCTCAGCGGGAGGTGAGCCCGGAGGGGGAGGAGGTGCGTGTTGAGGGTGTTGTGTGGATTGCTTTAAAGAAGGCCTCTCGGAACCTGAAGGTACCCTGCCATTGGGTAATTGACCATTGCCATTGCCGTTGCCATGGTTATTGTTATGTGTTGCACCACTGTGGACATATCAACAATTACATTAAAAAGTTAAAACAACAAAATAAATAGTGAAAAAAAACAATGGAGTTTCCTAACATTTTGGGGGAAAATTGTCAACTTTCTTTTCATAATGTTCCCATAACCGATGCAAAGTGCATATGGACTAAATGGTCAATATCATATTCATTGTGCTAATTTGATCAAAATGATGTGCAAAGTGTTGAGAAGATATGATGTTAAGAATGAGTGCATATTGTTCAATACTTTTCCCACAGGTTATAAGAATATATCAATAACTTGTTGTAATGGAACGTGCAATACAAAAAAAATTGCCTTAGCAACGGAGCAGCATGGTATCTTTCACACCTAATCATACCTCATTCAAATGCTTGTTGTTGTTTATTTAATCTTTCTTTATTGAGGGTTAACAGCTTCAGTGTCAAGCACTGCTTTCCAAGCAGGCCCTCATCATACAGAAACTAGTTCAGTATTTACAAAGAAATGTTCAAATATTTACACATAATACATGAATAAAACATAAATAGCAAAATAATATAATTAAGAAGTACTTTGCACACAATTAAAGTTTGCTCATGGCATTTGAGACCAATTCATCAACGATATCAAAATCCATCAAAGATGATGGTGCGTCTTAGTTGTAAGATCAACTTCTTGTTGACGTAATTATGGGGACACAAAAATGGAATGGAAATGAAACCGATGTTGAGGACCATGTATATTCAGGATAAACATTGTAAAACCTGTTAATGGTGGTGTATAACAAACTTGCTAAACCTACAGCTGAATAAATACTACATGTCAAGATGTGTGACTCCCCCTGGCTGGGGAATTCACCTAATGGGAGTAGTTAACCTATAACCACCCATCATACATACACCCCTACACACATTACATGATAACAATGTCCCCTCCGGCTTTTAGCAAGGGGGATAAAAATGAAGAAAAAATAGTGTTAATTTAATGTCATGTAAAAGTATAACCTTGAATTGACTGTAACATCAGTACGATGAATTCAAGACCAAAAACAATAATCCCTTCATAGGTTCGTGGATCATAAACTAGTCCCTGGATCTAAAAATACTAAATAATTGACCATAAGCTTTAATTAATGTCGATGTGGAGTAAGTGACAGGGCACACTTTTTGTGTGTAAATAAGTTGGGTTAAATTCACTTTATTCCAGTCATGACATTAAACAAATCAACTAATTCAACGAAACTCATGTAACTAATTCAACTGAACTCGTGTATAAAATAAAATTGCTGACAGAACAACGTTGGTAATGGTACATGTATGTTTTGGAAACATGACACATTGTCTTTTTTGGCATATTTCAACATAACAGCCTTTCAAATGCCAAGGCAGATACATATCTATGTAAGGGGACAGGCCTAAAGGGGGACCTGTTCTACAGGCAACAGACCTCTCAAGTAGGGTCAGTCGGTTGGGCGTTTTTTGTTTGTTTGTTGAACTGTGTAAAGGAAATAAGAATTTTGTTGTTGAAAATTTGCCTTATTGCATGTAGCCTTTTCAGCTTTTAATTACAAAATTGCATTTTCTCCTACTGGAATGAGAGGTAATGGTACTTACTTATTGACCCTGTAGTTATCATTGTGGTTCTCGTTCGCAGTTCTCTCACCTGCCGTTCTCTCGTTCGCCGTTCTTTCCCCACCTGCGACTGTAGTTCTCCGAAGCGCCCTCCTTTGACCACTTCAAAGGAAAACATACATTGATACAATGGGTTAATGATTTTATAATAGTCGTCTGAACCATGGCTGGTTTTGGGGTGTGTTGAGCATCTAAAGCGTGAGGTGCGCCAGCTACACTATTGAGTGAAGGCTGTATCCAGGTACGCAGAGAGAATGCGTACCATTCCAGCCCGCTTACTTTGCATATTATATACCCACCCTTGACTCCCAGGATGGGCAGAATTAAGGAATTTAACAGGTGTGACATTCTAACATATAGTTGATGTCAGAGTTTAATGAACTTGAACCTAGTTCTGACTGACAAATCAAGGCTAAAGTGGTTCCAAAAGGGTTTATGTTTTACAGTCAAATTCTGGACCGGCTATTCTGATAAATTGGACTGGCAGTTGCTAAACTCTCGCTAAGACCCTGCAACCAGCCAATGATTTTGAAGGCAACTGTAGTCAAAGTGTTATCCAAATCTCGCAGCTGGACTGACCGAGTACAGCTGAAGAAATGGTGCTTAGGCCATAGTCCTCAATACAAATATTGCTTTAAGGGTAGTTAAAAACCCTCCGATGTAGCATGTCTGTTATGATTCCCTATCAAATGTTGCTTTTTGGCAGGAAGTTGTGCACATGAAGCTTTTTTACTAAATAGTGCACAACTTTGCGAACTGATTGTGATTTTGTGATTTGTTGAATCGCGAATCGTGACACTATAATTTCGGGTAATTACCAGTAAGTTCATTTGTTTCACAGAACTTCACTATGATTTATGAGCTTCTACAGGGGTCATGACCTTTCAGGAACAGATTTCATTGTGAGGATATCATACAAATGTGGCGCTCCAAATTATCTATAGGAGAGAGGGCGTACTTCAGTTTGGGTAAAACCCAGGAAATACAAAGAATGTACAGTTGGCTGGATGCAAAAATCACTAAACTTCTTAAAAGCTTATTGGTCTAAACTATTGAATACTAGCTGAGCCAATTTGAATCAAGATAGAAGCTTATTATTGGTCTAAAGTATTGAATACTAGCTGAGCCAATTTGAATCAAGATAGAAGCTTATTATTGGTCTAAAGTATTGAATACTAGCTGAGCCAATTTGAATCAAGATAGAAGCTTATTATTGGTCTAAAGTATTGAATACTAGCTGAGCCAATTTGAATCAAGATAAAAGCTTATTGGGCTAATGTACTGAATACTAGCTGGGCCAATTTGATTCAAGATAAAAGCTTATCGGTCTAAATTACTGAATACTAGCTGGGCCAATTTGATTCACGATAAAAGCTTATTGGTCTAATGTACTGAATACCCGCTAAGCCAATTTGATTCAAGATAAAAGCTTATTGGTCTAAATTACTGAATACTAGCTGGGCCAATTTGATTCAAGATAAATCTTAATTATCTAAAGCAAGCATGTGCAACCTTTTCTACCACGCGGGCCTCATTGTGACTTTGAGATCCATTCACGGGCCGCAGTGAATGTCAAACATTCCAAAACATATCCGGATACCCGCTTCTCTTCGCCATTTTAACCAGGGATTTTAACACGCAATCACAAGTTTGTTTTGATGAAAGAAATGCGCGCATGGAGCGCAAATTTTTTCGACTTTACACTTATTTTTGCTATGATATTGAGGTACATTTCTGCTTTAAACAAATTTCTACCAAAATATAATCCATTTGGGGTACACATGCGCGCGCATCGCGCGAAACAATTAGGTCTGTGCACTTTTGATCATCATAATTCCATGATTCCTCTTGTCAAATTAACCGACAATGCCAATCTCAACCGACACGACTGACAGTCAATATTGGGGGAAATTGGCCCTTCGCCCCCCTCTGGCCACGCCACTGCGTCACCCTACTAATTATAAGGGAGGACACCGCTAAATCAATTCGCCATTAGTGTAACCTAGGGAGTTCCGGTTAAAACGGGTCGCATCAATGGAAATTTTGGGATTGCTTCGCGGGCCGCAGATTAGAGGCCGGCGGGCCGCATGCGGCCCGTGGGCCGCAGGTTGCACACGCTTGGTCTAAAGTACTGAATACAAGCTGAGCCAATTTAATTCACGATAAAAGCTTATTGGACTTACATATTGAATACTAGCTGAGCCAATTTGATTCAATATCAAGCTTATAAATGGCCTAAAGTATTGAATACTAGCTGAGCCAATTTGATTTAGGATAAAAGCTTATTGGTCTAAAGTATTGATACTAGCTGAGCCAATTTGATTCAAGAATAAAAGCTTATTGAATACTAGCTGAGCCAATTTGAATCAAGATAAAAGGGTATTGGTCCAAAGTATTGAATAATATTAATAGCTGAGTCAATTGGATTCAAGTTCTCTTCGTATGGCATTTTGCCGTACACTTAGACTTACATTTCAAGGGAGCCAGGTCTTCTCAGACCGCTCATGTTTTCGTTAAACGATGCCGATGATAACGGTCTGGCCCTGAACCGTAACCATGCACAATGCAAGCAATCAACCAATCCGAGCATGCAAGGAGGATGGAAAAATAGGGGAGGTGAAAAAAAACAGAAACACAACAAGCAGTCAGAATCACCAATCAGAGAAACTTGGGTTAATACGAGTCATAATACACACTAGGGTTAATATACAATGATACAGGCATGATGTATGGGTCTCAGATGATAATATTAGACTCGAGGTTAAATGGAGAATCATATTACATTACCCATTTTAAGACCTCCTATGACATAATCATATATAACCATGTTGAATTGTGTGATAGGCTGACAGGTATTCATAAGATAAGCCAACATTTTAACAGCTTCCATGTCCGACAAGATTAAACTGTCAAACTTTTGTCAGGATTAGCTCTGACATCTAACAGAGAAGAGATTTGGTCTTGAAGAAGTCTGAGCTAATCCTGATGAAAGCTTGACAGATTCGAACTGGCCTGACGATGAATCCGTGAAACTGGCCACCTAAATAATTGTGTTAGATTGCCATTATGGTCTAACAAAAGAAGGAAATTGAATTCTGAAACTTTCTTTTGATTTTTGGGAAAGAAACAAACGAGCAATGATATTTCCCCTTCAAAACTGTCATATTATCAACTGTAATAGTGGTCATTTTCACGCAACTTGTAATTTTTGTGTGCTTTGCCCATTTTTAACAATTTTAATTTTTGCGATTTTGGGCATCCTTTAATTATAGACCTATATACAAAATGAACATATTCACGCAAAAATTCCACTTTTACAGTAAACAATATACAGTTTTTAGATGACTGCCCTCACTGCCAGCAAAATCTTTTTTTTTTTGTTGCTATATGGCAGCTGGAAAAGCTATATGGCAGCTGGAAAAGGATAAAGTGTACTTTAAGTCCCAGGTATACATCAACTACACTGTCTAATCATTAACTACACTGTCTAATAAAGTGTCCCATAAGGACTTGAAAAAAGGTTGGATTGCCCTCACCTCAAAAATTAGATTCCAAATAATGACCAAATCACACTGGAATACACTGAGGTTTATAATTTAACTAAATTTTGATATCAAAAAGACATCAAAAAGACAAAGTCTGGTGGCATGGATAATAAATATTTCAGAGTGGGGTCACATAGGGGTCAATTGAGGTCATTTAGGTGACAAATTTGTAAGAAGAAGATTTGTTGAACTTTTTTTCCTTCAAAAAACCCAATGTGACTGAGTTTTTCCGTTTTTTACGGTCGGTTTGGGAAAGGGCAATCCAACAACCTTTTTTGTTGTTGACCTAATTCCTGAGTGATGAGTTTTATTCTGTCAAAGACTGAAAATTACTAAGACTACAATAAGACATTGCTTTCAATGATGTATGTTACAATCATATACAAATATTGACATCATAATTGTCTATACAATCTATTCTATAATACCTAGAATTTTAGAAAATGATGAGATGTTCACAACCATATAAGATAGAATTACTAATTAAATGAGGGTTGAGAAACACATGACCTCAGATGATAGATACAACACAGAGATTATTTGAAAGAGGTAGAAATTACAAAAAGTGTGAATAAATAGTTAGAAAATCAAAGAGTGGGTATTACAGCAGTGACAGTTCTTAACTGTCACTGATTACAGCAAAGCAGAGGATTTTCACACGGACATTTTAATGACGAGCAACGGGATAAGAGACAGTACAAGCCCGTATATGGGTAATACAGCACAAGACAAAGCACACAAACACATGATAAGACACTGTTTTATCAATTTATAAATACCCTGTAGTGCAAGGATGAGAGTTATGGTCATTTCCAAAATTCCAAGAATTTTTGCAAACATACATCTGACTTGTGTAATGTATTCACACTTTGTTATCTTTTAACACTTTCCACGCGGCTATTAGTTTTACCCTATACAAAACAGATTTGTCAGAAACCTTTCCCAACTTTCAAAGTCTATCTCAAGGATTTCTGAACCAATACTAGGCTTGTTTGCACTTATTTCAATGCATTTCTCATGGTGATTCCAAATATGGTAATGAAATTCAATAATTTTGAAATTTTTGAAATATTTTGTGAAGTTTTTAATGTCGTCTGCAGACACCTGCCGCGTGGAAAGTGTTAAACATGCCGGAATAAACCCTGATTTAAGAAACTATGTTAAACAATTGGTAAGGCACTAGATTATGTTATAATTAGTTCAAATTGGCAGTCATATTTCTGCTTTGATCTCTGCTCTACTTACTTCAATGCTGGTTTTGACGATAGCATAAATGCACCTAATGACAATGGTCTGTTGGTATGTCTATGATAACAAAACACATTGACACATTTAAACAAAACACATCAACACATTCATACAAAACAAAACAAAACACAACGAGAAGCAACAAAGCAATACATTTTAACAGATTTAAAACACAACAAAACAGAACACTGAGGATAAGGGTACTGAAAGTCAATGCCTAGGTAACTGTTTCCCGCCTGTGTTGAAAATTCATTATTTTCAAAATATATAATTATTTTCACTTTTTGCAAGTTTGTAACTATAACTTAAGTTTTGCAGTATCATGATTTACCAAAATAATGAATAATGAAATAGCTGCCTCATTGCAAATCCAAAGGTATGAAACCGGCATTGACGTTCATCGGTATGTGTACGCACCATAAGGGCAGGTGCTTTTAAAATTGTGGCTCAGTGATGAGTATTTTGCTTTTGAATAGTATGTATGCAGTAGTCATGGACTAGTACCTCTAGCATGTCTTCAGACCAGGCGCTTATCAATTTGTAAACACTACTGTCGTAAACAACGGTCACATCATCTATATATAGGCACATTATCCTACTGATGTTAAGCTTATGAGATGCTATGCATTGTGAGCAGTATTGTTTTTCTTCTTGAAGCTATAAGACTACAGCATAAGTGAACATTGTGCACTAAATATTTTTGCGCTCTATTTTACTTGGATGAAACAAACTCACGCAAATATATGACCATTCACATCCAAAGAGGGCTTATGTCTTTAAAATCAAAATTGAGGTTTTATTTTTATGCAAAGGGTTATCTAGTAGCTTCAAAATGACGCCTCTTTTTGTAAGAATTGTTCAATGCATTCAGATTGTATGTAAATTTTAACATAGAAAATCCTTTATATATATATTTTTTTTCATATTTAATTACATGAATATCTTCAAATGCAAATGCGTGCTACTGACATACACATCCTTTTGATGTGACTGGCCATATATGTTACTTGAATAGGTTGATGTGAAAGTAAACAAATTATGAATTAAGCAACCCATTGAATTGTTCTATTATAGCTGGATGCAAAAAGTTTGGACCAGCAGGGAATAACCACTTTTTTCTACATGGGACTTACATGTTTAGCGATTGAGTTTTTCCAAGCTTAGCCTTAGGTTTGACTGGGGGCGGCAGTAAACCTCCGGATGTATGGCGCACCCTTGAAACAAAAAGCACAAACATATAAAGCAAGACAGACTAGACAGGACAAGCACAAGAAGCATATGATACAGGCATGCATAACATAGAATCAAAATAGAAAAGGGACCCCTCCTTTTTGCCCTGTGTATGGCATTGTTCTGTTTCTTACGCAGTCTCGCACAATGTCTTTAAAAGAAATGACATATCTCAAGAAAGTACGGATATCTACAAATAAACAGGGTGATTAGGCATCATGGGCCAGATCCAATAAATCAAAAGGTCACTCCTTATAAAAAAATATTTTAAAAAATCATAAAACCGTTTTATTAGCCCTGTAAGCAATAGCATAGTGCGTGCCTAAAATAAGGCTGAAAAGTACAAAATATGTGTAAAAAATACTGAAATTTGCGTAAAACCTGATGATTTTCATGCTTGATTTGGGAATGTGATGAATGCAAAATCCATAAAATGATGTGTAGATGACCATGCAATGAAATGCACAATGCAATTCTGAATTCCTTCTGAGAAAAAATAAATAAAGAACTTAATCTTTTAATAATAACATCTTTTAAAAAATAAAATAAAATCCCAATCAGAAGGATAATATGACCCGACAAAGGCTGCTTGCGCACACGAGAATGTTACGAAGGGTCACTACTGACAAGAGCATGGGCTCTGTGGATTGGAATACAATTCCATAAAGGTCACTTCAGGTCATCTTGGGTCAACCCTCATCACAAGTGTCAATTCAAGATGGCTTATAAAACCTCGAAGGTCACTTGAAGTCACCTAGGGTCAACCCACATCACTAAGTGTCAATTCAAGATGATCATCAATTCAAGATGACTTTTAAACCTCGAAGGTCACTTGAAGTCACCTAGGGTCAACCTACATCACTAAGTGTCAATTCAAGATGATCATCAATTCAAGATGACTTTTAAACCTCGAAGGTCACTTGAAGTAACCTAGGGTCAACCCACATCACTAAGTGTCAATTCAAGATGATCATCAATTCAAGATGACTTTTAAACCTCGAAGGTCACTTGAAGTCACCTAGGGTCAACCCACATCACTAAGTGTCAATTCAAGATGATCATCAATTCAAGATGACTTTTAAACCTCGAAGGTCACTTGAAGTCACCTAGGGTCAACCCACATCACTAAGTGTCAATTCAAGATGATCATCAATTCAAGATGACTTGTAAAACCTTGAAGGTCACTTGAAGTCACCTAGGGTCAACCCACATCACTAAGTGTCAATTCAAGATGATCATCAATTCAAGATGACTTGTAAAACCTTGAAGGTCACTTGAAGTCACCTAGGGTCATCCCACATCACTAAGTGTCAATTCAAGATGACCATCAATTTAAGATGACTTGTAAAACCTTGAAGGTCACTTGGAGTCACCTAGGGTCAACCCACATCACTAAGTGTCAATTCAAGATGAACATCAATTCAAGATGACTTGTAAAATCTCAAAGGTCCCCTGGTCAACCCTGATTACTAATAAGTGTCAATTCAAGATGACTTGTACGACTTTAAAGTTCACTTGTGGTCAACCCTCATCAACCCTCATCACTATGTGTCAATCCAAGTTGACTTGTAACACATTGAAGTTCACTTGATGTCATACTAGGTCAAATTTCAAACTCAGTGTTAATTCCAGATGACTTGTAAAACCTTGAAGGTCACTTGAGGTCACACTAGGTCAACCCTCATCACCAAGTCAATTTTAGATGACTTGCAAAACCTTGGAGGTAACTTGAGGTCACGCCGTGTCAACCCTCATTACTAAGTGTCAATTCAAGATGACTTGTATGACTTTAAAGGTCACTTGGGGTCAACCCTCATCACTATGTGTTAATCCAAGTTGAATTGTAACACATTGAAGTTCACTTGATGTCACACTAGGTCAAATTTCAAACTCAGTGTTAATTCCAGATGACTTGTAAAACCTTGAAGGTCACTTGAGGTCACACTAGGTCAACCCTCATCACCAAGTCAATTTTAGATGACTTGTAAAACCTTGGAGGTCACTTGAGGTCACACTAGGTCAACCCTCATCACCAAGTCAATTTTAGATGACTTGTAAAACCTTGAAGGTCACTTGAGGTCACACTAGGTTAACCCTCATCACCAAGTCAATTTTAGATGACTTGTAAAACCTTGGAGGTCATTTGAGGTCACACTAGGTCAACCCTCATCTTAAAGTCAATTCAAGATGATTGTAAAACCTTGGAGGTCACTTGAGGTCACACTAGGTCGACCCTCATCACAAAGTCAATTCAAGATAACTCATAAAACCTTGGAGGTCACTTGAGGTCACACTAGGTCAACCCTAATCACTAAGTCAATTCAAGATGACTTGTAAAACCTTAGAGGTAACTTTGGGTCATCTATAAGAGACCACCTTCAATAAATGGTGTCAATTCCTGATGGACAGCAAATCTCAAAGTTCACTTGAGGTCACACTAGGTCAACCCTCATCACTTTAAATGTAAGTGTCAATTCAAGATGATTTGTAAAAAAAACTTGAAGTTCACTCGAGGTCACACTGGGTTAATTAATTCAAGTTGACTTGTAAAACCTTAAAGGTCGCTTTTGATCACCTATGAGAAACCGCCATCAATAAATGGTGTCAATACCTGATGGAAAGCAAGCAAGGCATTCATGCAATATGATGACAAGAAGCAAATTCCAAATTGATTTTGGAGTAAAAAAGCAAATGGCACACTTACTTATTTGTAAAGCGACCGATTCCGGGAGCCATACCTTCCCCGCTGTAAGGCCTCGGAGCGGGCTTAGGTAAAACCTTTGGCGAGACGTGTGGGGAATGCTTCAGGGATAATGGCTCATCACTATAGCAACAAGGCCACGTGGTAGTAGCAATAGCACAAGACAAGAGAAAACATAGAATAGAATACATAGCTGAAGCACATTTAGATAACTACTCAAATAAGCTTGCTTTCAAAAACTACTAAAATAAACTTGCTATTAAAAGACAATACAACATGTCACATATTTTAAGTCAGATTTGTGAATTCAAATTGGAACACGACCCTATTAATTTACATTCATATTCAACACATTTCCCATCTATAAGATGTCCCAAAACTGTGTCTTATCGCAAAACAAAATGGAATTGGAATTCCATACACTGGAATTGCTTTATGCACCTAATCCTGATCAGGTATATTTGTCTCAGCTCAAATAACCAACTCTGTGTTTCCAAAGCAAAGGTCACAGGGTTTGTTTCTTCCAGATTTTTAGAGATCTTTGAACCTGTATAAGTCCATTAAATGCATTAAAAACCACTTCTAAATCAGCAATGTAAGTTCAAACCCAATTAAAATAGCAACCTTCTGGATCCAAAGATTTATTTATTTGACTGACACAAAGGGTCATGTTTCAATTTATACAGAACAGAGTATAGCTAACTTCATGGACATATACACAGGGGTAGTTAGTTAGAGTTAAATTAGTTGTAAACAGGGTTTTAATAATTGATAAGAGTAATTGATAAGACCACACATTTTGGAATAATAAGGTAGATACATATACATCAGGTGTATCAGACACATCCATTTAAAAACTTGCAATCTTGTACCGGGTGGTTCAAAACAGGGCTCAAAATACATGGGGGCGAAGGGCAATTAGCCCCCTTACAAAATAGCCCCCTGAGAAAATGTTGGCCTATGGTAAAATAAAATAAAGGGGGCGATTTTTGCTCAAAATAGCCCTCATAGCCAATAAGGAATTTTAACCCCTGGTTCAAAAATCAGTTGACCAAAGTTCAAGGTAACTTTTCAACCACATTTATAGTTTCAGAGAATTTGTGTTTAATTGTAATGAACCATATCTGAAGAACCAAACAAGATAAACGTGTCATTTTTTCAGGATAATTTCAAAACTTACAGCTGATCAAGACTAAGTAAACACAAATTCTCTGACACTATAAATGTGGTTGAAAAATTACTATGAACTTGGGTCAACTTGTTTTTGAACCACCCGGTATAGAAAGTAGAGGGCAATCACTTTCTAATAATACGCTTTCACAAAATATCAATGCTCTATAACTTATTTGTTGGCACATTCTCTACGATAACATCAAGTGTATTTATATAAACGGAATAGTGAAAGAATCTAAAAGGGAAATTGACAATGTTCAGTAAGATTTTTAAAACTTTGAAAAATTGCAAATATTTTCATCCAAGTACATAGAAGGAATAGCAATTAGGAGGTAAATTATTTGACAATTCTAAACAATATAACATTCTTGCTAAGTAGAGAAGAAAAGGGAAATTTGGTAACTGGAGTGACAAGTCTATTCTCAATTCTCAGGGCACAATTCAATGAACCCTACCCATCAGAACACAGAGAGATAACTTTGCCCCCTGGTATCTGGGTATCATTGTATAGTGCCTACACACTCACAGTGTCAGTGTCCAGGTACAGTTATGGATGGAGGTCACAGAGAAGCACTCTAGACATGAGGTCATAAAATGATACCCAGACAACAAAGAGTCAAAGTTGGTTTCAGGTACATGTGTAGGTAGGTTAATACATTTGCACCCTGGTCATGAGAATAGGTCAGCAACTTACTTTCTGACAGGGAGATTCCCATGTTGGGGTTTTCGATTTGATCGACTGGATGAAGAGCATTTGTGTAATAAGAGGGATAGGTAACACAGTTATATATCATCACTCCTTTTAATTCAGTCTTGGGCATTGAGAGATACGTATGGGAGTGCGCCCTCAATTATCCTGGAAATCAGGGGGTTTTTTGCATCAAAGTAATACTTAGGCATATACTAACTACCATCTGAAACAGTTTACCAACATTCGCCGTTATCATATAAAATGTCATGATTTTTTTAGTTTCAATATGATCATATAGAAACTAGGTGCCGAATTCGGAACTTATGCGATCGTTTTACATGCATACTTTCGCGGCAAATCTCAAACCGGAAGTGCCGTTATTTGCTTATTTTGCATGAAGGCGATGTCGGAATTGTATGACATTTTGGATTTGGGCTATGTTGATGATTATCTTTACGTTATTTGCTCATTTTAGTATATCGATACATCTCTCAATGCCCCAAAACAGCAAACCTCTTCCGATATGATGCATTTGTGAAACTAGAGTACCATCAGGCTATGCTAGGTTTGTTCGGAATATAGGATTACTGATGATTATGTCCTATCATGTTCAAGAATATGTCATCAAATATATTAGACAACCATAACTTCTGAGACCAATCATTCCACAACTCACATAATACATGTTCTCAAACAACAACAACACATTCAAATTAAACTCTGATATGAGCTTTTCAATGTTAAAATGATGTTCACATTTTGTGTGGCATGTTCTCAAAATAAGCTGATCAAATTATTAAAATCAAGGATATTCAAGATTAAAGCTGACTTCAGCTTAGACCAAGATATGAGCTTTTCAATGTTAAAATGATGTTCACATTTTGTGTGGCATGTTCTCAAAATAAGCTGATCAAATTATTAAAATCAAGGATATTCAAGATTAAAGCTGACTTCAGCTTAGACCAAGAAAATACATTGTTTGATTGTCCTCTTCCAACCGACCCTAATTTTGAAAACCTGAGCAAAAAAAGGTGTTTTTTTGCTTTTACTGTAAATTGAATACCGGCCCTAATTTTGGAAAATTCCAGATAAGGGTTTTTTTTTCTTCCATAATTTTGATTTCCGGAAATACACTAATATATTTTGAAAACTGTTTCTTTACTCTTCTAAACTGTTTTAAAACATGAAAAAAAGTGATTTAAAAGTAAAATACTCCAATAAACATCTTATTTAGCGACTATTTTAAAGTTAATGAATGTGATTTAAAACCCACAAAAAACAAAAACGAATCTGACCAAACAAACAATTTATTTTTCTTGGCCTAAAGCACATGAAGGCAGTATAAGCAAAGCTGCAACTATGAGCTTAAAGAAGTCAACTGAAAAGTAAAGAATTGTATGAGATGTTTGTTTAAACCAAAACAGCATGCACCCTCTGAAGGCAAGACTAAAGATTGTATCATCTTGTGAAAGCAGTAGATGAAAATATATTACAGCTGTCAATTAATTAAGCATGCAAGGAAGTCAGCAAGCAAGTAAGCAAGGATTTGAATTAGCAAGTAAGCAAGTATGCGAGTAATTAAAGCATGTAAGGCCTAACAAAAATAAATGTTTGTTTCCGGTAACATGCTGACAAAAAAGAGGGTCGGTCGGTCGGGAAATTTTTTTATTTTACAAAAAAATATTATTTTAGATTCACCATGTAAATTAATTGCAAAGCTTCCGAATTTTGACCGTAATCGCAATCTGATCGCCCGGTCTGAAAAGTGAACGCCAACTTTCGAGGCAAATTTCATTCATTATTTTATTATAATTCATTAAATGTAAATACACTGCATTTTCTCATTAAAAAATAAATGTTTTTCCTTCGATCGTACGTACTTTGCTAAACTTGGGGAATTACTTTATCAATGTAAACAAGCATTAACCTTTTAGCAATCTGCTTTGAACAACGTGATAATGCGCTTTACTTCTCAACACGTGCGCGAGAGACTTTTGCATGCCCGAACTGAGGTTAATAATATGATATTTCTTTTCTGTTCCACACGGTTCCCAGTGTGGTTTTTTTACCATGTTACGCTACGTCATTCCATGTGGTTGGTTGGTTTGTTGGTGGTACCGAAAAAACGTAATTATTGCAATAACCGCAAATACTGCGCTGTTGTTGATGAATGGAAATAAACTTTTAGGCGTACGGACGAACGGAAAGTTAACTTCAGAATTGTTGCAGAATTCATGGAAATGGGTACATTCAAATTGGACCTTCGGCTAAATGGGAATGTAAAACTAAATGGGAATGTAAAAATTTATTCTCTCAATACATTTCCGTAAATTTGGACTGAAAAAATACGAACGGTAGGTAGAAAATAAATTTTATTTTTTCAAAATGTTGATAAAATTTTTACGGTCGGCAGGTTTTAATAGGGTCGGTCGGGTTACCGGAAACAACAATTTATTTTTGTTAGGCCTAAGCAAGCAAGTAAGCAAGCAACTAAGTAAATAAGCAAGCATGCATGGTAGTAGGCAAGTAAGCAAATATATATATATTTAAAACAAGCAAGTAATCACCCAAGTTCAAGTAAGCAAGTGGGTAAGCTAGTCAGCAAGCAAGCAAGCAAACAAACAAGTAATTAACCAAACAATTACACAATTGACCATGAAAAGTATATCATATTGTTGGGCTGAGTGTTTCGAGAAAAAAAAAGTTAAAGTTTTTGGCATACCATATTTACTCCATTAAATGCCCCCGGGGCGCTGCATTTTTCAAAAGGGGGCATTTTATTGGGGTCAATTTGTCAAGTGCTAGTACTGATAAAACCAACGAGATAGATATAGGTAGAGTGACGACTGTAGCTAGGGCCATTGCCAGCCCATTTACAATGCAATCCTAAATCTCACTCTCGGAATCGTGTAAAATTATAGATGAACCGCCAAATCTTTCAAAACATAGTGAATTCAATCAGTTATATATTAGAAATGTAGAAATAGTTATCAACTTTTGTTTTGGATATCTTAATTACTTAGTTTAAGCTACATAAGATATCAGTGTTAAATAAAAGATAGCAAAATAATTCTCTAAAATCAGTAATATTATTTCAGGGCCCGTTGCCGCAAGTGGTCGCGTGAAGCCAATTTTGCGATATTGCGACCAATTGCAGCAACGGTTCATGAATGAATCGACTGAATTTAGTGGATTTGCAAATAATACGGCAACTTTATACAATTTTGCGAGCAGACGGTACTCAAAACAACTGGAAATCAGCCCTTTTGGGGTCAATCTTAAATCTTGTGCATATTTACCTACTTATGTGATTGATTTTGTAAAACGATGAAATTTCATAAAATAATTTTTTGATTTGTTGACTTCATTTTCTTGACAAGCAGGGCGCTCTATGTATATCTATCTCGTTGGATAAAACACTGCTAGCTCGACTTGATTACATCGCTGTAGAGATTAAATTTCATTATACTTGGAAATAGGGATCCAGTTGGTTCAGACTCTGTAAGTTGTTCAAATATCATTTTTCAATACCATGCCGTGTTGAACGTCACTCGCTACATTGCCCCAGTGTTGTCAATCCAGAACGTGAATAACGCTGCATCTTGCATCATCATTTGATCGACTTTATTGCAAAAAGGTATTCATCTCATGATTTATAGCTAAGAAGCTAAACTTTGCTCGCGAATTTGTTGTTATTTTTGGACAAGAAAAATGACTTTCAGCTACCTTGTCCTATCAAATGACTACAAAATTGTTAGTCTAGAATTGAAGGTTTACAGTATCGAGTATAATTCAAAGGCTTCTCAATGAAATGTGGGTAAATAATAATTCCTCACAAATAAATGCAGCGATCAAATGTAATTTAGATCCCAGTATTATTTTGGAGAATAGCAGACACAAAAGGAAAACAGCCATATTTCAAGTAGAGGGCGCACTTTAAGTGTGGTAAAATCAGGGACACACAAAAAATATGCAGTCAGATGTATGTAGAGTTTGCCATATCTCTAAAAGGCTTAAAAATAAAGTGCCCCATGACAACAGTAATGCACTCTATTTCAACGAAAGACTTGAAAACAGCTCTTGGACCTACAGAACACTATTTTCAATATGCAGATCAAAGACATGCAGTGTGAGGTCATGCTATGAAATGTCATACAGTTAAAGGTCATGCTATAAAAAGGTCCTACAGTTAAAGGTCATGCTGTGTGAGGTCATGCTATAAAAGGTCCTTCAGTTAAAGGTCATGCTATGAAAGGTCATACAGTTATAAAGGTCATGCAGCACTTACAACATGGGATGTTTTTGCAAAGGACTACCAGAAACTATGCCATCTAAAGGGTGAGATGAGCTCTCAGAAGCAGAACGTTGCTGTACATTTAGGTTATATGATGCTTGATGATGAGATGAACTTTCAGAAGCAGAGCGCTGCTGCAGAGACATGTTATAAGGCTGCTGCAGAGATGGACTATCGGGAACTATGTGGAGGCGAACCTGTTGCTGTTCGCCAAATGTTTGCCTCGAAATAGGCACTGGTTTAGGGGGTTTGTTGGGTGGGTCCGGGATGTGCCGCGGTATGAATGACTGGAATGGGAACGGCTTTTCGTGCTGCGCGTTGGGGTCGACTATGAAGCTGAACGATCTTTGCCTTACGGAAGGACTACCAGGGATAGTGATAAAGTGTGTATCATTCATGCTTTGTTGCGAAGCTTGTTGTTGCGGCATGTTTACTTCTAACATAATATCTGTGTACGCACGATGTCGCGTAATAGGACTAAGTTGTGGTTCGAGATCTTCCTCCTCATTCGGTACTTCCTGTTGCTGCTGAGGCAGGGTTTGATGCTCGTTATGGAATGTATCGGTATAAGCGCGCTGTCGCATTGGCGGACTTCCGGGAATGAAATCGTCATTTGGCGGGAACACTTCGCCCTGCTGAGAGGGTTTTTTAGTTTTTGCTAGAGTTGGTGGCGGGACGGGTAGGGTGGGTTTTGTTTTAGTCGTAGTAGCAACTGTATTTGAGCGGTGTCGAAGCATTGGACTAACCTCACCATTGCCCTCAAAGACTGGGGATACAATCCTAAAAGGAGGTACAGGTGGGATGGGTGGAAGTGGCTTCTTTTTCTTAGTGGCGCTGTCCATGAATGACCCTATTTGGTAGGATGGAGTTTCGGGAGTAGTAGCAAAGAAGGGTGGGGATAGCGGAGAGGGAGGCGAGTCACTATAAGCAAGATAGAAAAAATGAATAATAATGAAAAAATAGTTACCAAGTGATTGGGCAAGCATAAGAACTATTCTTTGTTAATATAACCCTGTGCAGTGACGTCAGAGTGTATTCCAATGCTCGCACCTCATTATGGCAAAAGTAATTGTACTGGATAGTGTAAGTATCCACGCATCAAAGATAAATCTTGGCTGCGTCCATCATAGAGATACGCTCTAATGTCACCACACAGAGTTAGGATAACAGAGTATAGATAAAGTCATGCGTCTATACTACTGACAATGCTCACAATGTAATGCTTCAACTTGCTATCAAATAGTAATTACGGGTGCGATTATCAAGGATATTAATTCTTATGGAACCTCATTTGCAGTTACAGTAAATATAATCAGCTATACTGTTGCTTGTGGAACATTATTCGCAGTTGAAGTGAAGTGTCATATCAAGACAAACGTGTCTAGCACTAATTTGCTCAAAACAGGCTGTAGCTGACTATGTCTACAGTTGCTATAGGACCATATATACTAGGGTCAATAATTCGGTATTGTGTTGGTATAGGGAAGTGTTTAATGTGCATACATTGGTTTGCACTCAAGCTGATCTCTAGGCAACCAGAGTGATGGCCTGAGCTCATCGACCATATTCTGGTGTGGTAAAGCGAGCAAAACAGTGCATGTTGTGTTCGTAATGACTGGTTCAATTCCTCCCTTGTTAGTACCTCTACTAAGTTTGTATGGCGAACATTGTGTTTGTGGTTCATAACACAACTAGCATGAAATGGGTGGCCTAGCTAGCAACAATTTAATAACACGCTTCAACAATGCACTATGATGCAATGAACTTGCCAATAGCAATTAAATGATCCACGTTTTATCAACCAAAATTGATTAAAAAAGCATTGATCTATAAAGGAAAACAATAAGCATATAAATTCGAGCTTCTTAACAGAGCAAGCCAACATGCGAGCGAGCAAGCAAGCAAGAAGCGAAAGATGCTCAACTTGATTACAAACAATTCAACAATCATACCTTAAATACTTATGAGCAAATGATCAATAGAGTTGTTATAGAATTATTCTGGTAAACTACTAGATAAGTTGAATATTTAAAATAGATATGAACAACAGATGTTCAAATGACTATGTTTTGCATACTTTGTTTTCACACTACCCTCTCTCCTCTCTCTCTCAGACACAACCCGCACAAAATATACTTAATGTTGACATTCATTTACTACTCTACCCTGACACACTTCAATTGCTTAGTGCAACAAGGTTGTGTATCGTATAGCTGCCATATTGCTATATGGGTTAGCAGGGCTGGACGTTAGCACCGGTCCGCCCGCCAGCGGCGGGTAACTTTGGTGTCGGACGGGTAGATTCTCAAAAGTACCCGTCCCGCTGGCGGGTAACATTTTTAACCAACTGAAGTGTTGATTCTATTGTCGAATGAGTAGCTGTAAGCAGTAAGCTTAAAATAAAAAATAAAACACCACACACACACACTTACACGCACGAAGAATAAACCCACCGCAACCAAACATTAAAGTTTGCCGAGTTTGAGAATTGGGAAACCCCCGCCCATTGCAATGACCATGCACGCCATCTTCTCCAGTCAAACGTACTGTACGTACACTGTACATGCAGCGTAACAGCTGATTGCTGGTACCCTGCCTCAATGACACCACGCACCAGCCACCAACGTACCCGTGACGAGTGGACAGCGTGCAGGGAACCAGCGTAAACAGCTGAGTCGTCGTAAAGAAGCAATGCCCATATCCCTCCCGGTAAAATATTTGCAATAACGATACCCCCAAAATAGCGAACTGCGCATGCGGATTTCTTTATTTACATGACAATTTGTTATGATTTCCTCATTGTTCGCTTCTCGTTTCAATGCATGTGTTATGTTATGTGTTTCAGATTTCCAAGTCAATAGATGGGGCAGGTAAATTCTCTTACGGACTGGTAACTTTCTCAAGTTACCAGTCCCACTGGCTAGTGCCAAAAAAAGTAAAGATCCACCCCTGTGGGTTAGTGTATATGCTGAGCAATTGGTATAAACTAAATGTAACTCAGAGCAGCTAATGCAGATAATATGGTATTTTTTGTTGAGTACCTCTGATGTGAGAAGGCACTTATATCTGTATAGCTGCCATGTGTTATACACTTCTGGTGCTATAGGGTGCACCTTTGTGAAAATGCAACCTTGCACATGGGAGCCATTGTAGATAGGGTCTTCTGACTTGTCAACAGATCCAACAAATCATGTGTGCTCTTTATAAGCATTTTTTTATGGGGAACATAATAACAACCCTTTATACTTTGTAAATACAGTTGTGGGGATTATAACATAAACGTTTAAATAATATAGAAACATCAAATCCACACAAATATGACATGATCAGGGTAAATGTAACTAAAACAAAAACACAACAATAAAATGTAACATATTACACATTAAACAGTGGGTATTGGCCTTGTATTCCTGCATATCACTTTGGTTTATGTAACTTGAAATAAAATGATATTAACACTTATGAGGATTTTCCAACATGAAAATTATAACAAATATGGGAGGGGGCGGAGGACGTAAAGATGGTTAAATGATAATAAAAACATAATGACACACATATATAACACAAAACAAAAAAATGGAGGGGGGAGACATCAACAAGTAAAGATATTAAAATGATAATGAAAACATAATGACACATATAAATAACATTAACATCGGAACATTAATGGTCAAAACAACTTCAGTAATATTTTTTCATAAAACATACAATATTGTGAATATTTATATCGAATTGTTTGTACCTATTCCTTGACAATAACCTCCATCAAAAATGGGTATGATGGATGTGCAACAAATATCATAATAATGAGTATTCAATAATTGGCTAGAATGGTTCTATCTACTTCATTATCGGGCTATTCCATTTGAAAGCCATGCACCCCCTATGGAAAACATGACCTTTATCTACCACACAGGGAGTGTAGATTTCAAATGGAGTCACCCATGCAGGTAACCCCATTTGAAATCCACACTCCCCATATGAAACACATTACCTTTATCGTCCACACAGCAGGTATATAGATTTCAAATGGAGTTACCCATGCAAGTAACCCCATTTGAAAAGCACACTCCCTGTGTGGAAGATTAGGGTCATGTCTTTCATAGGGGGTGTATGGATTTTAAATGGAATAGCCCATTTGATTGTGATTTGCAGATCTCCCATCACTTGATGTATTGTAATAGCAACTAAATGCAGGTGTGTTCAAGAATATCACTTTAAAGGGACCCCACGATGTAGGACATAGATTGGTTATAACAATTCCTGCTAGTTCAGATATTGATCTGTTGACCAGAATCTACACATTTGTGAATGAGAAACTTGAAAGTGTCCCTTTAACGTGATGATTGTAACCCTAGCTACACTACGACTACGGCTAAGCTGTACTGACACCATAGAATATGAAAAGGAGAATCTATACCAGGCATGTTGCTGTGAAACAGGCTCCATTTTGTTTTTTGTCCATAAGAAAATATTTGGCACTATGTTGGGAGGATTTCGCAAATAGGTGACAAATAATTGAGGCAGTTAATTTCTGCACAAAGTTTATCATATTTTTTTTCTCCAAAATCAATTCTCAATGAATAGTGTAACTCTTTTTTGAAGCCTTCAAAACATATCGACAACTAACAAACATATCACACAAAAATGTTCCCTCATGGTTGAAAAACAAAATGACCGCCACAGTACACATTCTCCTTTCAGTTTCTATGATTGACACTTACATGTCGCGTGAGTTATAGTGCGGTCTTCTCTGGGTGTCATTAAATGAATATGATGACAGGGGTCTCCGTCTACAAGGCACAGGAAGTAAAGGCAGGCAGGCAGCAGGCAGTGCATTATGGGAGTGGAGTTAAGAGGATTATGGGAATTTGTTTAGGAAGAAAAATACAAAATCAATCATATTGCATTCAATTCAATCAAAGTTAAATATGAAATTCACACAATGAAATGTTGGTAGATTTCACACTCACTGCAATCTGTATGTTAAAATAAATGTGTGTAAACGGAAGTGATACTGATGATAAATGGTTGTTCTATTGAATTATGAGCGTATTGCGACTATAGACAAAATGCACACATTGCAGTCTGAACATGAGAGGTAAACTGGTGAGTATAATAAGTCGATGTATCACTTAGAAAATCAAATCAAAATGACTGGATGGATGAATGTTCTATTAGGCCTCCCACTAAGTGATGTGTTTTGGATGTTTATAGGGAATATGTTATCAGATAGAGCCCCCCCACCCCCCCCCCCCCCCCCCCCCACCACAGAGGGAGACATTTGTGTAAGAAATCCATACAACTGATGTACAGGTAGAAAAATAGACTGAATTTGATTTTTTAGTCTTGTTAATTTTTTTCAAATTGGAGCCCTTTTTGACCTGAAACAAAACTTGTTCCTTATTGGTGATTATGTTCTATCATGGGAAAGGTACAAATTGATCCCATGAAAAACCATTTGGGGTTATTTATTTTGATTTTGAAATTTACAATATATTCTTTTTAATCAATAAAATATACCAGGAAATCACTCTTTGGTTTTCATAAGTCAGTTCAAATTCAGATTTTCCATAAGTAACCTTTAAATTTTCCAAAACATCATTGGTGAAAGAACTACATGACTTGTGTATATTGATGATGAAAAGCTCTATACTATAAGCTGTAGGTGCATAGTGAAATGATCTGAAAGAAATTTAGCCGTGATTTTAGCATGATCTGAATCAAGCGTGCTTATACAAGTGGTATACTTATAACTTATGCTGATGTTTGGTTATTAATAATATGGTTGGGAATTGCAAATAACAGGGATCTAAGTGGGTGATTGATCCATTTCCTGAACTTTTTACACAAAGCTTGGCCAGACGACCAGAGCGCTTGCGCGCAGCATCAAACATTCATGGGAGCGTGTCCAGAGAACAGGCTACAGGGTATCACCCCCCTAAAAAAGAAATTTGATTGCCTCTTATTATTAAATTTGATTGCCTATCATCATCCAATTCAAAAAACAAACAAAAAATAATTTTTGGTATTATTTTTTTTATGGCCCCATTTCCGGAATTCCAGAAATGTTCGGAAGTTTTACATCCCTGTTATAATCATAACAGGAATTAATGGGTCATCAAAACCTGAGTAATTTGAGCTTTGGATGGAAATTAATGGTAGTCAAAAGAGATTTCTTTTAGCTTTGGAAGGGAAATAACAGGTCGTCATTGTCACTAACTTGAGTTTTGAAAGGGAATAACTGGGGGTTGTCAAAAGCAACAAATTTGAGATTTAGAAGGAATATAAAGTGGTTGTCAAAAGGGTCTAATTCAAGTTTTGGAAGGAAATTAACAGGTCATCAAAACCAACCAATTTGTGTTTAGGAAGGAATTAACAGGTTGCCAAAAGGCTATAGCAATTAATTTACCATGAGTTTTGGGAGGTAATCAATGGGTAGTTAAAAACGACTAATTTGAGTCTGTAAGGGAATTTTGATGATGACTACAGCAATAAGGCTATTTTCAGTTACATTCAACTCTAGGGCATTGTTTACTGTGGGTTGCTTTTTTTTGCCCCCACACACAAATGTACTTGAGTTCAAAGGTCACAGCCAGTGGGGAATGGCAAATAAGAAAATATCAGTTTTACTGCCATACATTGTTAAATATTTGGTAACTTTATTACAATATGGCACACGGTATAACACACAGTAAACAACCCGTAGTATGAAAGCACCGTCTTATTACAGTCGCTGAATCACACACACACACACCCACCTTACACTGCACACTTAAGCCTAAAGCATATTTTGTATTATTGAATTCCAGAAACCACAAGGAGAAAGTACAGTGACCAACTGACCATATTACAGGAGCAGTTATCATGTTGGGTGCGCAATTCAGTTCAATTGTTCTCTTCTTTTTATTCCTTGATAAATTGTTCTCACATTTTTGAAAAACATGATAACCAAACTCACATTGGTTCCATTTTCCTCTCAGTTGATGAGTTATTCAGATTCAAGATCATATTAAATGAGGTCAATTTCTACCATGCCCGATGCAAATCTGTCTCTTTGTGTATCACGTCATGTACATGCTATCAATTCAATGTATCTTAGATTGTCCATGATTGGTTATTTGTGTGAGATAATCATTAAATTAACCAATCAGTGAAGCTTTTACAAGAGATAGAGTGTAACGATTGCATGGCCTTTACCATTGTGGCTTCCGGATTCAATAATAAAACTTAGTGTAATGCAAATGAAAGTGAAAAGTTTTGACACGGTGCAAGGTGCATCCCGTGACACTGACTGTAGCACAAGATGCTTGTAGCATTGATTGTATACAAGATATAATTTTTATATTTTTTGTGACTTTTATCCAGGTCGATAACAGGAATATAGTTCCAAAATTGATCTACAGATGTTGCAGATTTCAAACCTCAACTAAAAATTATATCTTATACAATAGACTTCTGCTGGGGACTATTTCCACATAAATATAGTCATAAAGCATAAAGTGTGTTTCTATTCCATTACCACCAAAGGTGGTGATGCTGGAAGTTCGCCAAAATATGCGCCAGGCAAGCATATCCAAGCAAACCATCATGCTACAAGCCCTTCTAATAGTAACCCGCGAATGAGTACACCCCTAAAAAAGTTTTCATGTGGCGTAGGGATTGTCATCTCCACTAAAAAATAATCGCAGTCTGTTTCTATTCAAGATGAACACTAAAATCACCACCAATAACCCAGAAATACCGGGTTATTTAACCCAGAAATACCGGGTTATTTAACCCAGAAATACTGGGTTATTTAACCCAGAAATACTGGGTTTATTTAACCCAGAAATACTGGGTTAATTTTTGGCGGTGATAGAGGTGGTAACCGAGTGTTTCTATTGAGGCCATCACCACCAATCAGCACTAAACACCACCAATAACCACCTGTTGCATTCAAATAGAAACACGTCTATACTGGAGGATCCCCTTTAAGAGTCAAGTCCTATTTGTATTCAATATCCAATGTGGAAACAATCCCTAGGAAAAGTAATTGGAAATCTGACCCCGCAAAAAGACTACACCTTTGTTGACGTATGTAACCATGGCAACCAAACCAAACGAGTGGATTACCTTGAATATTGTTTGCTAATGATAGAATGAATACTTTGTTTTTATATTGCTTGTTTATATATGGCATAACCTTTGAATACTTGTCCACCATCAATCCAATATGACATCTGTAATCACCAGTAATGGATGAGTGAAGGGTATTCAAATGTTACTCCAGACATGGACAAATTCAGTTGCCAAGGTTTATGGTACGAAGGGTACATCCTCAATGGCGTAGTCAGTTCAAAAAGCCAAGTGCAAGCATGCATCAATGCATAGCAAATATTTGAGATGCTGCTGTAGCAAAACAAAATGGCGGGTCATCATGGTTAAAATATCACCATTGCGTTTAATTTATACCGGAACCATGAATCGCCCTCATATATTTTGCCACAACTAAACCCCTCAATATCTCTAACACACACACTCAACACTCCACCATTACCAACCTGTTTGCGAGTTTTGAGCCGGCTGAGTCTGATCTGTTGATCTGATTGGCTGCAGCCTCTTGCGCCTTCACTTTTCTAATCCTTTCTTGTTCCTCTAGCCTCAGTGCGGCTTGCCTGTGTAGTAAACATTGGGTAAATTCAAAACACAAATAATTTAGATGGATCAAGTCTTGATGAAGAAGTGGAAATAATTTTAATAATGAACACCAAAGAAGATTACATTTGTTGAGCGCTAAAGTTTTAAGAAAAAGGAACACTGATAACTAATTTATTCATTGATGTTAAAGGCATATTATGTGATCTTTTCCAGAGAGCGCCCTCTATTCATTATTTTTTTTAGAAAGTAGATTTTCTTGCAGATTTACATTTCTGATCATAAATCATACATACATTCCAAGTTACAGAGCGATACGATTCCTAATTACCTCAAAATCATAGTTTTAGAGTGAATTTAGAGTGAAAAATATAAACTGTTGGATAATCCGACAGTTTATTTTCACTCTAAAATCATGATTTTGAAGTAATTAAGAATCGTATCGCCCTGTAACTTGGAATGTATGTACGATTTATGATCAGAAATGTAAATCTGCAAGAAAATCTACTTTTAATTTTTTTTTCGATGTTGAGGGCGTTCCCTGGAAAGATCACATAATATACCTTTAACAAGAACCTAAGAACTCCAACGATGAATGCGCTATGAAGCCATACTAATATGACTACACCGCATGTAAAACCAATCAGCACTTTTCTTATGAAGGTTTGCCTCATTTATTCTCTCTGTCTCCTCTATTCCTTTCTCTTCTGTTACTCCTCTTGTAAAGGCTTCACTTATTGGTTACTTTATCTCACACAAATAACCAATCATGGGCAATCTAACAAATCTTACCTCATTTTTTCTCTTTGCCGCCTCTATTCCTCTGCGGCTATTCTCTTCTTGTAAAAGCTTCACTGATTGGTTACTTTAATGATTATCTCACACAAATAACCAATCATGGACCACTTAAGAAATCTTACCTCATTTCTTCTCTTTGCCGCCTCTGTTCCTCTGCAGCTGTCCTCCTCTGGTCTTCTTCTTGTTCTAGCCGCACTCTCTCTTCTCTCGCCTGCCTTTTCTTCTCTTCATATACGGACTTTTGCCTTGCAAGTTCCTGGTGACATTTTAGGAAATGTAAAGGGAAAGTGTTTTAGAATGAGGAGAGAAGTTTGAGTGGAGGTATACTGCCTCTACTCTATGTAAGCTCAAATAGGGGTGATATCAGCATATGTGACCCGTCACATCAAAATGGACATGTTGGTGGCATGAGTCAATTCTGAGTTATTGTCAGGACTTGAAAGAACACGTTTTAAGCTTGAAAATGATACCATGTTGAAGGTGATCAGACTTTTTAATCAAAAGAGTTGAAGAAGCATATTTTTTTCTATTATTTTCTTTATATTTCACCAAATATATTGGCCTCTATCTCAAAACTGGGTTTGCCGACAACATGTCCTTTTTGACGCGACTGGTCACATATATACCGGTAATTGCATCATTCCAATACAATACGGTTTGCACGCTTGCAATCAATGGATGTTGACCGAGGAATATAAATAATGCATATTCGATTAGACCAGTGATTCTTATTCTTTTTTGCCCCACGACCCATCAGACATTCTTGGTCAGTACCATGACCCCATATTTTTTTTTTAAACAGCCGATGTATTAAACTGAAACTGCTTAGCTTTTTGCATATTTGAACGTTACTTTGGGTTTTTTTTAATCCTTTTTAGAGCGAAATATTTAAATAGTTCCCTAGAAAGCTATATTTATGACCCTTCATGACCCGCAGGAAAACCCTAAACGACCCCATGGAGGTCACAACCCCTATGGAGGTCACGACCCTCAGGTTAAGAACCGCTGGATTAGACTGTGTGCTGATGTCACATCCTAATTTGAGATAACACAGAGTAATTATAGTATATTCCACGATACACATACCATTCAACAATGCATGGAAGATACAACATGCATTTATTGATGAAATGTCAAAGCATTTTAGACCATATACAAATGGGCACTCTTTGGTCTAAGTGTTTATAAGCATCAATGGCATATAACCAATAACAGGAATAACAAAATCATCAATTATCTGATGTACAGTATTCTTCTTAACACTTTCCACGCGGCAGACGACAATTCCAAAATTTCACAAAATGTTTCAACAAAAAAAAAAGTGTATTGAATTTCATCACCATATTTGGAATCACCCTGAGGAAGTACAAACATGGGTAAAAAAAAATGTTTCAAAAAAAAAAAAGTGTATTGAATTTCATCACCATATTTGGAATCACCCTGAGGAAGTACAAACATGGGTAAAAAAAATGTTTCAAAAAAAAAAAAAAGTGTATTGAATTTCATCACCATATTTGGAATCACCCTGAGGAAGTACAAACATGGGTGGTATAGTTCAGTAATTCTTAAAATAAGACTTTGAAAATTGGGAAAGGTTCTGAAAAATCTGATTTGTATAAGGTATAAACTAATAGCCGCGTGGACCGTGTTAAGCCCAAGTCACATTATCAGGTTATTTTACACCCTTCTTTACCAGCTGTCAATGTTGACTAAAAGTTAAATGAAACATTGCCCATTTTTGTCTTTAAAAAGTACAGGTGGGCTGGAAATTGAATAAAGTAGTAGTAAAACTGACAATTGTATGACAAAAAAGTAGGACAATGCTCTATTCTGGAGCCAATTTTTCAAGTCCATGATGTGAATAAAAGTTAATGGGAATAAAGGTTAAATTCTTTCAATGTTACACAATTTTGTTAGAGTTCAAATGCAAACAGGCTCCAATCAAAACTAGTTGCTCCAGAATTTGGGAGTACAGAAATAATAATGTGACTTGTGCTTTACATATAGGCTGAATATAACTACAATATTTACAATTAGTATGAAAATGTTAAAGTTATTAGAAGAGATTTTGTAACCATATTTTCAACTTCTTGTTACTTCATCGAAATTTAGGTTAATCCATGGTGTAAGACTACACAGAATTAGCCTTGCACAAAATCTTCCATCTATAGGAAGAGTTCATACAGTGCTGTATTCTATAAAGCAGTCTTGACACTAGTCTATGGAAATCTTACACCAAGGATACACACTTGCTTTCGTGGGGGAAGGGCAGTTTTATGATGTAATAATGTTAAGGGCAGATTTGGCTTTTGAGCAATGATTAAGGCAGAGGAATTTTATTTTCAAAAAGTTTTTATTTTTTTGTCAATTTTGCTGATGAATTATTGATGCTGAATTAGTAATGCTATCTGAACAAAATACTGACAGCTACAGCTGGTCTCCAATAAACATGTAAGCTGACAACTGTCAAAATACAACTTATATTCTGCTGAAAAGTGTTGACATTTGTCCTAACACCGTAGTTCCATTAGATAAATCGGCAGTCAACTACAAATATTGCAATACTGAACGTTTATACTGGTTATAATTTGAGGTATAACACTACAAAAGCACATCATTTTATAAGCCAAGTAATGTGTTATAAAGCAGCTGTTTGGGTAATCAATTATTAGTAATATGCCAAATTTATCAAAGAGTTCACTCTTATAAACAGTTAAGGAAAGTCAGTGTAGGTCACAGGGTTTGAGGAGCAAGGTGACAGGTTTGGGTATCTTTGACACAATGAACAATTGTTACAAAAGCCAGTAATAGGTCGTAATAGGTCATCAAATAACTGATATTTGTGACGTGATCAAGCGAAATGATTCAAATATTGGCAGTTTTCAATGTTGATATTTGTCCATGTTCTAAAAGAAGGTGGAAAATGCTACATTATGGTCCAAACTCTGCTAAAATTGAACTTCTAAATTTAAGTTACAGACAAATTATCAACTAAGAAAACAAAGTACAACATAAGAATTTGTCACTTCTTTTTACCTTTAACTCAAAATCAATATTCCCGACATTTGACTCATTCCGCATGATTGTGTCACATTTTGTATAGAACATTGTTCAATTGTTGAAAAAAGTCACACAAACTGAAAGCGATAGTGGCCATATACATTTTGACTCCTGGATTCTTTTTTGTTTGTCAAATGTGATACCATTAAAGCCTTCAAACACACAATGCACCATAGTCTGATAAACTATTATTGGCTGATATATCAAAACGGTGATACTAATAACATCAAACAGTGTTGGTGTTGATTATACCTTAAAGTAATATAAATGTACATGTATATTATTATCGTTACTTAAATTTTATGATGCAGGATGTCCAAAAAAGTAACTATTCCCTTTTAAAAAGTGTAAAATCTTACTCAAATAAATTTAAGAACAAAAACAATGCAACATTTTATAGTTATGGTACTAAAATAGTAACTGGCCCATATTCTCCTTGGACCTATTCAAGTATAGTTCAGTTCAGTTCAAAATTGGTGAGAAATGTGTGTTTTTATCTCTCCAAAAACAAAAGTGATCAAATCGTAGGCACTTTATTATGGCACAGGCGAACATCCTGAATAGGGTTCACAATGCGCTGTGATGGGCCATGCGAGCGTTTTGCAAGCCCCGCTCTTCTGAATTCATTCACTTCTGTAAACAGGTTCGCCAATTTGAAACTGACTGAAGTATAGTGATCTGTTCTCTATCCAAATAAGTCAACTTTCCCTAAAGTCAGTCCTCGCAAATATATTTCCAAAAGGCAAAAGTAAATTTTGGGACACCCTGTACGTTAAAAAAACATTTTCCATAACACATTTAAAATCTCAGAATGCTGCAAAATGCATGATCAGGATGAAGCATGCCAGGTATCTTGATTTACTTATCATAAAGAATGTTGGTCTTCAAGTAAACAGAGCAGGAAACTAAAATATGCAGAGTGCTTTGAAAGTGTCTAATTGAACTTAGCGTGCGCCCCATACATATGTGCACCACACCACATGTTTTGATTCGTTGTTCGCGCAGCACACGTTCGGCGATTTTTACTGCGGGTGGTTTAACACTTTTATTAAAAAGATTAAAAGTATGAACAAAATTGTACATTTTGATTTGTATTGTCGTGTACGAAAGTATGTTTTGTTTCACGAAAAAACTAGAAAAATCTTGCCCTTGTGCAAATATTGACATGCTCACAATAGCAATCCCACTACAGGGTTGTGCCATTATTCACACATCAGCATCAGAGCATGTGCATTGATTTTTCCAATTTATCTTGAAACAACACATACACACCTATTTGGATGCAATGTCTGTTAAGCCCCTATGAGTTGAGGCAGGTATCAGTGCTTGTAACAAATTCACCTATAAATGTTACCCAGGTCTTAACATATATTGAAAGTTGAGATAAAAAGTAAAGGAATCTACAAGATTGTTAACCCTACTTAAAGAAAGTAAGGGCCACTGCTTTAGTACAAATACAAATTTCACAGCAAATTTTAAGTAAGATGTATTAATAATAGAATATTCATAGTTCAAATACCTTATGGCCTTGTAAAGAGCTAGACAAAAGAAAGTCATACACTTTGTGTTCTATAAAGTGACTTCCAATTATTCTTTGACCAAACAGGCTAGACATTTGAATGCATTTTTAGGCACAATTTGGTACCAAATTTGCCACAAAACAACAAAGATAAGCCATGGTAAGCACCATGTAGAGAGAATCTGTGACGTTTCCAAATTCGCATATTCAATACACTATGCGAGAGAAAAGACAGACAGTTACCAACCCATATCCCAAATTGTTCCCGTATTGATCACTGCACATTTCCCCTTCGCGGGCTATTTCAAATTCAAACTCTCATGCATGGGTAGTGTAGCATGGTTGCAATGTGTGATCAATATCCCCAGCGGGCATCCAGGCCATGCAAATGCATACTCAGCATTTTCTATCTGCATAGTGTGTTGAAAATGCGAATTTGGAAATGTCACAGATTTTCTTTAAAATGGTGCTAACATTGGCTTATCTTTGTTGTTTTGTGGCAAATTTGGTACCAAATTGTGTCAGAAAGATTCATCTAAATATCTATCTAGCTTAATTGGAAGTCACTTTATAGAACACAAAGTGTATGACTTTCTTTTGTTGAGCTCTTTATACATGTATTATTGAGTGTCTACTGCCATCAAACAACAGTGACATCTTACACCTACTGATCACGTTTTGTGTACAGTACTGAAGCATCAGTTCACATTTCTCCACAAGAATTTCATTCACTTAGGCCAAACAAAATAAAAGGTTTGTCTCAAAGCTTGCGAAGGCTTCAAAATCGGGCGACGCGCGCTGTTTTTGTCTTCCATTTATTTTTATTTTTTACTTGACACTTTTTGATATTTGTTTTTTCTATTTGAAATGAATATTGTGATGTAGTTGTGTAAAGAACAATTGTGCAGCGTTTTTTGAAGAACTGAGTCATGTAAAAGTTTGAGAAAAGGAAAATCTGCCGATATTTTTAATAAAAACTCGAAATAAATTTGTAGGGAAAAAAAAAATTGATTTGACAATATCCTGCATTTCAGACGCTGTATTTTGGCATTTCAAAACCAATGCGCGCGCAAGCTTTGAGACGAACCTATTATTTTGTTTGGCCTTAAGCCTTAAGAATATTGAGCTAATACATGTTAGTGTTTATGTGCCACAATTAGTTAAGGACGCAGTTACATCAATGTCTCAGATAAATAGACTATAGTCCTATTTCACTCATCATGTTTTTGGACATCCATATATTTGAATGAATAATTTGCATTAACAGCTTCCTACTTTTGAAGAGAAAATTAGTTGCTTAAGAGAGAGATGCACAATTGACTGATATCTTATCTTACATTTTGAAAATTCTATTACAAAATGCATCATTATATTTTTGTTTGTTCTTGACATTTTAAGAAAATGTAAAAAATAAAGGCAATGAAAATAAATATATTTCACTTTTCGATACAATTTTCTAAAAGTTTACATTGAAAACATTAAAATGACATATAATGCATTTTGCAACATAACTCTTCATTTAGTTAATTTTCCCAGAAAAAGACTTCCAAAAAGTCAGAACAGGGTTCAGCTTCTCATTAGTATCTACGGGTGAAAGTATGAAGAGAAACAGTATTCTTTCTATGCATCTACTCTGCTAATCTAAAGTTGTAATGGAACCACAATCCTCACCATCGTTTCTGGGTTGTGAAAACTTTCCCCTAAGCATTTTTCGTTCTGAATATAAACAATTTGAGAGGTTGTTATATAGTTGGTGGTACAACTTGGTGATTACGGAAAACTCCAGTTTACTCTCGGTCCGTGCGCACTAATAAGTTTGCGCAAGTCTACACTTAAGACCTGGTCAAACATATGTGACACATGACATCATACTGTACATCTTGTCAGCCAGGCTTATTTTGAGATACAGAGCGAAACAGTTTGTAAAATATAAATAAAATAAAATCATATTTTCTTTTCTTTTCTTTATAAATAAAAAGAAACATCTATCTTCTTTTCCTTATAAACACAAGGCGGTTCTCGAACGGCGCGTCTCGCCTGTTCATCAAAAGTGACTTGAAAGAAATGATGATGAAACATATGATACAATGTAGCACTGTCACAGAGGTATGCATTGTAGTTAATGCAAGGGATGTAATGCCTTGAAAAATTTAATCAACAAAAAGAACACACCAACCCCCTTCCCTACACCAAATCACATCAAGATAGGCCTTACAGATCTTATTTGACCCCAGATGACCTCTGATGACCTTGAAAATTTAATCAGCAAAAAGAACACACCAACCCCCTTCCCTCCACCAAATCACATCAAGATAGGCCTTACGGATCTTATTTGACCCCAGATGACCTCTGATGACCTCGACAAATTAATCAACAAAAAGAACACACCATCCCTCTTCCGTCCACCAAACCCCATCAAGATAGGCCTTACGGATCTTATTTGACCCCAGATGACCTTGAATGACCTCCGATGACCTTGAAAATTTAATCAGCAAAAAGAATACACCACCCCCCTTCCCTCCACCAAATCCAATCAAGATAGGCCTTAATGATCTATTTGACCCCATATTTGACCCCCGATGACCCCGAAAAATTAATCAACAAAAAGAACACACCATCCCTCTTCCGTCCACCAAATCCCATCAAGATAGGCCTTACTGATCTATTTGACCCCCGATGACCCCGAAAAAGTAATCAACAAAAAGAACACACCACCCCCTTCCCTCCACCAAATCCCATCAAGATAGGCCTTACTGATCTATTTGACCCCATATTTGACCCCCAATGACCCCGAGAAATTAATCAACAAAAAGAACACACCATCCCTCTTCCGTCCACTAAATCCCATCAAGATAGGCCTTACTGATCTATTTGACCCCATATTTGACCCCCGATGACCCCGAAAAATTAATCAACATAAAAGAACACACCATCCCTCTTCCGTCCACCAAATCCCATCAAGATAGGCCTTACTGATCTATTTGACCCCATATTTGACCCCCAATGACCCTGAGAAATTAATCAACAAAAAGAACACACCATCCCTCTTCCGTCCACCAAATCCCATCAAGATAGGCCTTACTGATCTATTTGACCCCATATTTGACCCCCGATGACCCCGAAAAATTAATCAACAAAAAGAACACACCACCCCCTTCCCTCCACCAAATCCCATCAAGATAGGCCTTACTGATCTATTTGACCCCATATTTGACCCCCGATGACCCCGAAAAATTAATCAACAAAAAGAACACACCATCCCTCTTCCGTCCACCAAATCCCATCAAGATAGGCCTTACTGATCTATTTGACCCCATATTTGACCCCCAATGACCCCGAGAAATTAATCAACAAAAAGAACACACCATCCCTCTTCCGTCCACCAAATCCCATCAAGATAGGCCTTACTGATCTATTTGACCCCATATTTGACCCCCGATGACCCCGAAAAATTAATCAACAAAAAGAACACACCACCCCCCTTCCCTCCACCAAATCCCATCAAGATAGGCCTTACTGATCTATTTGACCCCATATTTGACCCCCGATGACCCCGAAAAAATAATCAACAAAAAGAACACACCATCCCTCTTCCGTCCACCAAATCCCATCAAGATAGGCCTTACTGATCTATTTGACCCCATATTTGACCCCCGATGACCCCGAAAAATTAATCAACAAAAAGAACACACCACCCCCCTTCCCTCCACCAAATCCCATCAAGATAAGCCTTACTGATCTATTTGACCCCATATTTGACCCCCGATGACCCCGAAAAATTAATCAACAAAAAGAACACACCACCCCTCTTCCGTCCACCAAATCCCATCAAGATAGGCCTTACTGATCTATTTGACCCCATATTTGACCCCCGATGACCCCGAAAAAATAATCAACAAAAAGAACACCCCATCCCTCTTCCGTCCACCAAATCCCATCAAGATAGGCCTTACTGATCTATTTGACCCCATATTTGACCCCCGATGACCCCGAAAAATTAATCAACAAAAAGAACACACCACCCCCTTCCCTCCACCAAATCCCATCAAGATAGGCCTTACTGATCTATTTGACCCCATATTTGACCCCCAATGACCCCGAAAAATTAATCAACAAAAAGAACACACCACCCCCCTTTCCTCCACCAAATCCCATCAAGATAGGCCTTACTGATCTATTTGACCCCATATTTGACCCCCAATGACCCCGAAAAATTAATCAACAAAAAGAACACACCATCCCACTTCCGTCCACCAAATCCCATCAAGATAGGCCTTACTGATCTATTTGACCCCATATTTGACCCCCGATGACCCCGAAAAATTAAGAACAAAAAGAACACACCACCCCCCTTCCCTCCACTAAATCCAATCAAGATAGGCCTTATGGATCTTATTTGATCCCGATGACCTTGAATGACCTCTGATGACCTTGAAAATTTATTCAGCAAAAAGAACACACCACTCCCCTTCCCTCCACCAAATCTCATCAATATAGGCCTTACTGATCTATTTGACCCCATATTTGACCCCGATGACCTCTGGTGACCTTGAAAATTTAATCAACAAAAAGAACACCCCATCCCTCTTCCCTCCACCAAATCCCATCAAGATAGGCCTTACTGATCTATTTGACCCCATATTTGACCCCCGATGACATTGAATGACCTCCGATGACCTTGAAAATTTAATCAGCAAAAAGAACACACCAACCCCTTCCCTCCACCAAATCCCATCAAGATCGGCCTTACGGATCTTATTTGACCGCATATTTGACCCCGATGACCTTGAATGACCTCCAATGACCTTGAAAATCTAATCAGCAAAAGAACACCCCACCCCCTTCCCTGACATCAAGTCCCATCAAGATAGGCCTTACGGATCTCTAGATATCGCGTCACAACGCGTCTCAAAAGTTTTAAGCATATTTGACCCCGATGACCTTGTATGACCCCCGATGACCTTGAAAAATCAATCAGCAACAGAACGCACCACCCCCCTTCCCTCCACCAAGTCCCATCATGATAGGCCTTACGGATCTCCAGATATCGCGTCACAAAGGTATTTCTTAGCACACGGCGGACGGCATACGGCATACGGCATACGGCATACGGCATACGGCATACGGCGGACAGAAATAGTGATAACATAGTCTCTTTCTGATTACATCAGGCGAGACAAAAAAGAGAAACATGTCTTATTTGTCTTCTAATTCTAAGTATTGCTCCAATTTTTCAGAAATTTGGTATCATTGGAAAGCTTGCCTAAAACACTGTTAGATATTGTTGAAATCTCCATTTTTTCAGAAGCAGACGACGAGATGTACCTTTGATGTGATGCACCATAATATTCTCTACAACAATTCCATAATAAAACCTTATACACAGAGTGTCTCAAAAATCAATGAACACAATTTTTAAATCGGATGAATAGAGAGTATCATCTTGTTTTTGAAAGTAATGGACTATGGCACTAATCCCCTGGCCACAGTCAGACATACGCACTCCGTTCAGCTCACAGCGCATGCTTGAAAACTCACAAAATTCCGCTAACCAATCAGCGCTGTCAGGTCTAGCTGACATACATGTATGACGCACCACTGACTTTTGTTTCACCGTTTAGGGGGTGAGGTTGACCTCGCATACTTTTATGCGAGGTCAACATCATGCGTCGTGCATCCATTACTCTCCTCAAATGGTTGAAACAAGAGCCATTTCATTCACACATTAATTTCATGGAATAAAGCCCATTTATTTATGATGTTACATCCTAGATAGAAAGCTCTTGTTGGATCAAACCAACCCTATAGTCTGATTCACAATCAATTGGATGTTATGTCGGCAAATCAACCATAGCCAGGATTTTCAAGTTGCCTGTCCATATTTGAACAATCCAAAAATACATATAGGTGGAATCGTCTCTTTGCGCCCAATATTGCGGCCAAGTGGTGATTACAAATAAGTCGAGATTTTTAAATTCTGTAATGGTTGGATGAAATTTGGGCCTTAATGCTACGATACCCCTGGTTATCACATATGCTTCCAATGTCCAATGGTTTCTGTGTATGACTATATAGGATTGACACAAATAAAGACCTTCTTAAGCTTATTATTACTTATCATTAAACACTACAAATTAAAAGCTTACCGCAAGCGATGTGAGATAAGAAGAAGCAGCAAAAAATCAAAAGATGGATGCAATGTGTCTGTTAAGCCCCTATGAGTTGAGGAGGCAGGTATCAGTGCTTGTAACAACTCTGCACAGCATGCCTTGCTAGAAGCTAGCTAGCTAGAGCTAGGATCGGGGGAAATAAGAAAACAAAAACACGATACATACGTCGAAAATCACCTTAGTAAACTCATCCGGTTCCGTTTGCGTCGGCGTCAATTCGCCGTCGTCCATACCCTCGCCCTCGTCGATGAAGTCGATTTGGTCCTCCGGTAGAAAGCTCCGCGATGTCTCCAGCGCTTCGAGCTTGAGCTCCTCGCGGTTCTGCCGGTGTTCTTTCTGTTGCGTGGCGCGCTCGGCGAGCACTCGTGCGTCTTCCTCATCGTTACTAGGCTGCAAGGAACAAAAGAAAAATATTAGAAAATGTATTTAACAAAGATGTTTGTTGTTACAATTCATACTGTATGCCATAAGTGGTTTGATTAACCTAACCCTAAACGTGTTTTTGACAATTAAACTATCAGGGGAGAAAAACTGGTAAATTTTTGGGGAAAGATTAATATTTGCCCGCGCCAGGTATCAAACCCGGCCACAGCATTAATATTTATCAAGACTGACAAGGGGGTAGTAGGTAAATTCTAAATAGCCTGATTGTGCAACAACAAAAATTGCTAGAATATCTCTTTAATTTAACAGGAACATACAGGGTGAGTCAAAAAAAAGTTTACTCAACTTCAGCGATTTGTTTAGAAAAAAGTGTTCGTTTGTTTTCAAAACAATTTACTACGGTATAAAGACAACTCAATTAGCTTTAATATGAATTTTATCTGGTTTAGATTGGTTGAGGGAAACTTATTTTACGCTGTTTTGAATAAAAGTGACCAATTTAACGTCCGAACAAGCTTCCAGATCTTGACCATTATATTTCATAAGATACAACCAATAAAAAATTACAATACCGACAGCGAAAGGATCAATTCCTTTGTTATGAAATGATTAAAGTGTGGTAATTGTGTCATAAATAGGCCTTAAAAAAGCTGTCTATTGTTTTAATCTATTAGGAGACAATTTTGAACAAGTCTATTGTCTACTTAATTCTTTTATTAAACAAGATGTGTAATGCTTTACATCATAATCCTAGTAAACATTATTAAGCTTGTTAAGCTTGAAATTAAAAACCGTGTTTTTGGTGAAAAAACAGCTCCTGTACAGAAATAGTCATATTTACTTAACGGTATCATCAAATAGCGTGATTTTTTTCTCCAGATGGTAGCAAAGAAATGGCGCAATCATTTAAATTTTGTTTACCTTGATTTTGTGGTCAGAAATATTTTTTTCAATTTTTTCAATTAGGGTAAACTTTTTTTTGACTCACCCTGTATGTTTGTTTACCAACACCACCTGTTTACATTTTAGTCAAGCCTAACAGTCAAACCTATTAGTCAAGCCTAATTGAACTACAAATTCACACAGGCAGCCAGCCATCGACATAGATATAAATGACATGCCATACCTTTAATTTAACCCTGACATAATGGGGAAGCATGTCTCTATATATTTTATTGATATGTTTTACGTTTTAGTCAAGCCTAATTGAGCTGCAAATTCACACATTAGCATTAACTGGAAATAAATAACACACTATCTCTTTAATCTAAAACTGATGACATAATGGGGAAGCATGTCTATATATACTTTATTGATATGTTGTACATTTAAGTCAAGCCTAATTGAGCTGCAAATTCACACATATAGACACACATTAGCATTAACTGGAAATAAATAACACACTATCTCTTTAATCTAAAACTTTTGACATAATAGGGAAGCATGTCTATATATATTTCATCGATATGTTGTACATTTAAGTCCAGCCTAATTGAGCTGCAAATTCACACATATACAGACAGACATTAGCCGTAACTGGAAATATATAACACATTATCCCTTTAATCTAACACTGATAGAATGACATAATGGGGAAGCATGCCTGTGTAGGGGGCATCCCATTTCTAAGGTGAAGCATGCAAGGCTGTTTGGACCTTTTTGCAGCTTCTATCTCACCCAATGACCCCATGTCTTTTCAGCAATGCGTGTACTATCAACCAAAGACACCCTATTTTTAGGGGAAATGGGCAAATTTGTCATCCACAGACCCCCACTTTTTGGGAAATTTAGCAAATCCTCACCCAAACACATTTTTTCTTCTTCAGAAAACTGTTATTCTCCCAAAGACCCTCTATTTGGAGAATGTTGGCATGTTCTTACAAAAAGACCCCTACATATTTTATACATTGTCTCTCACAAAATGCCCTGGGTATTAAAGTGCTAGCCTTACATCTGTATTTAATTTTATATTTAAGTGCTCCCCCCCCCCCTCCCCCCTCCCCTCTGAAATCCTAGACAGACCAATGCTACAACAGACTCAAAGGCTCTGTATATATGACTCATGATAACAGCACACGTTTAATAATGTCATAAGTCTGTGCTTCAGCTGGTTTGCTGGGCTAGGTAGTTATAGGGTGAAGCCTTTATCTGCAGATTGACAGCATTTATTTAATTGCAAATTTGGTTAAGGCCAAACAAAGAAGATAGTCTGTCTCAGAAGCCCGCCTGCATTGGTATGTGAAATGAGCTACGGCGCGTAGGTCTATGCGCTGAGGCCTAAAAAAAACTTCCTTTTTTTTTATTTTTTTTTTATTATTATTATTATAATTTTTTTATTTCCTTTTTTTTTATTTTTAGAAAAAAAGTTTTAAAAAAGTTCTCTGGAAGCTTGGATTAGCAACAACATAAAAAAATTGCATACCTCAGCCTATTTTCTAAATTTTTTTTTAAAAAAATCACACAGCACTAAGCTTATTTGCAAAATGTTTCTGAGAGAGACTATCTTCTTTGTTTGGCCTAATTCGTTGAAGGAATTAGCTTTATATGACATTGAATATCACAACCAGGCGGAATCGGGTTATGAATGGAGACAAATGCAACAACAACAACATTGGGGGTTATGTTAGTCAATTTTGAGTTTTTCATACATTTACGTATGATGCTAGTTATGTCAAAAACATGCTGCCCAAATTACTACAGAAATTTCATCGGCAAATAAAAAAATTCATTGTTTATTATTATTGCCCCTTTCTTTATTATTTACTTTAATTTATTCAAGTTTTAAAGGTGTTTTTCTCATTTTCAACAGTTCTGACAGTCCAAATTCAGAATTCAACAACTTCGGTTTGGAATGTCTGATTTCAATGAAACAAGTGGTGTTGTAAAGTTCAAAGCTTATATTTTTGTGCTCAAGTTTTACCTCCTGCCCAATTCAGCCTGGTTTTGACATACGGTGTTATATTCCTGGCTCTCAAATGTGGCTGAATGCAATACTAAAGTAGCCGCAATCAGGGGTCCTACTGAATTTTACTGGACCCTTTAAAGGGGCATTGAGATATGATCATTTCGAAATTAGGTGCTGAATTCGGAAGTTATGTGATTGTTTTACATGCGTACTTTCGCGGCAAATCTCAACCCGGAAGTGCCGCTATTTGCTTATTTTGCATGAAGGCGATGTCGGAATTGTATGACATTTTGGATTTGGGCTATGTTGATGATTATCTTTACGTTATTTGCTCATTTAGTATATCGATACATCTCTCAATGCCCCCCCCCCCTTTAAGGACTGGAAAAACCAAATTTAAGGTCCCCAAAATGTCAAGGGGTTTGTGATGTAAGTGAAGGATGGACAATGACAATTCTTCAGTATTCCTAACAGTTTCCACTTCTATGCATCATGACATTTAAGGGGTCCGTGCAATTTTGATCCTGACATCTTAGTCAATTTTGAGGTGTAACTTGAAGCATCAAACAAGAAAGTAAGGGGTCTATGATATGCAGATGCGTCAAAATGCTACCCCTGCAACAGGGGAATTGGGATATTCTCAACCCCAGCTAATGCTGTCCCAGGACACCACTCCCGACCAATGCAGGCCTGAACATTTTGTGCCGCTTTTCTGGGGAAAAGTGCCTGTTATGTGCACAATTTTTAAATTTATAGGGAGAAGAGAAAGAAAGAGAAAGACATATTATGCCTCAACTTTTTGAAGGTTGACTGGTGATGCAGCATCACCAGTCACTGATGCAGGTATTCAGATTTGTCTTTTTATTTGACACTTTGGTATCAGAAAATTAACTGCTTATCCCAGAGTTAAAGAATTAATATTTCAGGAACATTTTGACAATTGATGTGATTATAATGACCATTTTAACAAAACCAATTTACTGTGGGTAAATCCCATTGGAATGGCGAAAAACGCAGTCAGCTTACACAATGTTTCACAGTTTGCTTATTTATCAGTCGATTACTTTGATCTTTTGGGAGGATAAACTAGATTAATAACACATTATACAGATAACAAAATTACATGGTTCAATACACTCATCAAGGTCAAATGGCCGTTTCAAATCATGCACAATGTTTTTTGATATACCCTGTATAGATCATTTGGCCTTTTGATGAATTGAATTGGGGTGAGGGGTGAGGGATGCATTTAAAGATGCATCAAAATAACGTTTTTTGTAAAATAATTAAACTAGCTTTATCCCTGAACTAAACTAAACTAACTAAAGGAAAAATCTAATCTAATAATAGAACCTATAAACCTCATTTAGGAATATCCAATTTCAAGATTTATAAATTAAATTCGTCTGAATCATGTCAGATTATCTGTCTGATAGTAGCTGACATTTTCAATATCAAATGTCATTCCCATTAAACTATAATATCATGTTGGATTCAATGTTCATTTTCATACAGGTCCTTTTGAACATTCATGGAACATTATTTGTAAATATAATTTGGTGCAACTGCGCGATGCAACATTCACCCTAGACTAGATACAAATCTTGCTTTATAGTGTTGTTACGCTTTATTTAGTCATAGACTTGATTAACCCTAACCTCCTAATAAGTCACATTTTGAAGAATTTTTTTTTCAACGACAAAAACGCGGACAAAAAGAGTGGCACGGCCACCGGGGCTCAAACCCACAACCTCTCGGTTGCTAGACGAACGCTCTACCAGTGCGCCACGGGGGCCAACCATACTCACACTGGCCCGACTTTGTAGCCTGGGGCCATTATTTCATCGAAAAAGTGCCACGCCAGCTGGCACAGACAGACTTTACCGTGCACATTTGCGGCATTGAGGATGGTTAGGGTTAAAGTCTAGTAACATTTTATGAATTTAATATTGGATTCAACAGTAGCCCCCATTTGAACAGATTTCAAAATGCGATATTTGGTAATCTTGTTTTGAGCGGATATGGATTGCATTAGTTGCTGGCTTTTATTGCGTGTTATAGTAATGTACATAGATAATTTGGGTAAAACTGTGAGATCAGTAATGGGATCGATCACATGATCAGTAACGGGATCGATCACATGATCAGTCATGTGACCAGAGAGAGGGTCATGTGATCATAAGCTATACTTTATCATAAGCTATACTTTATAAACTTTATAAACATGAAAGAATCAATATAATGTTAGTCTAGACTGGGTCCCCACGTCCCTCTATGTGGCCGCCATCTTTAAAAATGGTGAACCAAATCGAGAGACTGGTAAAATAACATGTCCACAAAGGGAGTGTGAAGGATTCAGTCTAATATAAATTGATGATGTCATTGCATTGTTGACTGATAAGAATAGCATCGCTATATGTACACTATAAACCCATACAGCTGGTTATATACATTACACATCACCAAGTACCAACTCACAATGAATCATCACATTCAGCTTTTCCTTCAATTTTGACCTCTTTTTTATAATGTTCAAAAATGAACATTTTACAGAAAATTCTTTCCATTTATTCAATTGGACCCAACCTTTTTGTGATTAATTTACTAATTTTATATTTATGTTATTTGTGTGTCACCCAAATCATTTTATCTTTCAATCATGCATATAATTTGTTATGCATTATTACTCGCTCTGGCTATTTGGCCAACGGGCCATAACATGGGCCATAACGTGAGTTCAATAAATCTATCTATCCATTGAGGTGTTATGGTTGAAATCCATACACCCTCCCCCCCCCCCCCCCCCTCTATGGAACACATGACCTAAATCGCCCACACAAGGAGTGTAGGTTTCAAATGTCGTCACCCATGCAGGCAATTCCATTTGAAAGCCACACTCCCTGTGTGGAAGATTAAGGTAATGTCTTCCATAGGGGGTGTATGGATTTCAAATGGAATAGCCCATTGGGACTGGCTTGTCCTTAAGCCAATTATGGCTGGATTCCAAGTGTTACTTGGTTAATTAACTTTATGTTATCGTTTGCTTAGTGTTAATTAAGTTTTCTTTCATCAACTACACATATTTCTCATTAGGATGCTGTCATTTTTGACGAGGTCTGTGATTAGTTATGTATTTCATGGCCATGTATAACATAAAGCAATAAAGTTTCAACAAATAATGAACTAGTAGTGTGTTCTTTTTAGATAAAAAAAAGTAAATAAATAAATAAAGTGCTAAAAAGAGACAAGATCTTGTCAAAATTCTCTGAATACAGCATTATCACCTTCAATCAAATGAAAGGCTAGAGATTTTAGCGCTATCCCCGACAGGGGCTTAAAGTTAGGTATTCCGATTGTTGGTCCGATTGTCAACTTAATGTTTTGTATCCTACAGGAAGAGCTGAAGGGTCATCGTATTCCAAAGTTTGAGTTGCATAAGAAGCACAAGATGACATGAAATATTGCCCATTGAGTAGTACACAAACTGGCCGGGTGGTTAAACACCTTTGGCAGTAAGTCACTGATATTTTGCCTATAACACCTAAATGGAATATATCTTGCACCAAATATTTTACAGAAATAATGAGGCAAATATGGGGTTTCTTCTGATATTATGTTGATGTGAAAAAACAAAGTGATTGGAACAGCTACCTTTAAAGTGTAAATATAACTGTGCATCGATAAATAGTAATGAAAGTAAATCCCACAGATAATGACAGAGAATTAGCAACACATTTATAGTTAGATAGTGATATACTCTTTAGGCCTAAAAACCCTAGATACATTGCCCACTTTGAATATGTTTTATTATTATAAGGGAGGGACAAATATTATGAGGAATAAAAACTCTAAAAATTGAGATAAGTTTTCAATTTTTTTATTGTAGCTTTCATATTCGCCTATTTTAAGTCCTCATCAAAGTGATATATTGTTGAACACATCGATACATGTAGCAATTTGATTTAGCTACACCATTGCACTTAGCGCACACACGGCACAGTTGGCCGACACTCAGATATTGAATTCAAAAGAGGAACGTACATATTATGTGCCGCTGTTTATAGGTATTTAAAAGTAGATGATTTTTTTTTTTACTAGCTACCTTCCTTAATTGTTTTGTTTTAATGTTAGGCTAATCAGTCAATTTTTATAATCCTTACCAACTACTCATGAAAATAACAGTTCTCTAAACTATTAGTCCTTGGTGTCACATTACAAAAACCATATGCAGTTTCCAATCTATCTCTGGGCCTGTTCAGACAGTCACTAGTCTCGAGACTAGTTAGTCTCGAGCTTAAAACATTATACTACTAATCCGGAGTGCCTGTCAAGAGTACAATCCAAGCCGCAAGTCTATCTAGCAATACCACTGCGGTAGATTCGAGACTAACTCACAGCCGTGCAATACTCTGATTGCCGGAAGTAATGCATTGACCCTTCGTCTAACTCTCGGTTGGTGCTTCAGGACTAGTTTACCGCTAGATATTTTCGGGTTGAAATTCCGGCTTTAGGCTCGAGTTTAGTTAACCACAACTCGAGGTTAGTTAACCACAACTCGAGGTTAGTTAACCACAACTCGAGGTTAGTTAACCATGACTCGAGGTTAGTTAACCATGACTTGTCTGAACACTCCTTCTATGACATAACACAATACAATCAATGCTTTGGTGACTAATTACAAGCCTTGTTCTGACATTGGTTATCCTTCACATCGCGGTCATTTACAGTGTGCATAGCGGATTTGTTCCAATGGATATAAAACTAAACTGCGCCATTAAAGTATCTAAACACTTACAAATGGTCAGATTTATCGGAACCTGAAATAGTATGCAAATCAATAATTAATTAATTTGATTCACAGTTATCTTCTACAGTTTATAATGGGATATCTTAATCCATAGAGTATTATTTATACGTTCATAAAGCATTGCGGCTATAGTTTGACTTGTACTGAATTACGGGACTTCGTTTTTACGTTATGATTTTAACAAGTGTACACTCAGACTAGAAGATGACAAAGAGAACCTATACCCTAGCGGTAGCCCTTGATCAAAGAGTATTACTTCACTGTTCTTCAGCATGTGTAAAGTAAACATGTCTGATGGAAACATAGGAAGTATTGCTTTATACACATTCATGGGGCAAGAGAACTTTCAAAATTTAGACAGATGTAAATTGGCCCTCGAACATGTTTAAAACAGATTGCCCAAAGGCTATACATAGAAAGTATTATTTTATACATGGTGAAGGGCCGGATGGAGATATGGAAAGATGATTCAGCCTCAAAATGTTCTAGAAACACTTTTCATTGTGCTTGAAAACAATTCAATGTCTTTCGTTAATTGATCAGGTTTCAAGACTTTGTTTTTCATGGCAAATCAGTTCAGTAGACCACATGTTGCACTTCTGCAGGCAACTGATTGTCAATGATCATTTGGTTATCTGGCTCACCACTTTATATAGGGAATCACAGGTGCACATTACCCCTTACCCCTTCCAAGAAAGAGAATTCAACATGCCTGATGACCTCTACTGTTCTTGTAACCATTTTAATGAAATAAGCTTGCCAATCAATTGAGTGATATAAACCAATACAAGTAGAACTTCTTTATGCATATCTTGTATCTGTCCATGGTCATTCTGTTACCGTAAGTTGTTTGGATGGACAGACCAAACTTTGCAGACCCATCACATTTTTTTCTTCAAATATTCCTTCAATATGTGGGAGTTAAGGATAAGCCACTCGCAGACCCTGCAATGTGTGCCTACACCATTCATTAACAATCAGCTCAGGACACAGGATTCGCAAGTCCAAATGAGCTAAACGTTACCAAAAACGTTAGACAATTCATCAGTTTTTGTTGCATTACTTTGAACGTCTCCATAACCCTAACACTGCTATGTCTTTAACACCACTATGTCTTACAAAATCATACAGCCAGCAGCACCTGTTTGCGCATGTACACATGGTCTAACCCATGCAGCAATACCCCTCCCCCTCCCGGGTATAGGGTATGGATAGTCACCAAACATTTAGCCTGGGCAGCCCAATATTCATTTTGGGATGGTGGGTCACCTGCTAGTCCGGCAACTCAGGTTCACTTCATGGGTAGACCAACAATTGTTGTCCTCCCTTTTACACCTCCCCCGTTCTTTGTTCCATCGCCACTGCAAGACTGTGGGAGTAGTTAGGGATAAGACCCTGCAATGTGTGTCTATACCATTCATTAACAATCAGCTCAGGACACAGGATTTGCAAGTCCAAACATCCATTAGGCCTAGTAAAAAAAGTTCCATGTTTCCCGTCCCCGCCCGCCTTCGATTTAAGAGCTTTAATTGGTCACCTAAACAGCATCTATTGACCCCTACCTGACTCTTAGAGTGACCTATATCATGCCTAAGTATAATATTATCTTGGTTTGTTGAAATAATTTAGAAATCCTTTCATTAATTCAAAAAACATTTTCATTTTAAACAACGATCAAGACACATACAGTTTTGAATTATTTTTAACATTTGAAAAATACCTAAATTCAGTAAATAATCATTAAATAGGGGAAGAGAAGTGTTGACTGTAACATAATAAAATACTGATTTGTAAATGTTTGTATACATTTATTTCATTTTTGTTTATATTTGAAATTGAGTTAAACAAATTATATAGTTGCTGTTATGAATGTTATGTTGAATAGCATTCAAAACCTATTTGTCATTTTATCCATCATTCATAAATGAAACATCTTTCTTTACCAGATCACAGGCAGGCATAGGCTACAAACAATAATTATAATTATAATTTGACCCAAATTGAAGAGAAAAAAAAATATATGCAAACATCTAGTTACAAATCTTTACAGTGTTACCGTATATCATTTTACAGGCAACACGTCTATTGCACAAATAATAAACAAAATGTACTGAATTTAGATGTGTTTTTTTGTTTATCTGGCAAGTATAGTGGAAAATCTGTTTAGGAGTGTCCCCGACACAGTCAGTTGGTCACTTTTGACTTGTCGGCCATCTTGGAAAAAATTGCAAAAAATTGGAAAATAGTAAATAGAAAGACTCTCCCTCCTCCTTTTTTTAAAAAGTCCGGAAGGGAAACATGTTATTTATTTTACTATGCCTTATCTATTCTTGTTTTAACAATTTATCAAACTGTTGCAAAACATGCCGTTTTGATGCTTTTCAATTTGTAAGAGCATGTTGGCGCAGCGGTAGATACCCTCGCTTTGCACCAATGAATCCCGGGTTCGAAATCTGTGCTCGGTCGGGCTTTATGTGCATTTGGTTTATCACGATCCATACACGCTCTCGCAGGTTTTCTCCGGGATCTCCGGTTTCCTCCTGCTTTCAAAATCTGTGATTAGTTGTTTCGGTTATCAAAAACTTCCTTGACCCAATGGTATTTGGGGAGCTGCATTGAAAAATGGTGGATGTTACAAAGTGCGGATAGGTTTGCGCTTGAAATTGGCAGCACCCTAGTTGATGCGACCTGATTCTGATGATTCACCAGCAGCGAAATTACAGCGCTTTGATCACTTTGAAAAGGCGCTATATAAATACTAATTATTATTATTATTATTATTATTATAACTTACTCAAATTGCAAACTAAACATTCACATTTTGTTTGTGGTGTTAAAAAAACCTTTATTATTATTTTAAATGCAACCTTTAAGCCGTCTCTTTTCAAGAGAGTTTAAGTCCAACACAACAATAGTTTTTTTCTTGGCTATGTTTCAGTACTATACAATTACATCCCATGCATTAGCTATCTGTCATCAAAGCTAATCAAACCATGTAAGCTTATATCATTTCCTCATAACAAACCAGGAAATTAATGTTGGTAACCTTATTTAATTATAATCAAATGCCAAACCTCCCCCCCCCCCCCCCTCCCCCCAACCTCCAAATTCATCAGTGTCTTAATCACTGTAAAACCACTAAATTTTGCGAGGGATTTAATTTTGCGAAGGATTCACAAAAGTAAATACACACGAAACTGACAAGTCGGCATTGAAAGTAACAGTAAAATGTCCCGATTCGCAAAATTAAATGGCCGCTAAAATAGCAGTAATTTTAAATTCGCGAAATTATAGTGTTTAACAGTAGCCTTTTGATCAGTGTCATGACGTCTTTAGCAGCCATGCATGTGTCCACAATTGAAGGATGAGGCAGGTTAAAGGAATGATCTTAGCTATTTATTGCTTTAATGTCATTTCAAAAACAATTCAAGCATATTTTAACCCCTGCCCATTTGTGATGCGATCTGTGAAAACCCGCCACATGGTGGCATTTTTCATATTGGAGTTATTTATATCATAAGAAAGCTGAAACTGTGCTGATTACAGAACTGTTTCGATCATTTTTCTACGATTACTACAAAAAAAGTTATGAGTGAATGATGATTGTGATGTCATCAAAAACTACAAAATAAGAAATCATGAAAACAGGCTAAAAAGGATCCATAATTCAATACAATAACATTATAAGGTTAATAATAAAAGTGACTTAAGTAAGTTTTTGAAGGTGAAATTTCATGAAAGATGATGACACAAAGTATTGGAAACTAATTGTCTTTAAACAAATCTAAAAAAAAATTAAAAAAATAAATAAATAAAAAAAATTTTAAAAAAATATTTTACCCATAATCCCTAGTTCACCTTTTGCGACATCCGACGGGTTTTCACAGATCGCATCACATTTGTGTTTCTTGTATGCATGATGCATGTTCTCTGAGTGGCTGTGCATGAACCGATTGATTTGCCCATCAGAGTTCTTTGTTGAGTCACCGGTTTGATTTGTAATCCCTCATGTCGTTAACCTTGTTAATGTCTGTTGGGCTATTGTTCACATTTGTTCTTTATATACAAAAACAAATCGCAACTTATCCATTATGATAAGAATATTGAAGTGTGTCAACTTGCAGTTCTATCGTAGCTGTTCTGTCAAAACCTTGTATGTTTACTGGCCCTTCAGCATGTATAAAGTAAAACTGCCTAACATGTATGCATTGGAAGTGTTGCTTTGTCATGTTCAGGGGCAAGAGTACTTTCAAGGTTTTGATAGATATGTGTTAAGCCCTCGAACATGTTTAGATCAGAATGCCCAAAAGTTATACATAGAAAGTATTACATTATACATGCTGAAGGGCTGGATGGAGATACAAGGTTTTGATCTGCTCCATGTCTTTAGTAACCATCAATATGTTCATGTTATATAAATTTCTATTAGGCATATATCTCATTTACCTCGGATGTTGACCACCTTTTGTCACCCTCCACATAGCCCGAGTCAGCCGTCAGCGTTGCTCTTCTCAACTCGCTGATCTTGGCATTCCAGAAATTGAAATCCTCCGTTGTGCTACTATAGTGATAAAGTGATATAAATTGAAATAAAGACAAATTAATTTGAATAAATATGTTGAATAAATTGACCAGAAAATAAACCAGAAAGGATTGACCAGCATGAGGATTGATCAGTAGCTTTGAGAAAGCTGGTCACTCTCAACACGGGAAAAACATAAGTTTTTCATCTCTATCTGATATTGGTCTTGCCAAAAAAACCACCAATCTTTCTTGACCAGTACGTTTATATGACCCTGATCGATTTAAATTTGAAAATAACTAAATTTAAAAGATGAATCATAAATTCATTGCGTTCTTCCCAGTGTTCGCATGAAAATGTTTTCCATGGGTACAGAAAACTTGAAACAATCAGATGTGTGCACACAACAATTAGTGTTGTATTTTGCAGTGTGTTTGAGTTGCAGTGAACCAATTGATTGGCCTATCAGAGCTCTCTGTTGAGAGTTACCAGTTTGATTTGTAATCACTCAGCTCATTAACTTTGTTAATGTCTGTTGGGCTATTGTTCACATTTTTGCTCTTTATATACCAAAACATAAAGATTTTAATTTGAGATTTTGTTTTTCCTAGCACTGTAAACTTGAAGAAACATTTGAGCATTTATATATAATACCAGCTGTTATGTGTGAAGCGTCCACAACAAATATCAATATTTCTACTTCATCACCCATTACCCATGTTTATCTGTTTTTAAAAATCTTAAACATGCAAATCTGTGGAGAATAAGTTTTGATGTTTTTATAACGAGTTATTTCTCACAATCATGCTACAATTGACTTACAAACACACAAATGTGACCCAACGCGAGTAAATGCGGCACAATGAGAGAAACATCAATATTGCGTTATTTATATCACGATCATTTTGGATCCAATGTCAATGTTATATCACATTCCTAACCAAAACATCAAATACAAATTGTCAAGTTATGGATGTTTAAAGTTTTGGTTTTATTTAAACAAATCAATGGAGTAAATGAAAATGAAATGGCTGAAATCATAGTTTAATTCTTTATTTTATGAGTCTTCGGTTGGATAAAAGATGTATCAAAGATCAGATACAAGACTTACATGAATTTGAAATATTCTGACCGTGTTCTACATTTGTGCTCTTAAATAGGATTAGCTATTGCCGCATTGTGCCTCAGTTACTCATGTTGGGTCACATGTGTTTGTGCAGAGGATACCCAGAGTTTCAACTCTATAAACTGTGCATTTTATTAAAGTGAGTTAGTACATAGAAAATAAGGAACAACATTAAGTTACACTACTTTGTTAACTTACATCGGCTGCATCACATATAGATCTATTTGACGCATATATCAAATAAATGAAGTCAAAAGTGGAGAAATGCTGTGATAATATATAATTTATTGCGTCATTTGACGCATATCACAGATTTGGCTTAACTTAACAGGGTAATGACCAAGGCACTTGAGCAACCATATTTCGCTGAAATTTGTATGTTATTCTTTTAATACTCAAAATATGATTATTTCGCTATGAATATGCTGTCTCAAACAGGTCTGTATTTGATGCAGTTGATGATAATAAATTGCACTGGTGCAGATAAAGTTAATTACTGAACAAGGAATTGACAATTTATGCAGTAGTCAAAAGGAACCCAAAATCGTCACTACCCGTTTCCCATGGACTGACGCCGATTTTATTACCCAATTTTCAGAACATTCAAAATCATATTAATATGGACAAATATGATTTCCAATATAACCAAGAGTTTTCTGAACAATTTCTTTCAATACAGGTCCACAATTACCTTGACATTAGCATAAATTATTAACACACTTTGTCTGAAGGGAAAGGGTATGGTTTGGTGTTCTTTTGACTGTTGCATTAAGTGAATGTGCTGCAGTGCCATTAGCTGTGAACATAAATACCGTGCAATCTGTAAACAAAAGACAATGGGATTGAACCAAGGATTGGCCATTTGTGAGGAAGTATTTCACACATGGACACTCCGGACTTGCGCTGGAGTCCAGTATCCATATTTATTGATATTTAGCCAACGAGGGAGCTTACAATCCTGGAAAAAAGTCTTGGAACACTTGCGTGTGATTAACGTTAAAGTGTCACCCCCACTCCCCCGTACAATGTTGACCAAGGCCAGTGGCTCCTGCAGCTTGCCAGAGTGTCCCAACATTTATCGATGGGGGTGGTGAAGGACAAATCTCATTTGCACAATTTCCGTTTATAACAGAAGACACTAAGTAATGAGTATCAATACATGCACACAATACCCAACACGGGTGCTCAGCGTTCACGTTCCAAGGAGTTTTTTCCAAGATTGTAGATTGTCCAGATAATCATTGGATCAATGAATAAAGTTAATTAAGGCGCACAATATAAACCACTTTCTTATTGACAGGTTAGTCAAACAGCGTTCATAGCTTTGGTAGTTGTGAACTTTATTAATGAATAGATCACATTATTAGTAGAGTTATCTAACTTTGGAGTCGGTTACTTTAATGTTGGCTGCGTCAATGAGTTTAAAGAAACGTTTCATAACTCTCTCCCACTTGAATTCACATTTAGTGTACATAAGGTATTGTTGAGTCCTGTATCACTGTAATTCAGAATCAGCAAAATACATGCACATATGGCATACAGACAGAAACTCGGGACTATGAAAACAATGGGAGGGGGAAATATGAAAAAAATAAGACTTTCAACATAATTTGGCAGGTAATTTGATACTTAATTAACTTTTGGTACATTTGAAACAAACAAATAGATAATTGGACACTATACAATTGGACACCCCTACAATCTACATACAACATACAAAAAATAATGGGATAGCATCGGAAACAACTAGAATCAAACAAATCAAAACTAAATATGAAAATGAATTTAGGAATTAAGCTTAAAATATGTGCATCCACAATATCACAAAACAGAGAACATAGCTAGCTATACATAAAGCAAAATTGTAACAAAATCCTTGAATACAAATCAAATATGACTCAAAAGAATATGTGCACCAGCATATAATATAGACAATGGCTCGCAACATAATCTATGGAAACAAACAATCAAAAAGGAAAGGCGAAAATGTTGCATACACTAACGAGAAGAAAACCTGCTCTAGGGAAAGACGGGCCTATTAAGTAGGTTGTGTATGTGCGTGTGTGTTGGGTTTTTGTCTTGTTTCGTTTTTTCAAGCACATCCATTAAGAAAACCCCAGAAAATGAATCAAAATATATATATATTGGACATTTTCAAAATTTGATCTTTTTAAAATTTCTTTGAAGATTTAAAATAAAAAGATAATTTTAAAACAATCTTAAATCAGAAAATTATGGTTCAAGTGGACTTGTAGTAATGCAGGTATTTTTTCCTTGGCCTTAAGCGACCAATAACAGGCCCGACCAACACTTTTCTTCTCAAATTTTAAAAATAAATTTCCTCCTGTTTTGAAAAATGTTCGAACATTTTTTAATTTTGAAATAAAAAATTGTGGTGTTTAAACATTTCAAAAACTGCTGAAAATTCAACAAAACAAAAACAAACTAAAAATGCCTGACCTACCAACCCTACTGAGAGGTCCGTTTGCCCGTAGAAAAGGGAGTTGTTGTTTTTTTGTTGCCTAAATAACAAACACCAACACTTTTGACATCATGCTACCATTGCTATATATATTAACAACCATCAAAAATACAGTGTACTGTTCAAATTCAAATCACATTGTTTTGTTTTTTTTGTAATACGTAAGCTCCAAAATCTAAAAACTATTTAAATATTATGATTATACTTTTACTGTATACTTTATCTGACTGTTTTTGTTATGATTATGGGTATGCACTTCTGAATAATAATGAAATTGCATAGCAACAGAACAGAATTTGGTTTTATAATTTTTTTAAATAATCAAATTTAAGGGCAGTGTCAACCCGGCACTTGTTTCAAAAATTGAATTTCATATTTCTCTATTATTTTATACTTTTATATGTATTCTATCATTACCATCATAAGTTACTATCGGAAGCGATTATTTCCCGTTCTTTTGGGTGATTTAAAATTGTTGTTTTGGTAAGTTTGAGCCAGGAAAATGCGCATGGTTATTTGGCGGGAATTTAAGCGGAGTTCCGCGCTTTTCAAATGCTGCGACAGCTGTTCAATCATTGCGTCGCGCGCTGAAACTTCCCGCGCGTAATAGTAGACGCGCCGCTTAATATCCGCGACATAGACGAAAAAAACAAAAGAGCGCAAAACAATGTCTAAAAATGTAAACAAAGGCCAATCTTACGATCATTTAAATTTCAGTTTTCTTCCAATTTCTTCACATTGTGACAATATAAATTGAATCTGATAGTTTATTATGATTGTTCATAATAGTATACTCGCTTTTTAGGTCACACGCCCCTGTATTCCGTGAACATTTAGCTTTAAATGGTGGAAAATGTCAATATTTTTACTAAATTGCTGTTTTCTAGAAGTTCAAATTTGAAGGAATATTACAATTTTTCAGACAGCATAACTAAAAAGATATCAAACTATCAGGTAAGATTTTACTACCATTGTGTAGAGGACTTTCAGCGCTAGGAGGCAATTTTTTATTTTTTCTATTATGGATTTTAAACTCGAGATATGCATCCAAAAAGTGCCAAAAATGTGATTTTTGAGATAAAAATCTTATTGTTGGCACTTTTTGGTCAATATTTTCAAAACTAAAAATGTTTAAGCAAAAAAAAAAAAGTGCCTCCTAGATAATTGACTTTAGATGATTTTGATGAAATATTGAAATTTTTAATCAAAAACTGATTTTGTTAGGTTGTCTGAAAAATGTTGGCGCCAAAAAGGTGATTTTTGGGCAAAAATGTAGAAATCACTTTTTGGGGGGAAATTTAATACCAAATATAGATTCTCCGACTCATTTCATTTGAAAAATTGTATACTTTTATGTACATTACATTATTAGTTTAAAAGTTACAGTGCTTGATAAATTTCATATATTTAGGGTTGACACTTCCCTTAACATAACATATTAAAATGCATTCATATTCCTATTTCTTCGCCTAATTCAAAACATTTTTGAAAGCTTCCTTTTTTCATAATTTATGATCTCAGAAAAGAATAATTTCACTTCCTTCCTTCCTTCTGTGTCTCACAAAATGGGACATAGTTCAATTGCATACTATCCTTCTACATACACAGTGCCATGACACTTATCTCTATATATAGCTAGCGAGACATATCATCAATACTGTATCTTGGCATGTTATGTCAAGTTTATTGATGGATAACATCCTAAGGCAATCTATGTGGTAGATTTAGTAACAAAATGAAAAATCCCTCTGCTAAGGCAATAGAAAAACAACCCTCTAATGCAGACAGGTAGGGTTAATTGGGCAGGTTTTTTTGGGGGGGGGGGGGGGGGGGGGTGGGGGTTCAACAATGTTAAGAATATGTTGGTAATTTTTCCAAAAATGTCAAAAAAAATCAAAATATTTTCAATTTTTGTTTTAAAATTTCATTTTTCCATAACTAACTTAAAATTGATGCAGCATTTGTGCGTGCGAGTTTGTATTGGTTCATAATGATACACATGCGAAATGCCAGCACACATAGAATGTAAAAATTTTGTTTTACAATGTGGAAAAGAAATATGTAGGCAAAATGCACACGAAGCGTGCACACAATTCATTTTCCTAAACATTTTGTTTCGACCCCCTATTACAATGTTATTCATTTCATGACAACCCCCCCCCCCCCCCCTATTTTCCATATAAAAAACTAAGACAAGGATATTTGGGGCCACCCCTTAAAGAGATGAACAAGTACAACCATGTTTATGGGATCTGAATTTTACAAGTCTTGGAGGCTCAAATATAAATGTAAGCTCTGAATTTGAACAATACAATGTGAAAAAAATTAACATAGAAATGGCAACATCAAAACAACAACAACAACAACAACAAACAACGTCTACTTGGATGTTATACACACCGCCTGTCAAACGCAGACGTATGACTATAATGGATTGGCGATTTAAGGTAGTGTGCCGAGAGCGTGGACGGGCTTAATACAACCGCCGACGACGGTTGCTCTCGCACGCTTCTGTTGGCAAATATGGAGGCAGCTTTCGTTGTTAGCCAAGTCATTCTGCACGATTGGAAGCATTGATGGAAGGTGAAGTGTAGGGAAGAAATAATTATGGTTAGTGTGAAGTGAGATGATGATTGATTAGTGAGTTGAGGGCGCTGTGTTAGTGGTATAACACGATCAGATGGTGGTGGAAATGAATTTTGAATTATCATTGGTTTCAATGTATGGATTTTAATTAGGCCTAATGAATAAAAACACCTCACATTAAGAAACAATGGCATCCTTGAACTACTGGAGTTGTGAATCATCTCCAGTGAAAATGTTACTTATGTTCCCATATCAGTAACTGATTTTCATATCAGTTCAGACAAAATCTAATCATATCATATTCAGAAATTGTCCCCCAAATTGACATCACTCACTTTGTCATGATATGCGAGTTAAATTGTTGGTCGGTTAGTGGGCACTAGCTGTAGGGCCAGGTAATAAATGAATAGTTAATGAAGGTGCAGTTAGTTCTGATGATATGTGGTTAGCAAGTAAAAACATCTTCCCACAACTCACTACACATTGATGGACTACACAGTAACAACTCTCAACACTTGTACTCATTAATAAACAACCAAGTCCACAACAAAGTACAGTTTTACAAAATAAAGCCAGACCTGCCTATGTATCTGTGATAGCTTATTCATTCCACAACAATATTTATCCTATTTATGTCAAAGCACAGTTCAAAAGGTATGCCGCCACAGGCCATTTGTAACACATGATCCAACAGAACAGCGTGAAAATGTCTGTCAATGTGATACATGGATAGGTGAGTTAAATTGTGGTGAGTTGAACAATGAGTTATAATCCATCATTCCTATATATTCTTTATAGCGAAGTACAGTTAAAAGGTTTATTGGCTACAGGCGATTTGTAACACATGATCCAACAGAGCAGCGTAAAAATGTTTGGCAATAAGCTGCATGGATAGGTGAGTTAAATTGTAGTGAGTTACACAATGAGACATGATACATCATTCATCCTTCATATCAAAGTAAAAGTTCAAAGGTTTTATTACTACAGACAGTTTGTGAAAAAGGAACCATCTGAACAAGACAAGTCTGACAATGTGCTGTATGACTAAGCGAGTTAAACTATATAGGTGAGTTATCGATTTGTTATTATCCACTCTTATTATCTAATTCATGTCAAAGCGCATTTTAAACAATTTATTACTTGGATCAATTTGTGACACAACTCAATGTTAACCCAAAAGAATGAAAACGTCTGCTGTAAAAAGCGGGGCGTTCAATTGTGGCGAGTTACAATTTATTATCTTGTCAAAATACAGCTCAAGTTCAAGGGAATTTTATGTATGACATATAAACATCATAAACATGCTGTTAAATTGTTGTGAGTTACATGGTGAGTTATGAACCATCAATGTGCAGTGAGTTACGACAAGGTGTCAACAATTTTGCCTGATTGAAGTGACTTTACTATTATTCTGCACTGGGTACCAGATAAAAATATGCTTGTGATTCTTAAATTAAATCAAATTGTTGTCATGTTATTTTAGCCATAACGTCTGTACACTCTTCTTCAGGGATATCTCAAATTGAAGAGGAAGAATTACTTGGTAATTCAATTATGTAATTGTCTAGGTTGAGGCTAAATAAAACCTTCGAGTTACAACATATTTATCACCTGGAAAGATACTGTTTTGAGCACTGAATGGCATAATACATACTTTGCATTGTTTAGTGATGGCCCCCTACTCCACCTATTAGTCTCTGGGTCTAAGATTCCTCTCCTCTTGTCTTCCTTTAGCGCCTCCATTTGTAGATATTTGAATATATGCACTCTGCCTCTCGTACAAACCTAGATTCAAAACACATGACAATGGCAGTTGTGACAAGGCATGGTAACGCAGCGGGCACAATCGGGAAAATGGCGTCATATCAACATTGTATCAATGTTACAAGTGACTCGCAACATTGGTACAACATCGATACAATGTAATTTTTCAAATGTTGCCCACTGGAAAGAGCATGGTTTACTGACAGACCAACACTACTTTAAGGAAGTCAGCTATTCACAACAACACTATATTGCATGGCAATAGTGATGGGATGCTTTTAGGACCACCCCCCCCCCCCCCCCCCCCCCCCCCCCCCTCTCCGTCTCCCTTCCACCTCCTACCTCCATCTGTAATAGGGTCCGATAGCATGGACCCTCTATCCCTCCCCTCCCTCCCCACCCTCCTAGTACTCATCCTTCCACCATGCCATCATCATTAACCCCCTGACACTACTTGCTTTCTTTAAAGGATATAATGTGATACCCCTATGAGTGACCAATCAAAAAAGTGCTTTATATCTCTTTATCAACCATACCACCATTCTTACAGTATCTCTGATTGGCTATATGTATGGTATATCACTCTTTGTAACCAATCAAAATTGTCCTTAGATGCCGATAGGAAGGTAGTGCTCAAGGGGTGAAACCTCCGTTCCTCTCCCCTAACTGGTGATGCTGATGGATTATTATCAAGGTTTATTTCTATGGAGACCGTTAGTCTATAGCATGGCTGAATGCCCTGAAGTCCCTCTCCGCCTCCCACCTCGTCTTTCCTTCCCCTCCTCCCATCTCACCTTCTTTTCTCTTCTTGACCACTTTTTGGCCTCCCGTCTCCCTTTCCTCCCCCTCCCCCTCCCCCCACTTGACCACTTACCTGTGCCTGTGGTGATGCTAATGGACATTTTTCAAAGTTGAATATTTCTATGGCGACCATGCCTCTCCGCCTCCCACCTCCCTTTCTTTCTCCTCCTTCCCTCTCCCCACTAGACTACTTACCTGTGCTGGTGGAGATGTTAACGGATTATTTTCCAAGTTGAATATTTCTATTGACACCATATGCCTATAGCAAGGCGGGATGATAGTTATTTTGTTACACGACACGTCAAGCATCACTAGTTTCAGTTTGCTAAGTTCTGTGTAGAAACATAGTAGAAAAGAAATAAGACAAAATAAGTTGCGGTGTGTCAACAGCGATTTTCATTTTATACATTCGACATTCAAGCATCAACAAAACATTTTAACCTAGATAACGTCATACCCAGTGCTTGAAGCACAAAAATATTCAGTACATGTACATCTAGTCACATTTAGTTCGATTTTGGGAGCAGGTTGACCCAATTTCCCCCTCTCCCCTCAGTTCCCCCATGGAAGTACGTTCATGATTCCCCTGATTGTTCCACTTCCAAAACCACCCTGTGGGCATTACGGTTAAATTTGCATTCCAAAAACCACCTGTGGGGGGTTAGGGGGGGGGGGGGGGGCTGGGGGTTAAGGTTAAAGAAGACCATTTTAAAATATTGCATTATATCCCTACATAACTAATAACTTGCAGATCGTCATTACTTCTCCTACTACACACCTCTTTACACTTTCAATGCGGCTATTGGTTTTACCATCAAAACAGATTTTTCAGAAATCTTCCCCAACTTTGAAGGATTGCTGAACCAATTCTAGGCATGTTTGTAATTGTTGTAATGCATTTTCTATGGTAATTCCAAATATGGTAATTAAATTCAACAAATTTGACATTTTTGCAACATTTTGTGAAAGTTTGGAATGTCGTCTGCAGACGCCTGCAGCATGGAAAGTGTTAAACCTACTTTATCAGATATAGATTTATATTGACTCTTAAGTCATTATGGCTTATACATGACACAAACATCTACTTCAACAAGATACCATTTGAGGCATTCCAAGGTAGGCAATAACTCTTTGCTGATTACTGGCAGCGATTCAATAAATTATCTTGATGAGCACATCACTATTACCATCCTCATCATACTTTATATGCCAAGGCGACGGTGGAGGAGAGGGACCCTGTTCTATGGGCAAACTGACCGACCCTACCTAAAGGGTCGGTCTGTTAGACATTTTGTTGTTGGGTGTTTTTTGGAGTGTTGTCAAAAAATCAATGAACATTTTGGTGAATTTAAAACATTTTCAAATATGAAATATCCATTTGGTTTATTTTATTTTTTTCGAATATTTTTAAAAACAATTTCTTTTCTTATTTAAACTGATTTATTTTTAAATGGGTCTATTGGGGGATGGGCTTATACAATAAGGCTGTGAATGCACGGGTAGTTTGTACCCGGGTACCCGACCCATTGTTTTTCGAGCGAAAATATACACTAATTTTTTTTTTAAATTATGGGGTTTTTTGTGTGTTTTTTGGGTTTTTTTTGTTAGTACAAATTTGTCCCCAAAATGACACATAAAGGGGTCAATAGAGGTCATTTGGGGGAAAATGTATACTAAAAAAAAAATTAAATTTTATTTTTTTACATTTTGGGTATTCGGGTGCCTTATTTGGTACCAGGGTACCTGGAATAGTGAGCGGGTTCCCGGGTATAAGTCACTATAACATGGGGTTTTTTTGTGCTGAACTATACTATATCAAACTACATTGTACATCTCAAAATGGTGTTTGCCTACCATACACATCCTTTCTGTTGTGACAATGTTTATGGCCGGCTGTCTGTCAGTGGAAGACTAATCAACTATTTTTGGCATCTGCTGAAACTGATCTTAACACTTGTATCTGCAGACGACATTCCAAAATTTCAAAATGTTTCAAAAATGTCAAAATTATTGAATTTCATTACTATTATTTGGAATCAACCTCAACCTCAGGGTTTACGTTAGCTGATCTGGAAGAAGCGCTTTCACAGTCAAAACCAGGAGGTGCCTTAGGACTGGACAGCATTCCACTTGAGCTCTGGAAGTCGGACACCTTTAAACCCCACCTTCTTCATCTGTGCAACAATCTTCTGCTACACCAAGAGAAACCTAAGCAATGGTCAACAGGTGGAATCATTCCCATCCCAAAGAAAGGGGACCTATCAAAACCAACCAACTACAGGGGCATCACCCTTACCAGTATTGCAGCCAAGCTCTTCAACAGGATGGTATTAAACAGGATAAGACCATTTGTTGACCCCTTGCTGCGTTGGAACCAGAATGGCTTCAGACAGCATAGATCAACCGTCTCTCAAATACTGGCTCTGAGACGTATCATTGAAGGCATGAAGACAAAGAATCTTCCTCTGGCAGTAGTATTCATAGATTACTCAAAAGCTTTCGATTCGATCCATCGTGAACGGATGTTCCAAATCCTACATGCGTATGGTATTCCAGGAGTCATCATTGATGCAATCAAGGCTATCTACACAGATTCATCTGCCTTAGTGATATCTGCAGACGGTGATACCGAACCTTTCGAGATTCTGGCTGGAGTTCTACAAGGAGACACCCTTGCTCCATTCCTCTTCATAGTGGTAGTAGATTACATCATGCGGCATGCCTTGAAGGACATCAACCAATCCACCGGGATCGTTCTTGAGAGAAGGAAGAGTAGACGTCATCCAGAGCTACGCCTTCATGATTTGGACTTCGCTGATGACATAGCACTCTTGTCTTCATCCATTGAGTCAGCTGAAATTCTGCTACAGCATATCGAAGAAGCTTCAAACTGTGTTGGCCTGCACCTTAATGTTGGAAAAACCAAGACTCTGCTAGTCGGCATCCCATCCTCCACAAATGTCACATCTCTGAGTGGTGCCAAACTTGACAACATCAAGGAGTTTAAGTACCTAGGATCGTCAATGCCAGACTCTTTCCATGACTTCAAGTGCCGGAAAGCTCAAGCCTGGGTTGCATGCAACAAGCTGGAGAAGATATGGAAATCTAAACTTGATAGGCCAACTAAAATCAAGTTTTTCCGAGCTTGCGTGGAAAGTATTCTACTATATGGTTCAGAGACATGGACAGTTACAAAGACTTTTGAGGACAGAATAAATGGATGCTACACACAGTTGCTGAGGAGAGTCCTTAACATCAGTTGGAGAGACCACAAAACTAATGAAGAGGTGTATGGTGAAATTCCTCCGCTGGCTAACTCAGTAAGGAAGCGACGGCTCCAGTTTGCTGGACACTGCCTACGAGCATCCGATCAACCTGTCTCCCGAGTGCTTTTCTGGACTCCAAGTGAAGGCCATTCATCCCGTGGCAGGAGATCCACCACCTATCCTGACAGCATCTCAAAGGACCTTGATCTTGAACCCAATGAAGTTCAACAGCTTATGTTGGATAAACTTGCTTGGAGGAAATTTGTAACTGCTGCTTCCAATATTCCGTCCAAGGACGACCGATGATGATGATGATTTGGAATCACCATGTGAAATGGATTTGATGTAAGGGATGCACCATTAGATACTCAGGAGGGGGTAGGAAGTTGAGTATTAGATTTGCAGGGGGTAGGAAGTTAAGTTCGGGGGGAAGGCCGCCATAAGGGGTGAATTTATTTATTTGCGCCGCCAAAGGTGGTAAAAATTTTTTTTTTAAATGTATTCATTCATATTGAGTTGGGTGGGGTTTAGAGGTTTTTTTGGGTTTTTTTTACTCATCAGGGGGGGGGGGGGGGGGGGTTGGCCTGCATAGAGGGGAATTTTTTTTTTAAAAAACTTCCTACCCCCACCTGAAAATCTAATGGTGTCCCTAAGTACAAACATGCCTGGTATTGGTTCAATAATTCTTGAGATACACTTTGAAAATTGGGAAACGTTTCGTGGAAAATGTTAAGTCAAAATAACAACATTCGGATAAGGAACTTTTTATGCCAAAGTTTTCACAAACTTTTGCAAATGTGTGGATTCAAATAGCTACATTCACATTTGCACCATAGCAGGGTGGTCAACTTGTTTGAATGTTTGTTTGTCTGTTGAAAGTTGTTGTCTTTCTTATCAATTTAGATGCACTTGAATCATACTTGAATCTGGGCTTTCCATTTTAAAGACTATAGAGGATGTTATAGCTAAATTTGGGCTGACTTTGATTTCTTATTGACAGCTTTTATGGCGGTTTATTGCATCGCATCCTTCCCCTTTGGTGTAATTAAAAACATTGGTGGATGAAAATATTTGTCCTGGTCAAACAAAACTGGACTGACACAGGAAACTCTCCAGCCCTAATGCATTGTAATGACAAAATGCTCTTTGGACTTACTAGTATTTGTTTATCGTGGCATTTATTAGTTTCCTCTTGCAGATTTGCATGTTGGGCATTTTATTTTAATATTAGCGCTTGATGAATTTCATGACATCATAATTTTAAATTATAGCATTTGATATACTGTAAAACCAATTAATTTTGTGAGGTATTTAATTTTCGTGAATTTCTTGTGGGCCTTAAATTTGCGAAACTAAACCCAGCAAAATAAACCATGGTATAACCTTAAATGAGAGTCAAAATTTGTAATCATGAAATTTAATCCTCGCAAAAATGTTTGCTTTTGGTAATTCTCGAAATAATGTACCCGAAAAATGTTAGTGTTTTACAGTAATCAGATTGGAGGATTTGGTTTGGAGTTGGAGAGTGGTATTGAAATTGAATAGGGTCATATAAGAGTTTCTTTCAATGACATTTGTACCTACGCATGAAGGCAGGATCCATTTTTTTTCTTCAATTGTGATTTTTCTTACAGTAAATTTGACATGCCTGTGGAGATTTGCCATAATTTGATAACGAAAGCTCCAAAATGGATAGAAAAAAATTAACACCTTAAAGATTGCTGAACATGATTATTATAGTACTTCACACCCAATGTTTATATTTTTATGGCTAAAGAAAAATCATGTTTCACATGGGACACTTTTTTGACACGCCCTGTATAGCCAAATCTAAAAGCAATCAGCATTCCTATTTCTAATATCTCATCAGATGAGGAAATACAAAAATAGTGTTTCCGACTAAGTCCTAAATTTGCTGTGAACTGCTCACCTTTATTATTTAAACTCTTAGACTTATTTGGAGGAAATTTTCACTAAATTTTCATTTTTGATTTTCCTTTAAAAAATACAAGTTGTTCTTCATTCAGTCAGGTATAGGATATGAGTCATGGTTGTGATCTGTCTGCATGTATACTGTGTGACAGGCGTGAAAGCCAGTCAACCTTCTATGTGGATAGCTACAATATCTGTGCCCACTTTATGGGTTGATTATAATGCATTGAGGGATAGTAGCAATTTGGTTTGTTGTATTTGAGGGTTTGTGTGGTTTGGTTTGTTGGTGTTTTTGAGGGTTTGTTTTGGTTTGGTTTGTTAAGGTTTGGATTGTTGTGGATTTGGTTCAGATTGGGTTATGTTTTTGGATTAAGTTGGACTGGGTTTGGTTGGGTTGGTCTTGGTCTGGGATTGGTTTAGTTTTATTTGGTCTGGTTTGGTATGTTTGTTTGGTTTGGTTTGGTTTGGTTTGGTTATGTTTGGTTTGATTTGGTCTGGTTTGGTATGGTTTGGTTTGGTTTGGTTTGGTTTGGTTTGGTTTGGTTTGGTTTGGTTTAAAGTGGTTTGGCTTGGTTTTATTTGGTTTGGCTTGGTTTTATTTGGTTTGGCTTGGTTTGATTTGGTTTGGTTTGATTTGGTTTGGTTTGGAGTGGTTTGGAGTGGTTTGGGTTTATTTAGATTGAGTTTGGTTGGACTGGGTTGAAAGGGGGAAATAATTAAACGAAACATGCTGCCTCACTGCTCCCCTACTAGCTAAGCCTCTGATGAGAAAATTGTCCAACCCCTACCCTGTGTGTGAGGTAGAGTGTGTTTCTACAGAGTCTCCGCCTTTTGCCGGTGGTAACTTAGCCTGCTAAAAAGGCGGTGGTAGAAGTACTGGGCTGTTTCTACAGACGACGTAAAAGACGACTAATCACTTTGTGGGGGTGTGTGCGTAGAGGAACGGCTGATTTCGAAATGACACGGATTAATTATATAACAACACAACAAACAAGCATCTTGGCAATAAACAAACAAAGCAATTTCCGGTTAGACGTCTAATCGGGCGGCGGTCTGTTTCTACAGAGCTCTGGCGGGAAATTAGCAGGCTAACCTACCACCGCTATCCTTGATTTTCTAGGATAATTTGCCCGTGGTAGATTAGCCGGCTAACGGCGTCAGGACCTGTTTCTACAGAGCTGTTAGACGTCTACCCCCCATGATCAACCGGCTAATGACTCTCTGTAGAAACACGCTCGTAGTGATCTACGACTATACTGTACAGATTCAGACAGAGGTTTACTACAGCAAAAGATGGCCATTTACAATAAAACACTGACAACCTCTGTATAAACCAGTAGTATAACCACAGAGCATGAATAGCAATGAATAGATTCAACCACCTTGAAAATCACTTAATACACTATTGACATGTCAATTAAAATTGTTATTATTTTGACACCTATAGGTTAAAAAACCCTTTTCATGAAGTTGTATAGTATTTCTATCAGTGGTTATCAGAACTGATCAGCCAGGCATATCTTGTTCATGGGAATAGAACAAATCAACTAATGGACAGGCAGCAATGTGTTGACCAAGGGGATCAATGACAACTTTCATGTCATAGTAATTTGTATTATATATAACCCTAACTCTACTACACCACACGGCAACTGGGCGAAAAAAATGTTTTTAAAACCCGGCGTGCAGGTTTTTGGACTACAAAACGGACCCAAGCTATATAACGAGGCGAATATAGAGTACTAGAGTTAGGGTTAATAGAAATAAAATAGTTTTTAAGTTCTTAACATTTTAAATTCTCCCAGATTTAAAGCATAACACACTTCCAGAATACATTATTTTATTGACTTAATCATGGTCTCAAAGAAAAACAGTCCTTATGGGACAGGGAAAACCCTGTTCTACGGGCCTAAGTGACCCATTGTTTAAACATGTTGTAAATTGTTGAAAACTTGCCAACGATTTCTGAACAAAAACGCCAGACCTACCGACCCTACCTGATAGGTCCGTTTGCCCGTATAAATGCATTAGGATGGTAGAGTAACTATTTCTACCTGACTACTGCATTAATATTGTTTATATCCGATATTATTAAATCTTCCCTAGGACAAGCGCAATGGATCAGATTTAAATAAACATGGTTGACATAAAGTCTTACAGATAACTAGCAATTAATCACCACAATAACCGATTGCCCTGCGCTTTGAAGTAATATATATGTGCTTATTTTTGCGTCATGAATTTTCACCTCCAGCCAAATACTAAGAATTCTACATGATGCTTATTTACCCCTGGGGGGTACTCGGATATTTGTTTGGTAGGGATGTGCCGCCAGCAAAATGAAAATTGTCCCAAACATTTACCAACATTCAGGAGAAAATGGACTCCCATATGTTTACCACAAACCCATAATTTTCCTGTATATTTGACAGATTTTACTAAAACGTTGGCGAAAAACAACCAAATTAAGGATTTGAAAATAGGTCATACATTTACCAGAGGGTGAAAAATGGGACCCTATTTGGCGGCACATGCCCGTAACCTCATATACACTAAGTACCCCCCCCCCCCTTCTCCCCCTGGGTTAACCAAGCCATTTTTCATTGCTACTGAGGTTCAAAATTGCACCTCAGAAGAATTTTACATTAAGTTTAAATGCAGATTCTTAGGAGGTGCAAAATTGCCTCTCGCATTTCAAGTTGGGTGCAATTCCTTTTGATATGGGGTTGCAATTGTCATGAGGCAATAACTTGAACAAGACAACTTTGGGGGGAGCAAACCTTTCATAGCGATTTTGTATCAAACTATGAGAATTTTAGGGCAATAGAGATCTGGCTTGTGGATGCAAGTTGCATTGGTGATATAGGAATTTTAAAGAACTGTGTTTGTGGCTTTCACATCTTGACCTAATCAGGACTGGAAAATTGTTTATTTCCCAGGAAGCAAACAAAATTTCCTAGAAAGCTGGCTAGATTTTCATCCATTTCTTATGTATATCTTTATTCGGGAAAGCAAAATGTCCATCCAAATACCCACATTTCCTGGGAATGATCTTACCTAATTCCCCTTTTTTTCCAGACCTAACTTTCTTATTTTTAATTTTTGGACTACCCTTGTGTGGCGTTAAGTATGAAAATTTACACGAGTAAAAATGTCTGGGTTTAAATAACACTTGCTATCGTCTATCTATTCAAATAAATGAAAGACATGGAATGTTCTATGATAGCAATTATCATTCATAATGTTATATGTAGTGACGGAGTAGGCTATAAGTTAAGCTGATGTCATTTAAATCAAAATGCTTTCACATTTAAGATATTGATATATGTAATTAACATAATTATTATCATTTTCAATTAATGTATGTAAACAGTTTTGTGATATTCTGTGATAACCAGTAAGCACTTTTAAATTGCACAAAATCATTAAGATAAAAGAAAATGTTTTAAAGATATGAGAGTGCTTGTTTGTCCTGTCTTTTCTAAATGCTTTCACACAGTTTTGTGATATTCTGTGATAACCAGCGAGTACTTTTTAATAAATTGCACACAATCATAAAGATAAAGAAAATGTTTTACAATTTATATAAGAGTGCTTGTTTGTCATGACATGTCTTTTCTAAATGCTTTCACATATAATTAACATAATTATTATCACTTTCAATTAATGTAAACAGTTTGTGATATTGAGTGATTATAAGCAAGCACTTATTGATTGCACAAAATCATTAAGATAATGAAAATAGTTTTATGTTATGAAACTGAGAGTGCTTGTTGTTTGTCCTGTCTTTTCGAGGATGTTTTTAAGGGGTGTTTATGAACTGTTACCATAAATTTTAAGCAATCTCATTGTTTTCAGAGAAAACGGCGACATTATACACACAATATAACCCAGGGAGGTGGGGCTCTACGTTTTGACAGTGCGGCCGACCTTCACAATGCATGGTTTGCTTCATAACACCCACTTCTGCAGTGGGTCTTTGGCGCCTTTCCTGCGCTTACGCTTACGCATGGTGTACTCACTGCATGGGATTGGATGGAATGTGTGTGGGTTATTCGATCCTAGCAAGGGTAAAAGTTGTCAAATGTGGACAATAACATCTACTTATTTCTTTGATAAATGTCTTAAGTATGATTGTTTAAGAATGAGAAAAAAAGGTATAGTTTTTAGACCGTACACATGTTGTATGGTCTGACATAAATGCGTTCGGAAGTATTATTTTTTGCGTAGAACAACTCCGCCTGCGGAAAATAATACTATCGTCCAGATTTATGTCAGACAATATAACACGGGTACGGTCTAAAAACAATACCTTTATTCTCTAATTTCAATTTCAATAATGCATTTGAGAACCAATGAATCAGGAAGGAAATGGTTATCCATGTGCCAATGTTATTGTTGACTGAGCAAAGGTTAGGCCCTTCACAATCGATTTTATGTTTCCAGTTGGAGGTTTAAAAAAAGGGATGAGGTGACTTTTAATTTTTAATTTCTAATTATCAATATAGATTGTAATCAAAAAGCTAGTGTCAATAAGAAGAGGGTGCAATAATAATGCGAATGAATAACATTTCAGAAATAATTTAATGTTAAAAGGGTTTGTGGATCATTTTGACAAAAGCTTAAAATTACTATCGTTACAAAAAAGTATGTATTTTCCATTAGAAATGTCCGATTTTTAAAATTCAGCATTCCTAAGAATGCTGAGCATTTACGCAAGATATATATGAACACGGTTTGGACAAATTCAATAAAGTTTATACCGAAAAAATATGTATTACCTCGGTATAGATAATTCTGGGACACCCTGTATGGGCTTTTTTCTGATACTATCTTAATTTTTATAGGCAAAAGTAGATTGGGTCACCTACCTTTAATATAAAAGGGATTACTACCGTATTATCCCTATTAAGCGCCCATGCCCTTATAAGCGCCCACCCCCGTTTTTCTCAATGACTACCAACAAACAATCCCTTATAAGCGCCCACCCTTTCAATTAACGTAGCACTGTACAACAACATTATTCACCACGGCGTCCTTCAGTAAAGCGCAGTACCATTAAGCCTGACGTCATGTAATGTGGCCACAGTGAGACCACTGCGACGCCACAATGTTTAAACAGTTAACTTTTCGATCGCACATGGTTTTCCACTAGTGCAACCTCACCGAATTCGACAGTGTTTACGATAAATGAGTTTTAAAAAGGTAACTTAATAAGCGCCCACCCAAAATGACTTTGCTAACCGCCCTGGGCGCTTAATAGGGATAATACGGTACATGAAGCGATCTTCACGAGGCTAGTTCATCAGATCAAAAACCAAATCATGCTTACTCTCTAGGGCATTCAATTTCAATATTTATTTAAAGTGAATTAATAAATGAAGCATGTAAATCAAGATTGACCGAGGATAAGACATGAATTAAAATTAGGATATAATATTATACCACGATAAGTGTAATTGAAAAGCACTCAAGCGCTCATGATGCCTTGAAGGCATTTTTTGTTGGTTTGTTTATTTGTTGTTTGTTTTGGTGGAATTCCATATCCTATGATATCAGATCTGCATGGGACTCATATTTTTAATAAATGTATGAAATTATTCTTAATTTATGCGCATTAAATACTAGGGCCGCTAAGCAATCCAGGTCGTTCCCAATAACTTTTTTTACATCATTTTATTGTTCAGACGGATTTGCAGAAAAGTCAAGCGAGGTCGCTACAGGTCACAAGGCCCAAACTACCTGAATCACTGCGAAGATACTCTCCCACCTCTCTTGTTACAAAATTATTTACCATCTTGTAGTTGTTGTAGTAGTTGAGGTCTTTTAACGACTTACTGGGAAGCAATGTAGCTATTTCAAGTCCCCCTTCCTCACCCCCTTCCCCTCCACCACACGTTATAATCTAACCATCTGGAAGTTGTTGAAGATGACTTCTTCTAACATTGAGTTCTTTTAACGAATCCATGTTTCCTATATGGGGAGGCAGTGCAGCTATTTCATCATAAATTAAGCACCCCATCCCCTACCACATGCCACCCCTACCCCTCCTGCATCACACCCCTCCACATAGTTATATAATCTTACCATCTGGTAGTTGTTGTAGATGATTTCTTCTAACATTGAGTTCTTTTAACGAATCCATATCTCCTATATGGGGAGGCAATGTCGCTATTTCATTACAACTAGCATCCTGGGAAAAGAGACAAAGGAGAAAAAGAGCATCAATAAAACCTGTAATATTAATGAAAGACAAAGATCAAGACTTTTCACACACCACGCCAATGATTGTTCTTTTGACAAATCACTAAGACCAAAAATAAAACCCAAAAATAAAACTCGACAAAAGAATAATAAGCTTACAAAAAAAATAAAACTTGTCAGATAAATCCCTCTTATTGTGCATTTTGTTTACTCATATGCTTGCTAAAATGTGATCTTGGAAAAAGTTGGACACAATTTCGATAATAGATGGCACCCTAACAATCAGCCAAGAGTATGTACAGAGAAATTCAGAAATCCAGAGTCCCGACCTAACAATTAAATTGAGTCCCGGGAGCACGATTTCCCGAAAATCACTCAGCCATTCTTAGGAGGCGCAATAACAGATTTGCTATCATGATGGATCCTGGAAAATTGACTGCCTCTTTACAATTGTATTTAATTATTGAAACTCCATCATAAGTTGACATAAATAAAGTACTTAACCTGCTTACTAGAGATACACACTGTAGACCTATTAGGCAATAATGACTTGATTGATTTTGTCAATACTTCAATGGGATGAATGAATGTAGAGGCTATTATAAGGGAAGTGTTCATTGATTGATTTCTAAATTGGATTACAGCTGCAATTTGATTCTATCAATAATAAAGAAAGGAAATGTTTTGATCAGTGTTGTTTACACCACAGCTAAATTTGGAGCGTTGTAATACTTTTGAGACTTATGCATTGGGGAAAGAATGAATAGCACACCCAGCCAAAAGTTAAGACTACTTAGGCACAAACAAAAGTTTACCTTTGAAGAAACCTGAAAATGCTGTGCGAAATGCTTTTTTTTATAGTAAAAAATAATATGCGAAATGCGGTTGTTGTTTTTTATATAAGACGGGCTATGTGAAGCAAGAAAATGAAGCTGAGAATTCATGTGAAATTAAAATAAGATGAAGCATAGTACAATAAATCACTAGATTCAGTTGTTTTTCTTGAGTTTAAATATGGTTTTGATATTGTAAAAAACATTACATACAGTCGCAACTTGGCTCACATCATTATTTCACAAGTTCAAGAAAAAACAAGGGAGGAAGTTATGTGGTGAAATGTGAATTTAGACAAACTTGTTTTTTATTTGACCGAAGCATGAGCACATAAGTATAAAAGTGGCCAGAGAATTTTTATTTAATTAATTTGGCCCAATATTTCAGCCTATACTTACCAAATGTAATAATTCTTTGACTAGACCTATTTCTGGCGGTAGTGACACTAGTTTATTATTACTGACTATTAGCACTTCTAACGATAAATCACATATTGCTACTGGAAGAACGGATAACTGGTTTCGACTGAAATTGAAAAGAGAAAATAAAAAAACATTGTTAAAACCTTATTACTTGGCTCTATACTTTGTTCGTCTACCTTCGAGCAGTGATGTCAGAGCATATTCAAGAGTTCAGCACAGAAATTGTTTGCACAAGTATCAGGATTCTTCTCGGTTGGCATGGTTACAAACGCTCATACATAATAGCTATGTGAAGGATATTTAACAGCAATAAAATATGTTATGACATCATTTTGTGGAGGAAGATGAATGGAAAACATACATTATTAGACCCTGGAATCCAACTATATATCACTCACATGTGGACCCATTTTTATGATTTACAGACCCGTACAAAAATAATAACAACATTTCAATGCCTTCGGGTAGTTGGAAATGAATGTGCCATTATTGTTTGAGGGCACATCAGGAGAATACAAGAGTACTTGATAAGGGCATGTCTTAAACATACTTGTTGTGAGTTGATCATCGCCCCCTGGGATACATTCCCAAATAACGATGACAACTCGGGACGAGTGAACTCATCGCAAAATATTAAAAGAAACATTATAAACAAAAGAGATTTGGCTGCCATGCACATCTATAAATAGGCAAACCTGTACAGTATTCCACGGTGGTTTTAGGTCTCAATTAAAATTGTTATTTCCAGTGCGCAATTTTGAATTAGATACTTCCCATTTTCATAATACCGTAGACTGGTTGACCCCAGAAGATCAATCATAATCCACAAATTGTAAACACAAGACACAATTTTTACGAGTGACGTTATTTTGACAACTTTTCTTGAATTTGGTAGTTTTTAGGCCTCTAAATTTTCCAATGTGATACCATTTCATTTTCTTACATGAACCACTATCATCCCTGTGAAGTTTGTGCATGGCCTCTATAAAAAATAACAATACATATCTTTGTGTACTCTTCTATCATAATAAATAACAATAAGATTATGTAATGTTAAGTGTGAATAAATACCCCTACAAAGTTTCCGTCAAATCCAATCGAAAGTTTAATTTCCGTTATCAAAATAGTCTCATTAATAGCCCCTTTTTGTACTTAAAAACCATAATAAAAGTAGGGGCATACAATGCTATCATGGGTGGGTGGTTTTTAAAAGTTTATTTTATATTTTATATTTTTAGGTAGCTATTATTTTCACACTTGAATTAAAGGTAGATGTTCCGATTTTCAACTTGAAGTTTTCTATTCTACATGAAAGGTCATCCTTAAAAACGTCATGTCCCAAAATTGGGTTCTTATTTTAGACGCACAAGATGCTGTGAACTGTACCCATTGAGTAGTACACAAACTATATCGGTGGTAACCACCATTCGCGGTAATTCAACGCTATTTCGTCGATTTCTCTGTCATTATACCGAATTAGGCCGTCAAATTTCAGTATGATGAGAAAAATACGAGCTTTCATATGATATGAAAATCTCTGTATGTTTGAAATAATTCTGTGTTACGAAAATGTGATCGGGTCATCTACCTTTAAACAGACCCCACTATGCACCAGGGTGTATCGTTTGTGTTTCCATATAATCTTACATGCCAAGGGGGTCAATAAGGGCGTTGCTCTAGTTTTAAAACAACCAAATTTCGCTAAGTATTCAATTTTGCTAGAGGCATCATACAGTTTCCATGCGACCAGAAAAAAGTGTGTTCTTACTTGAAGCAAGTTGTCGTCAGACGTGGATCAAAAGTTTGTGAAATTTTCAGAGTACCTTGACAAACTTGCAATATTGCTAATTTGCCATGCCACAGTACCTGCCAAGTTTTGATGCTATAGTAGATTAATAGACCTACTAAAGATGCTAATAAGGTGGTGTTTTGAGAGGGGTTTTTTTATAGGTTTTAAGGTTTTTTGACAAAGCGCTAAGGCCAAACAAAATAAAAGGTTCGTCTCAAAGCTTGCGCGCGCATTGGTTTTGAAATGCCAAAATACCGCGTCTGAAATGCAGAAAATTGTCAAATCAATTTTTTTTTTTCCCTACAAATTTTTATTTCAAGTTTTTATTAAAAATATCGGCAGATTTTCCTTTTCTCAAACTTTTACATGTCCCAGGTCTTCAAAAAACGCTGCACAATTGTTCTTATACACAACTACATCACAATATTCATTTCAAATAGAAAAAACAAATATCAGAAAGTGTCAACGGTTGCAAATAGTAAGAGTAAAAATTGCCACACAAATAAAAAAAAAAGTTAAAAAAAAAGGAAGACAAAAAACAGCGCGCGTCGCCCGATTTTGAAGCCTTCGCAAGCTTTGAGACAAACTTTTTTGTTTTGTTTGGCCTAACGCAAGCCATATTAAATCAAGATTCTTACGACCCATGATTGTCACAAATTGGTGTCATACCGTAACAACTAATTTTAGGGGACCTCAAAATGGTGTTTGAATGGTAAAATAATCATATACCACTGAATAATGTTAAAATTGATTGATACTTGAGGCCTGGAAAAAATATGTAGTTGAGGAATCTAATTCCTGGAAAATGTGGACATTTGGTGGGAAATTTAGCTTTTTCTTAATTTAAAGAAATACAAAAGAAATGAAGGGAAATCCAGTGTTATTAAACTGGGATATTCATGCTTCCCGGGAAATAAACTATTTCTCCAGCCCTGATGATTTAATAAATTTGAACATTCCTCAAATTTCATTGGGTTCTAAATAATCCTATTTTTTTTAAATCTAGCACTATACCCATCCCGGGTGAGGTGACCATATTTGACTGACAGTTAAAGACAAATTACTTGTACAACAATAGCGGATTTCCTGAACTGTGAACAGGATCAAATTAATTTTGCGCTTAATTATTTACCAAGAGCTGTTATTGTTGATCATTCAATCTCAAATCATTTAACAAAGGTGAAAAAAAAATTCAAATGCTAATAGGACACAATTATTTGTTTCCTTGCATTATTTTTAAATATTTTGTACAAATTTCCTAGCAAGTTATGTTTACAACGGAGTAAATGTGAAAAAAGACAGGGCTTTTATCATATTTTAGAAATTTTAGAAATACTTAATTTTGATTTTGTTACTGACTGGTGTAGACATGACCCCAGATGTCAGGTTGAATGAAACTGAATGGCGTGTAGTAATATATTATTATAGGGCTTGGATTTTCAGGAATTTGTAATCGAACCAGTTTTGTTTTTAGGGTGGGACCCGGGATTCGCGACATTTCTCCAAACATTTGATTCCGAAATTATTTATCAAAAATAATTAAATTAAAAAAAATAAAAAATAAATCAGCTTACTTAAAAAAAACACCTTGTCGGCTAAATCATATTTATTAAATGCAAATTTATAGCGGAGATTCATTTGAAATGGATTTATTTTCGTCAAATCAGTGTATTTTTTGTACTCTTACGCTCGCTAAAATGTGAATTTTCGCTGCATATTACTCTTTCGTAAGACTATTTCATAACATTATGTACATTAACTACATGTAGTTCAACTCTCTCTGCACAATATGACTGGTCATGCAGTGAGACATTGTGAAATGATACTAACACTTTTATTAATCATTCAATAATGTCAGATATTTTGAGTTTAAAACATAGCTGGTAAGGCAAAACCAAAAAACAAGTTTGTTTCCAGTAGTGCATGCATATTTCATTGAGACACTTGATTCTTGCACATTTAATTTATTTAATTTTGTCGAAATTGTGTCCAACATGTTTCAAGATATTTTTTTTTTTTTTTTTTTTTTTTTTTTTTTATTAATTCTTTATTCTATGATACACAATGAATTTATACAATAACATCAATATTTACAAAATGATATAATATAATAATAGCAAGTATGTACAATGTGGCAATCGATTAAAAAAAAACCGACATAATTGATATACATGATGACATAGTAATTACAGAGAAATCAGTCTACGAAGACAGAGTTCTTTTTCAAATAGGAATAACAGATTTGGGTGGTTGCCATATCTAAACTTGCTTATGCATAGTTTCCCAACGGCGATGATGAGGTTAATAAATTTTAAATCGTGATGGTCATAAGTATTATTGTGGTAGTTCAATATAACAATTTCAGTGGTCTATACAAAGCATGTTGATAATTTACGCGAGATAACTTGACTAGCGTAAGACCATAGCTGTTTAACTAGAATACATTTGAAAAAGAAATGGTCGATATAGTCAATTACGTTGCATGTGTGACAAATATTATTCTCTACCTTACCCATCTTACATAGAAGTACTTTGGTTGGATAAACATTGTGGAGGATTTTCCAATTTAATGAGATCAACTTCGCTTCATCGGTGCACTGTGGAGTGGCGAGCCAAATGTCGGTCCAATTGAATGAGTAATTGGGGAACATGTTTCAAGATGGCGATTGGCATCATCAGCAAACACGGAAGTAAAAATTTGAGAGAGCATTATAACAGTAACAAAAATGCACAGATTTGAAGAAGAAAACAACTTTTCAGGCTTGCTACTGGAAACAAACTTGTTTGGTTTTTTTAGCCTAATCCACACATACAATACTCACCTAATATTAAGATATGTAAGGCCTGTTAAATTAATTATACGATCTGGTATTGATCGGATTACATTATTGTAGCAGTTTAATCTTTCTAACGACATGTAGTCACACACTTCTAGCGGTAGATCTGCGAATTTATTCTTGGAGATATCTGTAAAAATGACATCAAAATAATGGAAAAAGAGAGTGAGTACAAAAATCCTTGTAATAAATGCACAATTCTGCATGTTATCAAATTTTCACGATATCTTCTTTCTGGTTGAGCAACTCAGCATAGAGGGGAAGATAGAGAAACTGGGAAGCTCATTTCTGGGAAATTTTGGCATTTGGAGGGAAATTATGCTAAATCCTACTATAAATCTGGAAACGGTTTGCGGGGGTTAATGAAGCAATCAATCTGATTTCTTTACTTTAAGTTGGCATGCCAAACAATCTAAGGGTTAATGAAGTAGCCACGGTAAATGGTTTAGGGAGTTTGTGATTATAAATCAAACTGGTTTGGGTGTGTGCATGGGGGGGAGGGGGTGGGGGTAAAACCACGGGAAATGTTTTAGGATGAGGGTTAAGAGTTAATCAAGTAGCCGCGGGCGCGGGAAATGGTTAGGGAGGGTTATTATTATAAATCCACCTGGTTGGTGTAGTTGCAGTGGGGGGGGGGGGGGGGGGGTGGGGTGGTGATTGTAGGGGGTTTATGTGGTTTTAGGTTTTAAAAGTACCCAGGGTTAACTTGATGCGGTTTGAGGGGTTAATAAAGTAGCCACGGTAAATGGTTTAGGAGGAACATGGTTATAAATCAACCTGATTTGGGGGGGGGGGGGGTTGGTTGTTATAGGGGGTTTTAATGCCTTTAGAAGGGATATGGTTATAAATCAACCTGGTTTGGGAGTGATGAGGAGGTTTATGTGGTTTCAGAGGTATGTAATGTGGCATAACCATCTAGCGGGGACCCGAGCGTAGCGAGGGTACGCCGCTAGTGGGAGTAAAACTTTGTTCATGGGGGAGTCAAATTTGGCTTAAATTAATTGGGAGGCAAATTTTGCTAATTGAGAGTCAAATGTTGACAATTGGGATTCAAATGTTGACAATTTGGAGTCAAATATTGCTAATTTGGAGTCAAATTTTGTTGATTGGGAGGAAAATTTTGCTAATTGGGAGTCAAATTTTGACAATTGGGGAGTCAAATTATAGTAACTGGGAGTCACATTTTGGCAATTGGGAGTTAATCTTTGGCAATTTGGAGTCAAATTTTGGCAATTATGTAGGGAAATTTTGCCAATTACAAGAGAAATTTTGCCAATTGGGGAGAGAAATTTTGACAATTGGGGAGGGAAATTTTGCCAATTGGGGAGGGAAATTTTGCCAATTGGGAGGGACATTTAGCCAATTGGCTATACGGGACATTTTGCCTTGTACGTAAAACTATGTAAAAACTTTAGAGAAATTTGAGTTGCTTCCTGGAGAATCAACAATTTTTCAAGTCATTCGTTAAAATTTGAAAACCCCCACTGAACACGCTGAATGCAACAAAAATGCTGTACAACCCTCTATGTGCCAGTTTCCCTCTATACTATACAGGTTTCTTGATGACTTACCCCACATTTTGTAGCTTTGACTTTCGATTCCATTCAATGCACAATAAAAAATCCTTGCTAAATCCTTCAAGGCTAAAAATGTTTCTATTCTACTCAACACAACAATGGATTTCCTTAAAAGATAGTATTACACCCTCTACATTCTCATGAATAAAAATGGTACAAACTTGTGTACAAACCCACGGGCCAATACCAAGCTGGGAACATGGACATTTTCACGCTATATTAATTTTCGCACGTCAAGTACATGTAGTAACGCCGAAAGTAAAAACTTGTGAATATATGGTATTTCTTTTGTGTAAAATGAACTTTCAAATTGTGAATTTAAAAACACACCAAATAATTCAAAATTGGTGAAGTGTGAAAAAATAATCACACAAAAATTATACATTATTTCAAATCCAGGTTTACTGTCTTAAAGTCTAACGTAACAGCCCAGAGACTCTGGATGGTACAAGGTGTTTTAATAATTTTGTTGGCCAAAATAAGTGAAAAGGGTAGTTTTTCACGGGCATGAACAATGTATGTTTTCACCTAGTTGAGGGTGCCACCTACAGTACAAAAAAAAAGTGAAATGTTTTAGACGATGATAAACTTGGAAATAGGGCCTTTTTGTACGGATTACAAAAGAGAGAGGAAAATCACAAGAAGAATGGTTACAATACCGGTTTGCGGTATCTGTGGGTCGTGGAAAAAAATCCATGATACTGTAAATCAACTTTATTTTGCAAGGGATTTAATTTCGCAAATTTTGCGAGGGATGTGGATTCGCGAAATTAAATACCTGCGAAACTGACAATTTTGCATTGAAAGTTAACAGTAAAATTTCCAGATTCGTAAAAATTAAATGCCCGCTAAAATACCAGTAATTTTAAATGAGCGAAATAAAGTATCCGCGAAATAGAGCATCTGCGAAATTATTGTGTTTTACAGTATCCATCTGTTTATCTCAACCCTCCCATCCCATTACAAAATCCATGGTCTGGAGTCAGGTGAGACAGTGGCAAAGGCAGGATTTCCCATGGCCTCCAGGCCTGGAATAAATGAGCAAATTGGGAAGCTCCTTGCAGGGAAATTTGGGAAACTTGATAGAAATTTGGGCATTTGGAGGGAAATTTTGCTGTTCTGTATAAAAAATGCATAAGAAATAGTGAGACACTTTCCATTTTTGAGGGAAATTTGATTTAGCTTACGGGGAAATTAAAAAAAATTCCCAGGCCTGCAGCTCTCCATTCCCCTCGAATGACTTCATACAATTTTGTCTGAGTATCTGTTTTTGGAATCATGCATGAAAATGTTTCGATATTTACACAAATCTGTCCATAATTCTAGGTACATTTTGGTTTTTCAACCAGGCTTATAAATTAATGCAAAAAAATTAGCCCTCCTCGTAAGGCCACTAAAATCAGCCTATACAGGGAAATACTATACTAAGATAGAATATAGAAACACTGAGTCAGCCATCCTAGCTGAGGTTGATAGCGGTTCTCGGATTGGGAGCAGTTTTTCTAGGCTTATATAGAGTAGTCCTAACAAAAAACTATTCTGATTTTATGTAAGTATTTGCCGGTCATTCACCTGGCCAATGCCTTGAAGTAGGATGCAAATTAAGTAAAAACACTTCAATTGAACAGTGAAATGATAGGTGCTCTTTAGAAACGCCACAGAGGTGACACCCATTAAAATATGTTCAGGTTTCATTGTGTAATCTACTTTTTCAAATGGATCGAAAGATCCAAAGACCTGGAAAGCAACTGCACACACATGTCAAGCAAGATTGATCAAACTCGTGACATTTTGTAGTTTTAAATTAAATCAACAACAGTTTATTTTGAAACTTGAGCCTTTCCCTGGCCACTCCTAAGAGGTCTAGTTACTTGCAAATAAGTTCATAAAAATGCATGACATCGATTTCACTTGCACTTTTAAGAAGTATTGTAACCAAATGGGCTCTATGTTGTGACCTACCTTTCTACCATCCATGGTTATGAATAATTTGTGATTATAATAATAGCTAAAAATATAACCAAGCGCTGGCAAATTTCCAGATTGTAAAATGCATTTTGTTGTCAAACCCTTATTTAGTACTAAACTGATATGAAAATGTTATGACAAATTCAACTTAAGGGTTTAATACAATGTACCTATGGCCAAAAGTAAGTATCACTTCTTATAATTAAAATAATATATTACTTCTTACTATAATGTATGTTAATGTTAACCCACATTTAATGCGTTTTAATGTATAGAATTTATATAAGGTAAGAGTTTAGAGAAAGTTAAGAAGTTAGTTAGGAATAAAGGTTTATGGTGAGTGCTTCATTTTAGATTTTAAAAAAACCTTTTCAATTGGAAGAATCTCGTTTGTTTTCGTTATTTTATACTACAAAATATTCCTAAAAAAAACATTAAACAACTGAATAAAATTGTGAATTGTAATTCGTATGTTTAGAAACTAAATCATTAAGATTATATCAGTTTTATTTCTGGCCCTGAGTCGTGCACGACTGCGGGCTTTATGTGCATTTGGTTTATCACGATCCATGCACGCTCTCGTAGGTTTTCTCCGGGTTCTCCGGTTTCCTCCTGCTTTCAAAATCGGTGATTAGTTGTTTCGGTTATCAAAAACTTCCTTGACCCAATGGTATCTGGGGAGCTGCATTGAAAAATGGTGGATGTTACAATCTAAGTGCGGAGAGGTTTGCGCTAGATTTGAGTGGTGGCGCGCCTAACAAGCGACCTCCTCATCTCTAAATTGGCAGCATCCTATTGATGATGAATATTCACCAGCAGCAAAATTACAGCGGAAAAGGCGCTATTTAAAATAAATACTGATTATTATTATTATTATTAGTAACAACAACATTGTATTTCTAAAGCTCTTCGCAAATATTTTTTTATCAAAAGATGTTGGCAAATTGGGAACCCGGACAAGTGGTAAAGGGCCTACAACTGGGGGGAGTGGGAAGAAGGGGGAGTGGGAAGAAGGGGGAGTGGGAAGAAGGGGGAGTGGGGAGAAGGGGGCAGAGGGTGGGGTCACTACACTAATATGGAATAGTGAGGTATAAATTATACCGTATAATGGCCTACTGGTAGTACATTTAACAGCAATGGATGATGAATATAGGTCCAAATCCAATCAGAATAACAATAGAATCCATTATGGCTACATTGTGAACTGTGGAGTACCATTTCAATTTGAAGTTTTGTTTGACAACACTGGTTGACTATTTGACAAATAGCATAATAATGAAAGCCTATTCAATACCATGCTTGGATGATCATTAGGAATTAGGAAAAGTGCTTGATATCACTTGTGTCCAGCAAACTGTTTACATTATCGGCATAGTGGAAATGTAATGGTCCTGAATAATAGAAAATAATATTTACGCCTAGGTCAGGATTTTTAGTAATTCACTGTTTATTTTTACATTTACAATCACCATGGATACTTGAATAGTTGGTAATTACTTTGTTTTTGTTTTCTATATCAGTTCATGGTTAAAAGAACTTTCTATGTGTTTGTAATTTTTAAAAGAGAGGGATTCAAAATAAAATTCAATAAACAGCTTTAGAGCACATACTTTGCAATTAAATTATTAATTCAATACAACATAAAAAAAGGTTTGAAAAAGGGGGAGGGGGAACTTCATCGCAGTAAATAGGTCTTGGTCCCCTTGCCCTTACAAGGTCAACTTCAGGATTGGGGAAAATGTCAGAATTGACAATGAATTCCTAACCTAATTGTCATATTTGTGGCATTATATCACACCTGGTCATACTACCCACAATGGGAGTTCCTAATTGGCCAGCAGCTTCCCATGTGTGACCTTTTGACCCCGAGAGTGTTCATGGAACATAATGTTTACACATTCATATCCCCAGAGATCAAAGAAGTATGTGAACTTGACAGTGATGATTTTAAGTAACCATGGTAACCACTGGTTATTTAGGTTATTCTCAATAATGAGGACATGGTTCATGCTTTCATGTGATTGTAAACCACAAACCTCTTTCCACAACACCATTGATTATTAAATGTGACATTTATATATACTGCCACATTTGTACAATATCATTAAATTCATGTTCAATTTGTATTCCAACCCTACACAACCAAATCCAACAGAATCCAATAGAAGCATCGGTCCTGCCTTACGAACCTGTTCTACGGGCCCTATCGATCCATTTTTTGAGAAGGAAAAAAATGAAAATGTTTTTAAAAAATTGAAACATTTTAGAAATTTGAATACTAATTGTTGGGAGGGAAATTTAAAATTCCGAAAATTGTTGAAAATTCATGAACATTTCCACACATTTTTGAAAAATAACCAAACCCCAAAACAGCTGACCATACCAACATTAGCTATCTGATCTGAGAGGTATGTTCCCCTGTAGAACACAGGATGTTTTTGTCAACTTATCGGGATGTCTAATGGCTAGAAAAAAATTGGGAACTCAAGAGCCTGGTTAGGCAAAAAAACAAAAACTTGACTTGCCCTTTCAGGGTCAAAGTCAGGGTCGGATGGTCAGATTTTTTGTTGTTGAAAATTTGTGAAAATTTACTGTGCACAAAAACACGTTTTAAAGAGAAAAAAATGTAGTTGTTTTTTTTTTTTTTTTTTTTTTTTTAGTTGATTTTTAAACAAGCAGATACTACTCAAAAACACGTTTTCATCTTTCTTTATTGTTATGTGCTTCTTTCAAAAAAAAATTCAAAAAAAATAGCGACCCTAGATTTCTGAAAATTCGGGTCGGTCGGAAAGGGCAAGTCAACTCTTTTTTTTTTTTTGGCCTTACCAGGAAATGTTGACTTTTGAGAGATATTTTTGGCTTTGGAGGGATGTTGTGTTAGGGTTTGGAGGGAAATTTTAGGTATAAAAATAAATACATAATAATTTGAAGGGACATTTTCTCCATGAAGAGAAATTGTGGTCATACAGTGAGACGTGCATTTTGTCAAACATTGTATATATTTTAATTAGTGTCTTGTTTCTACATCAAGTTAAAGGGACACAATGTCATGTTGAATTTTTTTTATTTTAATTAATTTACTTCAGAATTCAAGATGAACATTAAAAATTGCCATTATTGTTGTTTCTACTAAAATAAAACCCAGCAAAACTTGATTAAAACAATGTTTTAAATATGTTGGAATACCACCCTTAACCATGTAAAATGCTGGTTGCGGCTCTACCAGCATTTTTGAATCAACGTTTTTGTTGTACAAAGAGGGCTGATTTTTCTTAATCCTTATAAGTTCATACATTGTACATGTAATACAATTGTAGAAATATACAAATCCCAGTTTTATCATACATGTATATTTGTAATTGAGGGTGCTGCCTTCACCACATCTCTTAATGCCCCTTTAAGTTTATAGCTCTTCAATCCAATGCATTGTTCCAATAGATGTGAAAGGGCCTACTGATTTCACAACTTTTTAAAAAGATTTCACAACTTTTTAAAACAGGTAATTAGAAGTGTGTCCACATACGTACACCGGTGTGTCAGGAAGGAAGGAAGCCAGACGGAAGCTTTCAATGTGATCCAATTGGTTTGCCAGCCGTGGATTAGGCAAAGTAAACAATACAATTTTGTTTCTAATATAAATGCCTACTTCATTATAATTTAACAAATCCATGCCCAATTTGTGGTAAGTCAGAAATTAGGTACATGTACAACTTAAAGACATTTAGAAAAAGTTATAGGAATTTAAAGGCATATTATGTGATCTTTTCCAGGGAGCTCTCTCTATTCATGATTTTTTTTTAGCAAGTAGATTTTCTTGCAGATTTACATTTCTGATCATAAATATATTCTGAGTTACTGTAAAAGCTGAAATATTCGCGGTGGTTTTATTTTCACGCTTTTCGCGCAAAATCTTTTTCCGCGAAAATTATAACACGTGAAAATATTGCTTTACACATTCATGCAATGCTTTCAGACGGTCGCCCGCGAAAAAAAGAATTCGCGAAATGTCTTTGATATCAAAATCCGCAAAAATATCTGTACGCGAAAATATTGGCTTTTACAGAGCGATACGATTCCTAATTACTTCAAAATCATGGTTTTAGAGTGATTAGAGTGGAAATAAGTTGTCGTGCAGACCTGACAGTTTATTTTCACTCAAAATGTTGGCCAAATGTCAAATATCCGGCATAATTCTGTTACCCTACACACCAACATCTGTAGTATGCGTCGTTCTTAAAAATCATGCACTATGAATACCTCTGTGAAGGGTATAACAGAATTACTCCAAATATCCAAAATACACTCTGATTCAGAAGGCTTACTCTGCATGTTTTGTATTTTACCAAATCTGGACTTACAGTACAATAGATATAGATACTGTATAATGTGGCAATTTTTGCAAAGATTTTATTGGGAATTTCGTGAGTTGACATGAAAATAAGCATGTGTGAGTGTGATATCGCGGCCGCGACGATATCGGGATTGGATAAACTCATCGCGACAACAGCAATATTATTGATCTCAAACGATATCCAACGATGTATAAACTCTATCTGTATAAAAAGTGAATAAAAATGCACCTTGAGTGTCTTCAGCTTGTCAACTGTGTTATTTACATTTAGCATTTGAAGTATTTAACAACTTAAAAGTTAAATACTTCAATCAATCGTACCTTGCGAACTTGGTTGGGGAAATACCTTTTATCGATGTGCGGGTAAAATTGATGTAATGCATAATGCCGGTGGTTGATATGACTAAGACTCTGCCACCCTCGATCGACTGGGGGATGTCAAGCAAGATGGCGCGTGTTATGTGTACGAAAACAAATATTTCCTCTGTCCTACGTCTACAAAATAAGGTTCATTTTTCATCACTGAAAAATTGATTTAAGCTTTTTGTAATTTAGAAACAAATATTGTGACTTGGCGATATCGCGATGGAATTTTACTCACGATCCACAATTTGAGACATGGTGGCGATGAACACACCTACATGAATACCAAAAATAATCACACGGAAATATCATTTTGCACATTTTCCAAAAAACTATAAAATCCCAAAAATATATGCAGGCCAGAAAAAAATATTTTGTTGTATCAGGTTCTAAAGCACAAAGCTTTAAAATTCACATTTTGTGATACCTTTTTTTCTTCAACATTTGATTTTTTTCCCCGATTTTTTTCCTTCAAAATATTCAAGAAAACATAAAAGAAATCAACCACAGTTTGCACAGCCCACAAAGATACATTTGAAGAAAAATAAGGAACTTTGGCAGAAACAAATACATTAGATTGAGGATCTGTGGTGTAAATGTCTTTGGCTGAAAGTAGTGTGGATTTGTTTGGCCTAGACTCAGGGAGATAGTCAGTCTACAATGTACCTCTGCCTTCCTGTCAGCCCAAAAATGTGTTGTGTTGTCCTCAAGTGCCGTCATCGGTCGATTTTCCTTTCTTTTTCTCTTTTTATTCTTTTTTTGTGATAAATATCACTGACTGTTATGGTTCCTTTTAGAGCAAATTTGTAATGATCATGTCAATTTTGCTAATTGTTTCAAGTGTAATTATAATTTTAAACTATTTATTCAAGCAAATTTATTCATTTCAAGAAGACAATAGTTATATTCTGACAATTTGGGTAACATTTAAATCTTTAATTTTTGAGATTTTAGTGTCAGCCGCTGAGGGCGAAACCACAAAAAAATTAGAGGGGGGCCTAATTGTGATTATTTTTACGAGCACAACTATTTGTGACCTGTCACGTCAAAATGGACATGTTGGAGACCAAAGTGAAATCTGAGTTATTGGTATGGCTTGAAAGAGCACATTTTAAGCTTTGAAATGACACCATGTTGAAGGTAATCAGACTTTGTAATCACAAAATATGATTTGAAGAAGCATATTTTTGTCTATTATTTTCTTTATAATTCACCAAATATATTGGCCTCTTTTATCTCAAAACTGTGTTAGCCGACAACATTTCCTTTTTGACGCGACTGGTCACATTTGTGCCATGACCATCCATCCATACCACAGAATATTGTTGTGGTTATGTTGTTATGGTTATGGTTTAAAATGATTTTTCCAGTTATTTGTTTTCATTCAGGCATTTGTATTAGCAGATCTATTCAGAGACCCTCCAGTGTACCCAATCCATTGATATCATATAATTGGCGCGATGAGCATGGAAGTGGCCTGCTGACCAGCCCTACCCATTGCCTGAATGAAAATGGGCTGATGAGCTCAAAAAGTGGCCCTCTGATCACACTGTAAATTCAAAGTGTCTACAATTGGACAAAACGTCTACCATTGGAGGAGCTGTACATATCATTCAATGGGGGGGGGGGGGGGGGGGGGGGGGGGGGGGGGGGGGGGGGGGGGGGGGGGGGGGGGGTTAAGCATTTGTTGTACTTTTACAAGACTGAATTATAGACACAATTATTGACACTATATTGGACCAGTTACCACCCATATCCAATTTTCCAGCTCACCGAAAACACTCAACAGTTTTAAAGATTTACTGTTTTGCACCACGTATATTATAATTACTGGATTGAGGCTACATAGTAATAGTATAAATTGCACATGAATAGAGCATTTATATGATGCGCACACAAACCTTGACAATTATTTAACCAACAACCCCCCCCCCCCCCCCCCCCCCCCCCCCCCCCTGGTTACGGGCCTGTGCGAACTTACACAAAATGATTGGGACCCATTTTGCAACATGGAGGAACCCCATGCTTTATTACATACAATCAACAATCTAAATGTTATGCTTGAATGAAATCTTAATTCTGCCTTCATAAGGTTTAGTCACATCTATTTTAGCTCAATGTAACTAGATGAATAGCTGGCTAACCAAGTGTGACAAAATCTGTCACCTTTCTGTAAACAGCACAGGAAATAATTACACGCACTTGAATACACATGATTCCAAACAAACTGGCTAATAGGTAGGCCATACAAGCCTACAGCAGATTGAACATACAGGGTTCCAATTCAATCTTTTTTTTTGCATAGCAGTTTGTGCTATGCAAATATATTTTTGTATAGCAGTTTCCAAATTTTGCTATGCAAAATTCGCTTTGTATTATTGTATAGCAAGTCCACAATTTTGGATAGCAGGTTTTGTTTGTGCGTACGAGCACATGCTCTGGTGTTAAGTGCAAACTTACAGATTGAAGTACATATAATTTTTGAGAAAAATAATAAAATATTTTCCTGGCTCCTGGAAATAGTGTACCGTATTATCCCTATTAAGCGCCCAGGGCGGTTAACCAAGTCATTTTGGGTGGGCGCTTATTTGTATACTGATTTAATACATAGTTGTTGACCATCAAGGTTGCAAAATTCAGCAACCTTTACGTCCCAATACTGCAAAATTCGATGTTTTGCAATTCAAAATGTCGGCCTCCACGGATGACAACAAACACGAAACGTGCGTATTTCGGATGGTTTCTGTTGCTGTTTAAAGGCTTAACACGTGGTTTAAGTTCACTTTTGGAACACAAAACAATATGTCAAGTATGTCTGAAGTTAAAATAACCATAATTTCCCCTTTATTTTCAAGCAATTTGTAGTCCGAGATTTAGTGTGATGTGAGTAATTTTTAAGTAAGCTTATTTTTTAGGTGGGCGGTTAATCGGTATATATTTTTAAAGTCACCTGAGAAAAAGGGGGTGGGCGCTTATAAGGTCCTGGGCGCTTAATAGGGATAATACGGTACTAATATCATGGATTTACAATGTAGGCCCAAGCTATGCTTGAAGTAATTGACAGTTCATAAAGTGCTATAAGAAAGCTTTTTATCCAAAGTATATACACTTTACATCCTTGCAATATACTGTCAATTGCACATTCGCGCTACATTTATTTTCACGCTTTTCGCTCTCGATACAGCCACCACAACAATAATAACACACAAATACATTTCTTTTGCATATATATGTAGGTCTATGCGATGAAGCTTCATGTCACAAATTTAAAAACAAACAAAACAGTTCTTAATCTGCAAAGCGTAAAAATTAATCTCGTGAAAATTACCACTTAAACTGTGAGTATATGATTCATAAAGGATCATTCTTATATGATTCATGAAGGCCCATTCTTCATACTACATTTTTCATCCCACATTATCCACTGTTGTGACATCACTTTGAACTGTTAAACAATACAAATGTGCGCTGTTTGTGAATTTTTAGTCTAAGCTTTATCATGTAGGTTTGTTGTCAGGAATATTAATGTAGGATATTGCCATTATACACCTATCAGTTGTAAGACGCACCCTATGACCCCCGGGAGAGGTGCGTCGTGGGTGCGTCGTTTACCAAATTTTTTTGACGGAGGGTACGTCAGTGGCAGCCTTTGGTCTGTCAAAAAAATGACGGAGGGTGCGTCAAGGTCCGTCACTTTACATGGGTGCGTCACAGTGTACATCTGTTTACGAACAACAAAATACGACCTTTAAATATACGCTATAGGGCTACTATACCACATAACTCCTTAATACCGCCAACCAGGCTCCACTTTAATACCGCAAACATCACTCCGATATTTTATACCGCATGTTCTAAAATGCCTGAAATCACTCGATCATCAATACAAGAGTTTGGCAAACGAAAAAAACAAGGAACCGCAGTAGACCGAGAACCTTTCATTTTAAGAGAAGTGTCACGTATACAAGCATCTTCATGGTATAAGATAGGGGATCAGCATTGCGCTCTTCCGCACAAGCGCAGAACAATCTAAGAACACAGAGGTAGTAGGACAGGCCCCCGGAATTGAATTTGGTCGGGGATGTGCGACAGGAGATTCAAATAAAAAAACATAGGCCTACCCATTTCTAAAAGGTGATTTTTTGAAAAATCGGTATCCATTTCTAAGGATTTTGCTTCATTTATAGACCCCGTTTGCAAATTATCTGGAAAATAGACCAAAATTTCGCATTCGCGAAAATATACCCATTTATATGATTTTCTTTGTGGAAAACTAGACCCAATCTTCGCAATTCGTGAAAATATACCCATTTGTACTGTAAGGATTTTAAAATAGAACCATCTGTAGCAAGTGGGGCAATTTTTTTATTTTTAGAGATTTTCCATCACAAAATCATACCCTATTATGTTTTTTTTAGCAAAAAGCGCCCCTCGTAAAATTTGACAATATACCTTTTTTTGTGTACCACTGTACCTTTCATGTTGGGGACCTTTTACGATTTGGTACCAATTACAAAACAGTCTTGGTCATCCCCCCCCCCCCCCCACCCCGTAAATTTTAATCCTGGATCCGCCACTGTTGTCCCCATCACCGAAATCACCGAAATGAAATGACAGTGTCCGATATGACTGGTTATGACCACTCCCTTGATCACAGGCCACAGCCCCCGGCCCCCGACTTGGTTTGGTCGGGTGGGGTGCCGCTGGAGATTCAAAACCCCTACCCTTTCAGGGTGTTTTTGGAAAAAACGGTACCCATTTTTAGGGGTTTTGCTTCATTTTAGACCCAATTTTCACAAATTATCGGGAAAATAGACCTAATTTTTGCAAATTTTCGCGAAAATAGACACAAAAATCGCGAAAATAGACCCACTTGTAAAAAGTGACCCCATCATTAGGGATTTCCAGCACAAAATCATACTCTATGTTTAGGGATTTTGTGCCCAAAAAGCTACCCATTAGATAGAGCGGCACGCCCCCGTATACCATCTTAGGCGAGTAACCCCCCCCCCCCCCCCCCGGGTCTTGGCCTGAGACTACTCTACCGGGGGGAACCACTCGTAATCACCCGTGGCCGTGTTGTCCATGCAATTTTAGTCAAATTTAGGGGGCATCGCATGTGGATCATCAGGGGGGGGGGCATATCTGACTATTTGTTTTAGTTTACAAAAGTTCACATCGAGTTTGTAATTTCATTTGGGGGGGCATAACGGTGGGAGGGGGGAGCCCCGGGGGGACTTATCACAATAGCGGTACGTGTATGTTCCGCCTTTTTAGATGCCTTTTCTCGAAGTATATGGGTGATATTGATGATTAAATTAGAAATGTTTTTGGTATTTTTAAAGTGCTCCCTTCAATCCTTTGATGGTTTATAGAAGGTGTAATTTCCAATCCGAAGTTCAAATGTTTAAATACACTTTCGAGAACCCAATTTTGGTTATACACCGTTCGAGAACCCAATTTTCTACTTACCTTATTGCATAAGCGCAAGCCTACATGTATAACATAAAGGGATGAAGGATGCCCCGCCGCCCACCCCACCCCAGTCCCCCACCCCCAGTCTCCCACCCCACCCCCACCTCCTGGTTACGCCACTGAACGGGTCGAAAGCAGAATGGGCAGAATGTTCTCGAAATTGTTTCATCCTCATCCTGACGTTTATGATAATCAGTTAAATATTTTATGAATTTTAGACCAGACCAGTCAGACATAACATTGTGCATATAAAAGTTCTCCTCTTGGTTCCGTCCATGGTCCATCCCGGTCCCGGTCCGGAGTCTATATAATTATTCGAGGGCCAGGGTTGACAACATCGAATAAGGGCAGATCCCCCGTGAATTAAAAGTAGTTTCATTTCCAGTAGTCATCGTGTTTTATCCAGTTATAGTCAACGATATCTGACGACGGGGTGCGTCGTCATGGTCCGTCAGAATCCACCAATGGTGCGTCCAAAAATTGACGGAGGGTGCGTATTTGGAAGGCAATGGTCCGTCGTTTTTTTGACACAGGGTGCGTCATGGTACATGAGAAGTCGACGCACCTCGGTAAAGTGACGCACCACTCCCGGGGGTCATAGGGTGCGTCTTACAACTGATAGGTGTATTAATCAAAGAGACTATGTCTCAACTCCTAATCCCATCATGTATTGAAAATACACACTACACAGAACACAACAAATATTCTGTCATTGTAGGCTGCATCAGTGCCAATTTAAATCATTCAGTTTTGTCAGTCTTGTATAAAACAAGGCATGGTTTAGTGGCAGCTTGTAATTAGAGCAGTGGTTTTATTTGAAGGATGAAGTACAAAGACAAAAGCAATAGATTGGAAATTAAGCATACATTTTATGAAAAACAAAACAAAAATAAAAATAGGGACAGCGGTCCCAAATAGGTCGTCCGTTTATATGGGTAGATTAAAAACAAGGTGGATCTCAAACCACAGGCATCTAGAAAGAAAGAGGTTAGACCACTAGCGGATCCAGGATATAAAAAATAAAATAAACATCCTGGAGTTTGGTTGCAATTGTACTTCACCTGTTTAAATGTAATTAATTTTACACATGCAGCTAATTTTACATCTTGACCTCATGACCTTTGACCTTGGTATGTGACCTTTGACCTAATTAACATATGAATGTTTCCATGTTGCATCCGTGACCCAAGTTTGGTTGCAATTGGTCATTGTATGGAAAAATGAACAAGAGACAAAAAAAAAGTGTACTAAATTTTACATCTTGACCTCAGATGACCTTTGACCTTTCTATGCGACCTTTGACCTCATTAACATATGCGGGTTTCCATGTTGTATCTATGACTGAAGTTTGGTTGCAATTTGTCATTGTATGGAAAAGAAATGGAAAAATGTAATCAATTTTACATATGCAGCCATTTCTACATTTACATCTTGACCTCAGATGACCTTTGACCTTGGTATGTGACCTTTGATCTCATTAACATATGAAGGTTCCCATGTTGCATCTATGACCGAAGTTTGATTGCAATTGGACATTGTATGGAAAAGAAATGGAAAAATGTAATCAATTTTACATATGCAGCCATTTCTATATTTACATCTTGACCTCAGATGACCTTTGACCTTGGTATGTGACCTTTGACCTCATTAACATATGAAGGTTTCCATGTTGTATCTATGACCAAAGTTTGGTTACAATTGGTCATTGTATGGAAAAGAAATGGACAAATGTAATCAATTTTACATATGCAGCCACTTTTACATATACATATTGACCTCGGATGACCTTTGACCTTGGTATGTGACCTTTGACCTCATTAACATATGAAGGTTCCCATGTTGCATCTATGACCGAAGTTTGATTGTAATTGGACATTGTATGGAAAAGAAATGGACAAAACAAAAAGTGTATACCAAATTGTTGAAAAAGTGTATACCAAATTGTTGAAAAAGTGTATACCAAATTGTTGACACACACACACCCCCACACACAGACAGACTACACACACGAAGGATGCTGCCATAAGGTCTCTCTCCTACGGACGACCTAAAAATGATGCATTGTAACGAAACCTTTAGTTAGGCCAACAACAACAAAAAGAGTTGACTTGCCCTTTCCGACCGACCCAAATTTTCAGAAATCTAGGGTCGCTATTTTTTTTGATGAAAATGAAAAAATGAAAATAAAAAAATAATAAAAAAATAAAAGAAGCACATAACAATAAAGAAAGATGAAAACGTGTTTTTGAGTAGTATCTGCTTGTTTAGAAATTTTAAAAAAATAAAAAATAAAATAAAAAATAAAAAAAATCACAAAAAAATCTTTAAAACGTGTATTTTGTGCAGTAAATTTTCAAACATTTTCAACAACAAAAATCAAAAACAAAAAAAAACCCACCGTCCGACCCTGACTTTGACCCTGAAAGGGCAAGTCAACTTCTTTCTTTTTTTGGCCTTATAGATGTGTTGGAAAAAGATGTGGTTGTGGCTTAGTCTGTATTTGTTTGTTCAATGTAATACTGTAAAACCAGAAATATTTGCAAGTTTTACATTTTACGAATTAGCAATACTGGTGTAATTCATGGCATAAACATTTTGCAAATGTAACTTTGCAATGCACTGCTACAAGGTAAATTACAAATATTTGCGGCATGTATTTTCGCAATTAAGTGCTCCACACGAAATTAGCAAAATATAAATGCACACAAACATTTCTGGACGTACAGTATTTTAGTTTGGGTAAGGAATACACAATTGTATTCATACAAAAAGGCAAAAAAAGTTTAATAAAGATTGCGACTTTTACAGAAATTTAAATAATAATACAATGTACATTTTTGGTGCTAATCTGTAGGCATTGCTAGTATAGAACATTACACTGAATGACTGGATCGCGATGATCCCGAAAGCTATAGGAGCTTAACAACCATGGTTCGAAAAAGGTATCTAAATTAATCTTTAGGTCCATCTAAATGGATAGTGTTCTCACAAATTTCAGTCGCCCCTTATTGATATAAAAACAAATACATTTGTACCTATAACTTTTGACATTTTTTGATTTTGAAAAAAGTGATTCATTCCATTATTGGCAATCGAAAAATCTCCATTGCAATTTTTGGCAATCTCCCACAGGATATTTTAAGAAATTGATGGGTGCCTGCAGAAACCAAATTTGGGCTCATCACTCACACCAATTTTTTCATTTAAGCACCACAATTAATGATTACACTCTGCTAATTTAAAACCACTTTGCTTGTTTTTAAATTTGCAATTTGAAAGTTAATTAACATTATATAAAAGAAATATATTTGTGCACTTTAATTTTCATGGTTGGTAGCAGCACAAAAGTATGAACATTAATGTAGCGTGAAAATTCAAACATACATACAGTATATAAGGCTAAATTAAAAAAATCATTTGTCTCAAAGCTCCTGCACACGTTAGTTTATTGATGCGCATTAGAAAAACCAAAATCTTAAAAAAAAATTTCAAAAAAAAAAAAAATGTCACAGATTTTTCAGATTTTCATTGATCACATCATTTTAAATACATAAGGTCTCTTTCACAAGGATTTCAATATTTTATATTTAAAAAAAACACTTTTAAAAACCGCATTCCGCATTAGGTTTTGAAAAACTGAAGAGCTTTGAGAAAAAAGATTTTTTAAATATAGCCTAATGCAATAATATTGGGGATACTTTATTTAAAATTACTGCTATTTTAACGGGAATTTAATTTCGTGAATCTGGAAGTTTTCCTGTTACTTTCAAATTCAATGCAAAATTTCAGTTTCGCTGGTATTTCATTTCATGAATCCACATCCCTCATGAAACTTGCGAAATTAAATATCTCACGAAATTACTTGGTTTTACAGTAAAATGTAGGTCATATTGGCTTGCTGTCATCTGAACACAAAAGCCTCATTCACATCCAAGTCACAGGGTTGTGCAGGTCTTTAACCTCATCATAATCAAGGCAACTTCCAGACCACCCAGTCCTAAGCCGTTAGCTTTGGGGTATTTGGACCTGTTGATTTTTTGATTCCATTTTAACAAGTTTCAACTGCTACTGCTGATCAATGATTTTGTAAATGGTTTTCCATGTTTGTGCATTGACTCTTCTTCTACTGTCCATGATTTGTTTGTGTACACCTACATGTATGGCCTACATAGCTTAATCCAGTCCAAACCCAAGGGTGGGGGGGGGGGGTGGGGGGGGCCCATACGTGTATAAAAGTTGTAATCATCCCGGATGATTACAACTTTTATACACGTATGGGCCCCCCCCCCCCCCCACCCTTGGGTTTGGACTGGATTAAGCTATGTAGGCCATACATCACACGGATGATTCATCCGTGTGAATCTACTCTCAAAAAACTACTCTTAACGCAGCGCAGACTCTCAAAGAAGGAAAAAGTGATCTTAACAAGGATTATAATTATAGCTTCACAAATCATACTCATAGCAACGGGGGGGGGGGGAAGGTATTCTGCGAGTTGCGAGTTGTGAGTTGCGAGTTGCGAGTTCGAGTTGCGAGTTGATAGTTGCGAGTTCAAATGTGCGAGTTGCGAGTTCGCTTTTGCGAGTTCGAATTGCGAGTTGCGAGTTGCGAGTTCAATTGTGCGAGTTGCGAGTTCACTTTTGCGAGTTCATATTGCGACGGATAGGTCAATGCAGAGTTTAAACTGAAAAAACTATGAAGTAATTGTGTGATTCAGTTTTTGTTTAGTAAATTTGTTGGTGTAGGCATACATAACCATTTTTGGCTACTTTTACAATGATGACACATGCAGGGTTGTCACCAGGCCAAATTTAGTGCCGGGTAAAATGTGGGCAAAGCGTAGCGAGCCGAGCTCTTGCGGCTCAGCGGCCGGGATGTTTTTAGCCTTTTTAATGCACTTTGAGGGTTCTTGCCACATTTTTTGTTTTGTTTTATGAGGCAGCTTATTGATTTTATCCACAAATTGTTAAAAAAATAAAAATATGTTTAAAAAAAAATGTTTACCCTTTTTATTTAGAGTGCTTTGTTTCCATTTTTGTTTTCGACCGCAACCAGGGGCAGGTTGCACTGTCTATGTCATGACTGTATACTATTACTATACTACCATGCGCGCGCGAGAGAGAAATTTGATTTTAAAAGTTAAGGAACGATTACAGTAATAATCTCAATAGCAATATCCTATTCATAATCATACGTGTAAACTTTTAATCACTGTTCCCACGATACATCTTCCGATGCATGGGGCCAACATTTTAGAGTTAAGTTAAATCGATCATATCAATCAGGCTGATTATCAGCAGCAGGCAGGTACACTTAAAACATAACCCTAACCCCCGAGGCACCTTTTCCAAAGAATGTTTTTTCAAGGCCAAATAGCAAGGGGAAAAAGTGCCGCCACTCCCCCGGGGCTCGAACCCCGGACCTCTTGGTTGAGAGATGGATCTACCTGATCAACTGATCAGTGTTTCTTCTTTTCATCTTTTTTTTTTGGCTTACAGGTACAGAAACTGGCAGATGTTCGGCTCAATCCATTAAGAAAACTACCGGAGACAAGCTTTGAATGGAAAGAAATACTTAAAAGGATGGTAGTCAATAATCGTGGGAACCTAAATTCTTGGATAATTGATGCTCGACGTCAGGGGTCGCATTCTGACGCGTCTGCGCGTCCTAGACCTCTCACTTTCTTGTAGTGACGCGTCAGGTTTCAAATTGGAAAGACTTGCGGGTCCCGATCAAAATTGAAGGGACCCCTTAAATTTGACGATGTATGGAAATGGAAACTTTAAGAAATTCTGTAAATTACATATCCATCTCTTGCTCACAATATAAATTCATTAAAACTGTCAGTAAAAAAGTAATATTTTCAAAAACCTAAACTTCAGGACCCCTCAATTTTTTTGGGGACCCCTTAAATTTATTTTTTGAAGTCCTACGGGGTCCTGAAAAATTTCATTGGACATCTCACAATTTTGATCCAGTGCTATCCCTGCTCGACGTTCGATCAGGAAATACAGAGAGTGATATATAAAGAAAGCAACTTCTTCTGGTGATTTGTGAAGCTGATCTTGTATGCTGGATTCTCCAAATGACATGGGGGCAATTCCACACTAAAGCAGACATGACACCCAAAAATTGAGATGTGTGCTATCATGACAAAATTTGGTGTCAAATGAAAGCTGAAATCTTATATTTGTCAGATTTAAAATCAGATTTTCACACTTTATCCATTTCAGTCCAGAAATCTGGGATTTTGTGAAAATCTGGGTTTTTTATCCCCCCAAAAAGTGAAATATGAACATTCTACTTAAACTGATCCTGCACATCATTAAATATATTTTAGTCACATAAAATCCAGTTATATGATGAAATAGACAGTGAAAAACCAATAGAAAATGTGTTTTTGTGTTTTGCGTAATTTTTTAAGCTTCAGCAACGTCTAATAATTTTGGCTTCTAAAATGTCCCTCCAATATGGCTAGTTAGCTGTCCCATGCTATTCTTAACTGTCACTGATTTATTAAGACACCAAAATAACAGCAGCATGCCAGAAAATGAGTAATATGAAGGATTTTGTACTCAAATCCACTCCTCCACAAAGATCAGTTATGGTGACACAACTCACACAAGAGGGCAAAGCGCTGGACACTTTTTTTCTCAAACCCCTGACTGAAAATGTTGCTATTTTATGTTGAGATAGGTCAAATGGAATAAATAAAAACTGTTACCAAGCAAAACAGAAAATGACCCATTTATATAGCCCAGTCCTCCTAATCAAGCCTCCAAATAAGCGGGCACCTAGGAGTTTTTACCCCTGGTTCCTAAGTTTTGGCTTTTTCAAAATTTTACACAAGTAAAGTATAGGACCAGGAGCTATTTTTGTTGAAAAAGTAATAAAAATAGCTCCTGGTCCATGCACGCTTATTTTGACGCTTGTTCCTAATTACAGTGATAATACACTTACAATACTGTATTACATCTGATCTAAAATAAATAAATTTTGCGAGGACCTTAAATTTGCAAAATAAATCCCCGCAAAATATATGAAATTGGTAAAAATGTACATTATTATAAGGGAGTCCTGGGAAATCGAGTCCGGCCCCCAAAAATTAATTAAATCCTGAGAGCACAATTTCCTGAAAATGCCAGCCTATATTTAACAATCAGCTTAATATTTTGGATTCGTGAAATCAAATCTGAAGGCAGAGTTGTTCTACGCAAAAAATAATACTACCAACGCATTTATGTCAGGCAATATAACACAGGAGCAATAAAAACCAATATGAAAATGGCTTTCCGACCGACCCAAATTTTCAGAAATCTAGGGTCGCTATTTTTTTTGATGAAAATGAAAAAATGAAAATAAAAAAATAATAAAAAAATAAAAGAAGCACATAACAATAAAGAAAGATGAAAACGTGTTTTTGAGTAGTATCTGCTTGTTTAGAAATTTTAAAAAAATAAAAAATAAAATAAAAAATAAAAAAAATCACAAAAAAATCTTTAAAACGTGTATTTTGTGCAGTAAATTTTCAAACATTTTCAACAACAAAAATCAAAAACAAAAAAAACCCACCGTCCGACCCTGACTTTGACCCTGAAAGGGCAAGTCAACTTCTTTCTTTTTTTGGCCTTATAGATGTGTTGGAAAAAGATGTGGTTGTGGCTTAGTCTGTATTTGTTTGTTCAATGTAATACTGTAAAACCAGAAATATTTGCAAGTTTTACATTTTACGAATTAGCAATACTGGTGTAATTCATGGCATAAACATTTTGCAAATGTAACTTTGCAATGCACTGCTACAAGGTAAATTACAAATATTTGCGGCATGTATTTTCGCAATTAAGTGCTCCACACGAAATTAGCAAAATATAAATGCACACAAACATTTCTGGACGTACAGTATTTTAGTTTGGGTAAGGAATACACAATTGTATTCATACAAAAAGGCAAAAAAAGTTTAATAAAGATTGCGACTTTTACAGAAATTTAAATAATAATACAATGTACATTTTTGGTGCTAATCTGTAGGCATTGCTAGTATAGAACATTACACTGAATGACTGGATCGCGATGATCCCGAAAGCTATAGGAGCTTAACAACCATGGTTCGAAAAAGGTATCTAAATTAATCTTTAGGTCCATCTAAATGGATAGTGTTCTCACAAATTTCAGTCGCCCCTTATTGATATAAAAACAAATACATTTGTACCTATAACTTTTGACATTTTTTGATTTTGAAAAAAGTGATTCATTCCATTATTGGCAATCGAAAAATCTCCATTGCAATTTTTGGCAATCTCCCACAGGATATTTTAAGAAATTGATGGGTGCCTGCAGAAACCAAATTTGGGCTCATCACTCACACCAATTTTTTCATTTAAGCACCACAATTAATGATTACACTCTGCTAATTTAAAACCACTTTGCTTGTTTTTAAATTTGCAATTTGAAAGTTAATTAACATTATATAAAAGAAATATATTTGTGCACTTTAATTTTCATGGTTGGTAGCAGCACAAAAGTATGAACATTAATGTAGCGTGAAAATTCAAACATACATACAGTATATAAGGCTAAATTAAAAAAATCATTTGTCTCAAAGCTCCTGCACACGTTAGTTTATTGATGCGCATTAGAAAAACCAAAATCTTAAAAAAAAATTTCAAAAAAAAAAAAAATGTCACAGATTTTTCAGATTTTCATTGATCACATCATTTTAAATACATAAGGTCTCTTTCACAAGGATTTCAATATTTTATATTTAAAAAAAACACTTTTAAAAACCGCATTCCGCATTAGGTTTTGAAAAACTGAAGAGCTTTGAGAAAAAAGATTTTTTAAATATAGCCTAATGCAATAATATTGGGGATACTTTATTTAAAATTACTGCTATTTTAACGGGAATTTAATTTCGTGAATCTGGAAGTTTTCCTGTTACTTTCAAATTCAATGCAAAATTTCAGTTTCGCTGGTATTTCATTTCATGAATCCACATCCCTCATGAAACTTGCGAAATTAAATATCTCACGAAATTACTTGGTTTTACAGTAAAATGTAGGTCATATTGGCTTGCTGTCATCTGAACACAAAAGCCTCATTCACATCCAAGTCACAGGGTTGTGCAGGTCTTTAACCTCATCATAATCAAGGCAACTTCCAGACCACCCAGTCCTAAGCCGTTAGCTTTGGGGTATTTGGACCTGTTGATTTTTTGATTCCATTTTAACAAGTTTCAACTGCTACTGCTGATCAATGATTTTGTAAATGGTTTTCCATGTTTGTGCATTGACTCTTCTTCTACTGTCCATGATTTGTTTGTGTACACCTACATGTATGGCCTACATAGCTTAATCCAGTCCAAACCCAAGGGTGGGGGGGGGGGTGGGGGGGCCCATACGTGTATAAAAGTTGTAATCATCCCGGATGATTACAACTTTTATACACGTATGGGCCCCCCCCCCCACCCTTGGGTTTGGACTGGATTAAGCTATGTAGGCCATACATCACACGGATGATTCATCCGTGTGAATCTACTCTCAAAAAACTACTCTTAACGCAGCGCAGACTCTCAAAGAAGGAAAAAGTGATCTTAACAAGGATTATAATTATAGCTTCACAAATCATACTCATAGCAACGGGGGGGGGGGAAGGTATTCTGCGAGTTGCGAGTTGTGAGTTGCGAGTTGCGAGTTCGAGTTGCGAGTTGATAGTTGCGAGTTCAAATGTGCGAGTTGCGAGTTCGCTTTTGCGAGTTCGAATTGCGAGTTGCGAGTTGCGAGTTCAATTGTGCGAGTTGCGAGTTCACTTTTGCGAGTTCATATTGCGACGGATAGGTCAATGCAGAGTTTAAACTGAAAAAACTATGAAGTAATTGTGTGATTCAGTTTTTGTTTAGTAAATTTGTTGGTGTAGGCATACATAACCATTTTTGGCTACTTTTACAATGATGACACATGCAGGGTTGTCACCAGGCCAAATTTAGTGCCGGGTAAAATGTGGGCAAAGCGTAGCGAGCCGAGCTCTTGCGGCTCAGCGGCCGGGATGTTTTTAGCCTTTTTAATGCACTTTGAGGGTTCTTGCCACATTTTTTGTTTTGTTTTATGAGGCAGCTTATTGATTTTATCCACAAATTGTTAAAAAAATAAAAATATGTTTAAAAAAAAATGTTTACCCTTTTTATTTAGAGTGCTTTGTTTCCATTTTTGTTTTCGACCGCAACCAGGGGCAGGTTGCACTGTCTATGTCATGACTGTATACTATTACTATACTACCATGCGCGCGCGAGAGAGAAATTTGATTTTAAAAGTTAAGGAACGATTACAGTAATAATCTCAATAGCAATATCCTATTCATAATCATACGTGTAAACTTTTAATCACTGTTCCCACGATACATCTTCCGATGCATGGGGCCAACATTTTAGAGTTAAGTTAAATCGATCATATCAATCAGGCTGATTATCAGCAGCAGGCAGGTACACTTAAAACATAACCCTAACCCCCGAGGCACCTTTTCCAAAGAATGTTTTTTCAAGGCCAAATAGCAAGGGGAAAAAGTGCCGCCACTCCCCCGGGGCTCGAACCCCGGACCTCTTGGTTGAGAGATGGATCTACCTGATCAACTGATCAGTGTTTCTTCTTTTCATCTTTTTTTTTTGGCTTACAGGTACAGAAACTGGCAGATGTTCGGCTCAATCCATTAAGAAAACTACCGGAGACAAGCTTTGAATGGAAAGAAATACTTAAAAGGATGGTAGTCAATAATCGTGGGAACCTAAATTCTTGGATAATTGATGCTCGACGTCAGGGGTCGCATTCTGACGCGTCTGCGCGTCCTAGACCTCTCACTTTCTTGTAGTGACGCGTCAGGTTTCAAATTGGAAAGACTTGCGGGTCCCGATCAAAATTGAAGGGACCCCTTAAATTTGACGATGTATGGAAATGGAAACTTTAAGAAATTCTGTAAATTACATATCCATCTCTTGCTCACAATATAAATTCATTAAAACTGTCAGTAAAAAAGTAATATTTTCAAAAACCTAAACTTCAGGACCCCTCAATTTTTTTGGGGACCCCTTAAATTTATTTTTTGAAGTCCTACGGGGTCCTGAAAAATTTCATTGGACATCTCACAATTTTGATCCAGTGCTATCCCTGCTCGACGTTCGATCAGGAAATACAGAGAGTGATATATAAAGAAAGCAACTTCTTCTGGTGATTTGTGAAGCTGATCTTGTATGCTGGATTCTCCAAATGACATGGGGGCAATTCCACACTAAAGCAGACATGACACCCAAAAATTGAGATGTGTGCTATCATGACAAAATTTGGTGTCAAATGAAAGCTGAAATCTTATATTTGTCAGATTTAAAATCAGATTTTCACACTTTATCCATTTCAGTCCAGAAATCTGGGATTTTGTGAAAATCTGGGTTTTTTATCCCCCCAAAAAGTGAAATATGAACATTCTACTTAAACTGATCCTGCACATCATTAAATATATTTTAGTCACATAAAATCCAGTTATATGATGAAATAGACAGTGAAAAACCAATAGAAAATGTGTTTTTGTGTTTTGCGTAATTTTTTAAGCTTCAGCAACGTCTAATAATTTTGGCTTCTAAAATGTCCCTCCAATATGGCTAGTTAGCTGTCCCATGCTATTCTTAACTGTCACTGATTTATTAAGACACCAAAATAACAGCAGCATGCCAGAAAATGAGTAATATGAAGGATTTTGTACTCAAATCCACTCCTCCACAAAGATCAGTTATGGTGACACAACTCACACAAGAGGGCAAAGCGCTGGACACTTTTTTTCTCAAACCCCTGACTGAAAATGTTGCTATTTTATGTTGAGATAGGTCAAATGGAATAAATAAAAACTGTTACCAAGCAAAACAGAAAATGACCCATTTATATAGCCCAGTCCTCCTAATCAAGCCTCCAAATAAGCGGGCACCTAGGAGTTTTTACCCCTGGTTCCTAAGTTTTGGCTTTTTCAAAATTTTACACAAGTAAAGTATAGGACCAGGAGCTATTTTTGTTGAAAAAGTAATAAAAATAGCTCCTGGTCCATGCACGCTTATTTTGACGCTTGTTCCTAATTACAGTGATAATACACTTACAATACTGTATTACATCTGATCTAAAATAAATAAATTTTGCGAGGACCTTAAATTTGCAAAATAAATCCCCGCAAAATATATGAAATTGGTAAAAATGTACATTATTATAAGGGAGTCCTGGGAAATCGAGTCCGGCCCCCAAAAATTAATTAAATCCTGAGAGCACAATTTCCTGAAAATGCCAGCCTATATTTAACAATCAGCTTAATATTTTGGATTCGTGAAATCAAATCTGAAGGCAGAGTTGTTCTACGCAAAAAATAATACTACCAACGCATTTATGTCAGGCAATATAACACAGGAGCAATAAAAACCAATATGAAAATGGCTTAACAGTCTTAGCTGTATAAGAATTACAAATGTATCTCTAACTAGCGTTATACTCCAACAAAACGGTAAAAACTGCATCCCGCTAGAGTTCACGAAGCGTGGATCTAGAATTTGTTTAGTTACCGACAGGCTTTCCGTTACACTGCGTTTTCGCATCTGGGGACGCAGTGTTTTTTCTGAGGACGCAGTACATTTTAAATTGGACTCTTTATTGCGTCCATGAACACAATAATTTTTGATCGGATGTCAACATAATCTTGCACGTGTAAGCTTACTTTCAATCAGTTTTCGTGACCATCAAAATAAAAGTATACTTGGTAATAAAATATCTTCCTAGTACAACTCCCGACCATCGACCATGCTTTCACCTCATAATGTTTTTGATGTATCTGTAGTCGTTGTTGAATGCATACAGCGTCAATACAGTATTTATACGGCCAATTTTCAAGAGAGACTAGACACATGCGTATTGTGTAAATTTTTTTCCATCTCGCCTTCAACAGACGCACTGATGCTTGATCGTTTGTTAAACACAATATTACACTATTTTGTACGAGGGCAAAGGTTGAATACATTTATATGATAATTGTAATTATTTCGTCTCTACGACATATGTCGCTTTCATTGTTTGTTATAATATAAAATTGTAGATGATTCAGTAATTGTTATAGCGATTTCCGCATAGTAAATATCATGACAGAAAATGTTGAGCCAAATAAATAGAGAAGACAATTTTTAGACATTTCAGCGCTGTATCCGTAGTCACAATTTGCAAATTACTTTTTTGACTTAGACCCCAAAAATTCTTCTACAGTAGCGGATTCAGGGGGGTGGAGGGGGCGGGCGCCCCCGTAAAATGTTACAATATACCTTTTTTGTGTACCACTGGCACTGTAGACCTACCTTTTTCATGGGGGTGTGCAATTTTTTTTGCCAGTTTTGTGAATAACCACATCACTACCCCCCCCCCCCCCCCCCCCCACCCCCCACACACACCACCACCACTTATCAGGATTTCATGAGCTGGTGGCCAAAAAAAATTGGGCACCTTTTACAATTATTTTTTGGGGTACCAATTTACCTTTTTTTGGAAATACGGTCTTGGTCAGCACGCCCCCCCCCCCCCCCCCTGTAAATTTTAATCCTGGATCCACCACTGTTCTAGGACCCCATAATTTTGAGAATTGGTAAATTTTGGGACATTTCACCTATCAGGAACTCTGGTTTACCGGCTGGAGTTTTATTGCTTAAGTTTAACTAAGCCTCAGGAAATCTGTCTGACAAGGGTGGCGTTTTTGAACTGGTTGAGCGTTGGCTTGTTGACGATTGTAGATTAGATGGGAGGCTGTTGTTTCCACTCCAGTGTGGAATTGTGGCTGGGAGTGGGACAAAACTTGTGGAGAACATCTTGCTTTAGCATGGACACGACACGTTCCCGGACACGACACGTTCCCGGACACGACACGTTCCCGGACACGACACATTCCCGGACACGTTGGAATAAAAAGTTGTGAGATTTGCAGTGTTGTCATTTTATACTATAAACATTACAAAAAAATACAATACAGACTAGGACTAAAAACTGCATTCCCGAACGCGAAGGCAAAATAAAATGCCATCAGCCATGGTCATGAAATGATCATCATGATGCCATGGTCGTAAATTTATAACCCAAGTACATTTCCTGTCATGTGTGTACAGTAACAGTGTACATTAATCACAAAGTTACTGTAATAGTTAGTAGTGAATACATGTAGTGTATACATACATGTAGTGGATTTATTATTGACACTTGCAATGCAATCCGTCAATGACAGTCAATCACACACACACACCAGTCAGTGAATGAAATTGACCATTGAATGAATGAATCGAATGACGTACGATCACACCCCTAATTTTCAAGCACTTACCTACGTCCACGGTATCGTCTAAATCGAATTTTTCAGCGATCTTTGGATAATCCCTTAAACTCCTACCACTTAAATTTAACATTCCAGTCATATGGGCATCATCCAGTACTTTTTCAAGGGATCGCAATTGCGTCCCACCGGCCTGTGGGGACAGCAACTGCACCGCCATCTTGGACTTATTTATTTTCCTTTTTTTTTCGAAATCTGAGGTCATCGAAAGTACTGCGCATGTGCAAATCAATTTAGGATGACTGATGACAGGTTGTTCCTGTTCGACAGACAGGGGGCAGTATCATAATATAAACAAACAAAACAAACCTGCAAAAACCGAGGGCAAATTGCGAGAAAGAAGAAAAAAAGCACCAACAAAAAACACTTTTTCATCTCACAGCACATGTTGTCGAAATTAAGCAAATAATGTTCATTTACCAAAATATCAACATAATTATTGCATAACTGTAGAAGTGTTTATTCTTTACTTAGCTTAGCATGCTTTAGTTTAGTTTGAAAGTAGTTTTGAATGAATGGTTTTGACAATGAAAAAAGAATCATCAACATGGAAACGCGCAACATAGCCTCGATGTTGGGTTTATTAGTAACGCATATGGCATATATTTTGTGAAAAAAGCACCTTTTGCTAAAAAAAACACATTTTTTCAAAAATCAGGCAGCACTCGGCTTTTAAAAAGCGCAAATTCCCTCTCTCATCTAGGGTTACACTAAATAAAGGCTAAATAAAACAGGGCAATAAAACTTGACAAAAGTCAGCTCTAAAATATGTGAAATGTCAGTTCGTGCAAAAGCACCTTACCCAACTCCATCAAGCAAATAAATGAGTTTTCGAAATTCCAAAAGTCCACCAAAAAAGTTTTTGTCTGACCAGTTCTAATTGCGGAGCAGGGTTCCTTTATTATGCTTCATAATTTCGGCCATGCTTCACTGTTTTAAGGTGTTTGGAGCACGTAAGACCCTATTGAAAAATTTTGCTAAGATTGCGTATAAATGAAGTTCCATCGATGTGCAACTCATTTCTAAAATAAAAAATAGGGGTCACCGACTTCGTTTTTCCACGAGAATGATTTTAAAAAACACTTTTTTCGAGCAAAATAACATAGAGGTCTATGGGAAATACGGATTTGTTTACACGTTTTGCTTCATAGCAAAAAAACTAGATTGAAATGTTATGCCGGAATTTTTTTAAAAAGATGCGCAAGTATATGGCCTTTTTATTTCTTAAATAAAAAATGGGGGTCACCGACTTAATTGTCCCACAATTTAACGAAGAGTGTCCTTTTTTTAGTGTTCAAAAAAGTGCTGCCGTGGAATACCGCGTATGACGCGAAGAAAAGGCGCTTCATTGCCTGCGTATTTATTTGTACGCGTATTCACACAAACGCCCACCCACCGCGCGCACCCACCCACTACACACACTCTCCCTTATTAATTCATGACAATGAGAATAGCGTAACCTTACCGGGGGCGCTTGGGTATCTCCCTCTCAGGATCACCTTATTTTTAGGTGTCAATCCGTCAGTGCTAATGAATATACGGGGTATCCTAATAATAAGATGCAATGTTCCACGTCACGGTCATGTTCATCTGGCATCGTTTATAAGCTGCTGTGTAAAAGGGATGTGTATGATTGATTGTGTTATAAGGGAGTGTTCAAAAATGTGGTGGGGAGGGGGGCAACTTGCATTTGATCAGTGTCTTACCCTCCACCCCCTTTACAAACCGGAAAACTCCCCCTCCCATTTAATAGTGCAAGACTTTTATCCCCCCTATCGGTTCAGATTTGTATCATAGGCGTAAATCCCGGGGTGAAGATGGGTGTGTGAATCGTTGGATCATTAGGAACAAAGCCACTCGCAAATACTATTCATCAAGTGAACTTGATTTACATTTAGCCCAAGATCACAACGTGGCGTATCCAGGGAGAGCATCAGACCATGCCCCCCCCCCCCGCCCCCACCAAAGAGTAATAAGGGACCGTTCATTATTTATGGTGGAGGGGGGGGGGGGGTTGGGACAAGTTCGAGACTCGTATGTTGAAATTACCTAACCCCCCTACAACTGAAACTGAAAATTACATGACCCCCCCTGCTTACCAGTAGTTTTTTACACAACCCCCCCCCCCCCCCCTGAAAAAAAATCAACTTGTCACATACTAATAAGGGGCTGTCTTTACCTTTGGAATTTTGTTCATGGATACGTTTGCAAATTTTGTTTGTGCCCTATCTGAACGGCCAATAATTTTATGATGCCCCTTCTTTTTATTGTGTGAAATTAGTAATGGCGAGCGTAGCGAGTTGGAATTTTTTTTCATATTTATACATTTTGGATGGTTTTGTGAGTCTTTATAACCCGAACAAGTTAGAACATTCTGAGCAGAAACGTCCAGTGAAACGTTCTACTTTTGTGAGCATTGGTGCAAAGCAGAGATGAGGTGAAAAGCATGCAATAAATCACATTTTTAAATCACGAAATTAGATTTGTAACATTATACACCCTGTGGCTCTAATGTCTCGACCGTTGATGATTATATAGATGTTTTTCCACCATGTCGTCGATTTGCTGTCCAGAAGTCGTCTCATAATAAACGTTTTGAAGTCGTTAGGTTTTAAGAAAATATGCGCGAAGCGCAGAAAAAATGGCATTTACACTCCAAAGTAGCCTCTAAAATCACTCCAATCACACCTCCATCTTTATAGTTTAAACAAATTTACACAACCCCCCCTGTTCAAGAATAAAAAGTTACATGACCCCCCCTATTTCAACATATGAAAGTTACATGACCCCCCCTATAGTTTACCCCCCCCCCCCCCCACCATAAATAATGAACGGTCCCTAAAGAACAGAAAAGGGAGGACGACGAGAAGAGGGGGGGGTGGGTAAGTATCAGAATAAGGGGGCATAGGCGGCGCAGATGTGGTGATGGGAGGGGTGTGGTGGGGGTACGGAGTAAAGTGTTAGGTATGATTTCCCCACATTCAAATTCTAACTGAACATTAGATCATGATTGTTTGCTCAAATCCAAATTGCTTCAAAGATTTGTTTCATTATCTTCTTTTCTTTCTGTTACCGGTGACGTCGGAAGCAACAAAATTTAGTGAGACGTTCCAACAACGTAATATGGTTAGCTGGGAAGGCTCACAGCAAAATTGTTAACTTTATTTGTTGAAAGTGGCTCTTTCTACTTTATTCTTTTCTTCCATCTTTTCTAACTTTCATTTAATTCAGCCAGCATGCTTATATAGGCTTTTTAAGCCTGGCCCGAGCATTTTGCTTGAGCTTGGTCCTTTCAGGACTCAAGCGTGTGTCCATACGGACCGACCGTGTAACAAATAAATAAACAAACAAACGAACGAAAAAACACTCAGAAAATATACTGTCAACAGGACAACTTATTTCAGAATCTGATTTTGAAGTTAGGAAACATATTGCTCTGTTGCAAGATATTTTAGTTTCATTGTAATATTATAAATGTAATTTGCCCCACAGAAATGCATTTCTAAGAAAAAACTACAGATAGAGGGCGCCCCATGGAAGAGGGGGCAGTCAAAATGTGTAGGGTTCATAAAGAGGGGGTTAAACCAGACAAAATATACCCCCACTGAGCATTCTGAACACTCTCTTATTACACGATTCTCCCGCCTGCATGCCGATGCATGATAAGTTTGATAACAAAGCTATCTTGAAACCTTTAAAGTTCACCCTTTCTCATTGATGGCGCTATTCATATAGTGTGAAATGTGAGCAGCAGGAGGTTGTTGCAGGGCCGATTGTAGCCATACTAGATTTAATGGTGATGGCGCAAATCTAGGCGCACTATGGCAGAAGTCAAAATTGTGTTTTAATGCATTCATCTAGCAAGCTTCGAAACTATCGACATTAAAGGTATATTATGTGATCTTTCCAGGGAACGCCCTCAACATCGAAAAAAAAATTGAAAGCAGATTTTCTTGCAGATTTACATTTCTGATCATAAATCATGCATACATTCCAAGTTACAGGGCGATACGATTCTTAATTACTTCAAAATCATGGTTTTAGAGTGAAAATAAACTGTCGGGATTCCGACAGTTTATTATTTTCACTCTAAATTCACTCTAAAACCATGATTTTGAGGTAATTAGGAATCGTATCGCTCTGTAACTTGGAATGTATGTATGATTTATGATCGGAAATGTAAATCTGCAAAAAAAATCATGAATAGAGGGCGCTCTCTGGAAAAGATCACATAATATGCCTTTAATATATTTTACAGGCAGGCTGACATGGTTTTCGAAATCGGTGGATACAGAAAATAGAGTTCGTTCACCGGTCGGTCATGCAATTGCAACTCTATCTACGGCGGATGAAATAATTTAGTTTTAAATAATATGAAATCCGTATCATATGTAAGTTATAAATCAATACGAATTTGAATTTAAGGCGAACGTTTTCATGTATGTAATGTATTGTTATGGCATTAAGTTTGAATTTGTGTCCACATAGCCTAAATATGCACTTCTTTCCCACACACTCTCAGAACAAAGGTTAAAATCTTTAACCATGTTGGTTAAAATTTTAACCAACGGGAGGTTACCAGGTGAACCACACAATTGGTTGGTTAAAACTGTAACCAACAGCTGTTGGTTAAATTTTAACCTGTGGTTGGTTACAAATTTTAATCATTTTTTGGTTAAAATGTTTTGACCAACAGTGGTTGGTTAAACTTTAACCTGTGGTTGGTTACAAGTTTTAATCATTTGTTGGTTAATATGTTTTAACCAACAGTAGTTGGTTAAAAAATGTTGGTTAAACTTCTTTTTTTGTTGTTGCTAAACTTTAACCCATACAACATTACAATATTGATGTTTCATTGGCCCGATATTGGCTTTCAATATTGGCGCCAACACGTGGCCAGGACCAACAAGGGACAGGACAAGGCACAAGATCCTAGCCACGAGGCCGGGAAGCTATAACTTGAAACAGCGGTCGCAATTTTTAGACCACGTCAGAATTTGTATATGAAATCAATCGTGTTATTTTCCGCAAAATATTTTCCTCGCCAATGAAATTCTTTGGCGGGAATCTTGTTATGACCATATTGTTGGTTAAAATTATGATGCCTTAACCAACGTTGAATAAACTAAAAATTACTTATATTTTTACTCTTTAACCAACGCAGTATTAAAAGTAATTTTTAACCAACGCTTCATTTTTAACCAATGTTGTATACTTTTTAACCAACATTCTTTTAACCCATGGGTTTTTAATACCTGTTCTGAGAGTGCACTAGTCAGGGAAGCCATCTACATCAAGAAGGACTAAAATAGCCCACTCTAAACAGAGACGGGACTCGTACTCCTTGCTGAATATATCAACAGTGTCCTCTCCTAGCAACATCAGAAGAGGAAGTGACAACAAGTGAGTCAACAGTAAGACGCAAACCATCCAACCGTTGACGACATGCGAAGCATATATGGCTACTCCGAAAACGGAAGGTAAACGTGAGTGTTGATGAATAGTTTTCTTACTCCTTACCCCTGTTCAACTTTTTTTCGAATTTTTCCTAAATATATTTTTTAAAGCTGTTGAAAATTCACCAAAATTGTCACGATTATTTTTGAAGACAAAAAAAATCCAAACAAAATCCGATCAACCGACCGACCCTAACTGAGAGGTCTGCACATACGGTGACCAAAATGTTCGACACCTTTCAGGTGCTATGAACTCGACACAACTCTGCATTAGACATGTTAGACGCTTATGGGGTCACACCACTAAATAGAGCTCCATAGGGATACGTACAAAAACACTGATACAAAAAGTCTGTTTTAGACCACTAAATTGCGAAATTGGACCCCGTAGTGTCTTTTTTTCTTAAAGATGATCACATTTCCCCACCAAAAAGTTTAAAAAAATAGTAGGTTGACCTGCTCGATTTTCCAAAATATGCCCATGGAGTTGACTACCTCTCTGACGAGCTTGGAAATGTCGCCGTAATCGCCAATGTTTCCAGTAAAAAGCACAAATTTGAAAGATCTCTCAAAATTTACCTATAGGTGATATTCACAGTTTATTGTCAGGGTGCATGTAGGTGATGTCCCATTAATCATAATTAATAAACAATCATAGGCATGTACGCAATGGTATTATACTGTCAAGTCTTTTTAATTGAGGATTTTGTGATGCATACTTTCCGATTTTAGTTTTAAACACCGTCCTTAAGGGTAGGGGAAACCACATTTTGTGCACCCTTATAGGCCTAGGTGACGTTTTTGCAGAGCTCTCAATATACGATGCAGTGTGAAATATATAAGTTAAACCATTTGGAACGGTAGTTGTCACTCCGAGTTTCACGCTTGTGCGATCATCAGACAACCCCTAAAAATTGTAACTATATTATTATATTCAAATGCTCTCAAATTACTTCAATATCGCGTAAAGATATCATACCCAGGTTTCATAAGCATAAAGCATGATAAGAGGTTACTTAGCATGCTTAGGCTATGCCTATTTGACATGTTCAATAATTCTGTAAATGCCTATTATAGTATAATTTGCGTATTAATGGAACACTGCCAGGGCCTAGCTAATAAAGTGAGATACCAACGTGGAGTTGCTGACAGATAAACCAGCCATATAAAGCCTATGATAACAAGAAGTTGAATTTGATTTCAAGTTGCCAATAATGTCTAAAAGCTTTTGATGCCACTTTTGCGAACATTAGGACCAATTTGACAATGACAATGCCTCTGATCTAAAACATGATAACAGAACATGTTTCGGAGAAATAAGGCTATATGCAATAATGTTCTCCTTAATATCGTTCGGAAAATATATATGTTTTTGCACTCTTTAAAGTGACGCAGTTGAGCGTAGGGTCAATAGCTTGGACTGAATCGACGGTATCCGATGTAGACTCTAACTTGTAGCCTAGCGCACGAAGCTCTGTGAATAACGGTGCTGTCCGTAAGTGGGTTACTCCTTTTACACTGCGTGTTTGTGTCGGAAATCCGACTATGAGTGTTTCCCTGCGCCACGACGTTAAAGGAATCGAATTGATCTTTTCATACCAACCAATGTAACACGTGTGACGTTACCATTTGGAGACTGGTTTTCAAAGACGTTTTTATTTATTATGACTATGGTGTCCAACGCACCGTAGTCTAGATCGTCCAGTCGGGGAACACACCGAAGTTCTCCTTGTATAGTCACGTCGCGTGTATAATTGGTTACTCTGTTCGTATTCACGCATTTCAAGCCTCAATACTGGACGTCTTTCATCAATCGCCGTTATCAGCTCTTGTATCTGATAGAAATCTGCTTCTTTCGCCAACATATCCAACTCTTTGTAGCCATCGGTGAAGAATTGCGAGCCAAGTACATAACCTTGGGTGACACCGAAGAGGAGCGGAATGAATGATGCCAAACAAGCCTGCGTTCGATCAGTCAAATAAGAGCGGATCCATTCAAGTGGACCCTGACACCAAACGATGGGAGACGCGACAGAAGGACATTGTGGTCTATGAACAAGCGTTGATTACACCAGCTATCATGACTATTCTGAGGATCAATTTGACAAATTCGACTCTGATACTCAATTCGCAAAATTGCTCATAATTTTTCGGAAAATATATGTCTTTGCACTCCTTAAAGCGACCGAGGTTGTGAGCTTAGGGTCGATAGCTTGGACAGTATCGACGGTATCCAATGAAGACTCCAACTCGTAGCCTAGCGCACAAAGTTCTTTGAATATCTGGGCTGTCCGTAAGTGAGTTAGTCCTTCTACGTTGCATGCTTGTGCCGGATGTGCGGCACATCCAAGGGGCCAACAATTACCACTTTGGTAAAGATACTCTTGGTGTGTGTTATACCAACCAATATGCAACACGTTACCATTTGGAGCCTGATTTTGAAAGACATTTGTGCTTATTATGACTAAGGTGTCCAACGCACCGTACATCGACCAGTCGGTGAACACACCGAAAAGGGTATCCGAGAGGGAAGGATCTGTTAGCACGGACATGTCTCTAATCTGTTCGTATTCACGCACTTCAAGCCTCAATACTGGACTTCTATGTGCCCTTACTCTCTCATCAATCGCCGTTATCAGCTCTTGTATCTGATAGAAATCTGCTTCTTTCGCCAACATATCCAACTCTTTGTAGCCATCGGGAAGTACAAGTTCGGAAGTGCGCAGAAAGTTCAGAATGTGTCGAAAGTTTTTTCCGTCTCGATCGATAACGAAATTCCCTTGGGCGTCTTTTGCTGAAGGTAGACGATCACTGAACATATTTCCAAGCATTGAGTTCGGGGAGCGAGTCAGCGTTGATCGGGAAGTAGTATATATATGACCACCGACGTTAAGACCGATTATTTCATCCATGGTGGACTGGTGGTTGATGACAGGAATATGGAACGGACGGTGAACAAGTGCGTTATATTCTACCTATTCTGATCGCCTGTTGCTTAATAAGTGCGGTTGAATGCAACTTGAATGACGACATGGAAGGTTACAAATTAATTAACCAGTTTAATCTTAACAGTTCTAAAAGCAAATAACTCTATTGGTAAATAGTCCAAATTCCACTCTCGAATGTGCTAATACTATCAGCACCCGGTGGACGGCACTTAGATAATAAGTTGTAGTGTGCTTTTAAGGGTTTTTAGTCTGTGTAGGTCTACAGTTGACAGTTGACAGTCATATTGATAATGCCACTGCAAACATAGTCGCGAAAAGGAGAAACAATATTGGCACATTATGTATTCATATTAAATTATTTACACTTAGACGGTTAGACCTTGACTTTATCAAAATGTTCAATAGTCAAAATATCCGACACATCCTCCTAATGATTTCAGCAGGTTATATTAGCAGTAGGTAAAGTATCAGGCAAATAATGAACATTTACAATTTAATTAAACCACTTCCCAGCTAACTGTAGTGCACTGCAAGTGAAAGCTGTGTGCTGAGCCAATACCAGTCAATTCGCAAGCACGCGAAAAGTCGTTCCTTTTCTAACCCAGCAAAGCGACCCGGAAGTACTCACCCGTAGCGAAACCGCTTCGCAGTCATAGTTGACCTCGTAATAGCACGATGTAAATGAGCTCTTTTCATGATTATAATCACACATTTCAAACACATTGGCCATGAAATTGTATAGTAAAAAGGCATATTATGCAAATAATATTATCTAATATTTTCTGTGAACTTCATGATATGTTGTATTTTCGGTTCAAATTATTGCAATCCGACAAACCCGAATTCAAGAAAAACTTGAAGAAACTAAAGCCAAATTCATGGTAAAAAAGTCGCTTCTGAAGAATTAGGCATCAATTTTATCCATCGTATCATAATATTCATAGTCTTTTGTAACTAGAAACATGCTTACAATTTTATAAAATTATTTAGTCCGGTCAAGTGAATGCTTATAAAATAGCTCCTCGAATCTTGTCTCGATCTAAATTCATTTTGTAGCGTCGACGGGTTGTTGATCAAGTGTTTAAATCTCACGATTATATTCAGATTTGCTAGATAGCTCAGATGGTAGAGAGCTCGCTCTGGGAGCGAGAGGTCCGGGGTTCGAAATCGATCTTTCTGCGCTATACAATGTCATATTATTTTTTTACAGAAAGGCTATTCTGGTCAAAATGAATAAACATTTCACAATTTCATCCCACAAAATGCATGAATTCGGACGTTTTCATTGGAAAAACGGTATTTTTTTCCAAAATGTCAATAATGAATTCAAACGCGGGCATGAAAATGAAACGCGGGCGTGTTACGGGAGGCTAAAAATCAAGTTGGCGAGGCCTAACGGGGGATCGTAAAGTTTCGTTTTCTGACCGAAAATCGGTGAAAATCAAACTCGGTTTTTCTTATCAAAAAAGAAGTCGGGCATCAATGTTTTTGATATGAAATTAAAGCTTAAGATTCCGTTAGTACGGAAATTGCTCTTAAAATATCGTACGCATTTTAGTCCGGTCAAGTGAATAGATACAAGAAGCAAAGTCACGAAAGTTGTTAAATTCTAAAATTAGCGATAAAATGACTGTTTGTGCACCAATTGTGTCAGATTTGGCATCATATTATAGAGAAAATTACGAACAATCCACCTACTTCGCCATCATGGCTGCCAGCTAACCCTACCTCAATTAATTCAGGGAAAACAAACTTCCCTTAATGTTTTAGCGCAAGGTTGACATCCTGAAATCGATCTTTGCGTGGGTTAGAAATCGGCGAGGTCACTCATTAAAAACGATACCTGCGTACTGACTGATACAAGGTCATGCCACTGCTATACTAGCTACTGCATGAAGTGAATATTTTTTTTCAATTTCGCGAGGTCTGATTCAACCTCTAATTCATCGAATTCCGAACCAAAACAGGATTCAGAATCACTCCCAAAGTCATCCTGATATTCCTTACTATTATCACTATCACTGTCATCATTGAAATCCCGTGATTTATCAACATTTCTTTGGTCAGAATGCTTGCGATTCTGTGCGATCGTAAATTTACGTAATCAATGTGACTTTCAACCCTGACCCGCTGTATTATTTTTCCTATCCATCGTCTGGTCGTATTCACAAATGAAATTGTGCCCTCTGTTGGCCATTTATTTATCTTTAAGCTGTCGTGCGAATGGAGTCTACAGCAGGTGTACACTCTCAGAACAAAGGTTAAAATCTTTAACCATGTTGGTTAAAATTTTAACCAACGGGAGGTTACCAGGTGAACCACACAATTGGTTGGTTAAAACTGTAACCAACAGCTGTTGGTTAAATTTTAACCTGTGGTTGGTTACAAATTTTAATCATTTTTTGGTTAAAATGTTTTGACCAACAGTGGTTGGTTAAACTTTAACCTGTGGTTGGTTACAAGTTTTAATCATTTGTTGGTTAATATGTTTTAACCAACAGTAGTTGGTTAAAAAATGTTGGTTAAACTTCTTTTTTTGTTGTTGCTAAACTTTAACCCATACAACATTACAATATTGATGTTTCATTGGCCCGATATTGGCTTTCAATATTGGCGCCAACACGTGGCCAGGACCAACAAGGGACAGGACAAGGCACAAGATCCTAGCCACGAGGCCGGGAAGCTATAACTTGAAACAGCGGTCGCAATTTTTAGACCACGTCAGAATTTGTATATGAAATCAATCGTGTTATTTTCCGCAAAATATTTTCCTCGCCAATGAAATTCTTTGGCGGGAATCTTGTTATGACCATATTGTTGGTTAAAATTATGATGCCTTAACCAACGTTGAATAAACTAAAAATTACTTATATTTTTACTCTTTAACCAACGCAGTATTAAAAGTAATTTTTAACCAACGCTTCATTTTTAACCAATGTTGTATACTTTTTAACCAACATTCTTTTAACCCATGGGTTTTTAATACCTGTTCTGAGAGTGTAGGACGCATTTTATGAAGGTTTTAAAAATCGGGGTTTTTTCAGACTTTTGGCACGTCCATTGACGTGCTCAGCACAGCGCTATTGACTCATTCAGCACGTCTATTGACGTGCTCAGCTGGGAAGTGGTTGGAGTCCTTCATCTTTTTCATGATCATCAATCCTGGCAAATGTAGAAATGTAATATTTACCTTTTTTATATAAAAAAATAGGCCGAGTGTACCAAATTGGCGTAACTAACTAGAGAGGTAAGCTACCTCGCGAGTACTTATGCCCTAGCTGCAGCGTAAATTACTAGCGATGTAATGTTGAGAGCAAACCCGGAGTGTAAGATCAGCACTGCGCTACTGCGTAAAGGCCCTGTCACACCATAACGTATCGCCTCAACGTATGCCAACGTATGCGAAATATCGAAAAATACGTTGGTGTACGTTGGTGTACGCTGATATAAGTTAGGGGTACGTTGGGGATACGTCGTTTACGTTAAGAGCACGCTGTGATACGCTATGACCATTTGGAACACGTCGAGCCCGCGAAAAAATATTGAGCATGCTCAAAATTTCTCGACGTACTCAACGTGTGCTTAATACGTTCTGCATAAGTTCCCGGTAAGTTTGTGGTACGTTAAATATACGTTGACATACGCTGACATACGTTAATGGTACGTTACTCGTACGTTACTCGTTAAGTTGGTATACGTTGATGTACGTAGGCTGACGGGGAAACGTACAGCCAACGTAGTGATAACGAGTTGATAACGTATATGTGCCGTATGTCTAACGTATGCCTGACGTATATCCAACGAGTTTCGACGTATTCTCACGTATTCACCTTATGCCGGGCGATCATGTAAGGCCCTGTCACGTATCCATAGCGTAATGAACGTATACATAGCGTATGACTAACGTATTGATAGCGTATCAATAACTTATAACATACTTATGACAACGTATCACAGCGTATGCGAGCGTTTGACTAACGTATGCTTAACGTATGCTTAACGTAGCGTAGCGTATTCGTAGCGTATGATGATGGGTTGATGTGTTCAGCACGACAGACCATGAAGAATTGAGGATGAGATACTCAAGGGACCCATTTATATACTCAAACCCTCCATAAGTTCCCAAAACGCCGAATGCTCGCTAGCTGTACGGTACATACGCTAGATGTACGGTAGCCCTGTCACACCATGGCGTATCGCCTGAACGTATGACAACGTATGCGAAATATCGAAAAATACGTTGGCGTACGTTGGTGTAGCTGATACAAGTTAGGGGTAAGTTCGGGATACGTCGTTTACGTTAAGAGCACGCTGTGATACGTTGTGAAAATTTGGAACACGTCGAGCCCGCGAAAGATTATTGAGCATGTTCAAAATTTCTCGACGTACTCAACGTGTGCTGCTGCTTAACTTACGTTCTGCATAAGTTCCCGATAGGTTCGTGGTACGTTAGACATACCTTTACAAACGCTGACATACGTTAGACATACGTTGACATACGCTGACATACGTTAGAGGTACGTTACTCGTCGTATATAAGTGATAGGTTGGACCTATAGATTTATCCTTCTAGATATTTTAATAGTTATCATCTAGGCTGCGTTTACTTGAACTGGCAACACTTGTCCCGCCGTGTACGAAACTCAATTTTTGCAGCGGCATAAGTCACGTGTTCGTTGTACGCCGAGGATACGCTGAGGATACGTCGAACACGGCAGACATACGCTTCGAATACGTTAAGCATACGTTGGTCATACGCTCGCCGATCGCATACGTTGTGATACGCTGTGATAAGTTTGTTATAAGTTAGTGATACGCTATCAATACGTTAGTCATACGCTACGTTTAATACGCTATGGATACGTCCATTCCATCACCGATGTCGACTTTTCCTACGCAATTCGTTGGGAAGTTGGACGTTCTTGGACTCTGACAATTTTCGAGCTATATTTTGAATACGTCGGCATACGTTCAGGCCACGTTCAGGCCATACGCTATGGTGTGACAGGGCCTTTATGCAACATCCTTTTTTCAGAAGAATTTTCCACGGGGCGAAAACGAACCCAAATAATAGCCGCGACCCCCCCCCCCCCCCCCCCCCCCCACCCTGGATTTGAACCACAGATCTCCGGTACACGGGACTATAATTCCACAACACGCAATGAGTGTCAAGGCTACTTGGCGCAGTATAATGCGCCAATTATATCATAGGCTGGGTCTATTATTTCATCGAAAAACTTCCACGTAGGGTTATACAAACAGGCTGGGTCGTGGTTAGGGTTATTATGCTTTATTCCGTCGTGGACTAGATTAAAGTCTAGTATCGTTTCTATGCATGTATGTTGGATTCAACAGTCGCCCCATATCTCTTGGTAAAACACAATATTACAAAATCATGGTATACGACAAAACTGTAAATATTTTCAAAAATAATATTTAACTTATTATGCAAAGTAACTTTTAAAAACATGCAGCGCGTATGTAAGCACTATATACAATTTATATCGTTAAAAACAAGAACATTGAAAAGTACTCTCATGTCCATTTTATCACTCATTATCATCCCCCACTTGCATCAGTTTATTCACCACGTATACATGCTTCGCTATTAACAAGTCATACTATATAAGTCTGATCTCCACTGATACATTGAATTCCGCAACATTCATTCAATTCAACAACAACTTTTCTTAACACTTTCCACGCGGCTATCAGTATCAGTTTTACCATTATACAAAACAGATTTTTCAGAAACCTATATTAGCATGTTTGTACTTATTTTAATGCATTCATCATAGGGTGCTGAATTCAATAATTGTGACATTTTAAAAACATTTTGAGAAATGTTTTTGAGAAATGTTTATGGAACTATCATCTGCAGACGACTGCCGCGTGGAAAGTGTTAACACATTTTGTTTTAAATGGTTACAATAAAGAACACCATAGATTTCATTATAAATAAAATTGGCACAAAATATTGGCACAGTGTTCTTGAGCAATCAAATAGTTGATTTATTATTCAGGTTATAAAGGCTGGGTAACAGGAACCTTAATGGTTCCCTAGCAATGTTGACCTCTATATGATTAATGCTTGTGGGCGTTTTAACGAGGTATTTCGAGGCTGATAAAGGTGAGTAGATTAAAGGTAACTCAATCAATTATAACTTTCAATTTTACACAGCAGGGTCCGTCATCTCTCTTTTAAAGTTAACGGGGTAATTTGCTGACGAAAGTTTAATAATCGCGACCCAAATGAGTAAATTGAGGCATAATGCGGAAGTAGTTAAATTTGACTTCAGAGCTGTCAAGTTTGATATACCTTCCCCTATTCATCCATCTGTCACTTTGTCCCCCACTGTGTTACATTTCTCTTGTCATTTCCTGCCCATTGTTCCTGTCTATATATATGTTGTGTATGTTGTATTCTGTCATTTTACCTTTCGATAAAGATTCTGTTAGAATCGAAACGTCAGGTCCTCTTATATTTATTACATTTACTTACACAGGCTATTTATGCGGATAAGCAGTTTGCATTCAGCTTTCACATTATATCCGTAACTTTGGTTAGGAATGTGATGTGACATTGACGTTGGTACCAGTATGTCCCTTAACGTGTAATGTATATGTTATCGTGATATAAATAACTCAATTTTGATATGTCCCCCATTGTGCCTCATTTACTCGCGTTGGGTCACTGTTATTCAATTAATTCGATTATATCCAGATGAGGACCAAATACGTTTTACAGGAGACCAATTATCGCCTGCCTCATTGAACTGGGCACTGGGGATCTTCTTTTCATCATGAATTACGGTCAGATATAATTTTCGACGGTCAAAAAGCCCTCATAAAGGAATCATGGAATACTACCAGATATGCATGCAGTTTACGAGCCTTTGCAATTGGTACTGGTGTCTAACTTGCTCAAATAGAGTATAAAAATCGGTAGCAGAAAAATAACCATGTACATTACATATATGATGACAAAAAATAACAGAATTCACCCTCATCTAAGATCAGGAAATATCCTGAAAGTGATCTTTGAAAGTGAGCACGTAATGAGCAATACGAGCATAATATATATACATATATTTCCGCTGCCTATACACTACTAAATGCGTAACATCAGACTCTGTCTAACGCATATTTCTCACTGTTTGGATTTCCTCGGATCCGAGCATGAAATGTGACCATTGTCTTTATATCTCTGTTCAACGTATATTTCCCTACTTGGATATCCTGAGCACACGGAAACATAACCATAATCTGTGCAACTTTACTTTCTGTTCAGTGTTAATTTCATTCTCTGTTACAACGTAACTTACGTTGACTGTGTAACCCCTTATACTGCGGGTATAACGATTCATCTGTGCAATGTTATTGCCCCAAAGTAGACTTCCCGCTACCGGGGTGTCCAACGAACACATCATTACTTAATAAGATGATTTCATCGATATATTTCCAAAATTGAACTTACTGTCAGACAGTTTCGACGTCTGGTGTATGACCGTTGATCTAGGGTTGCCAGAAGGAGTTGACTTTCTGGTGACGTCACGGGATGAAAGACAAACAGGACAATGACGATACAGCAGGCGTGGTCTTAGTCGACTGTGTATACCTTGTATAATTTCACCGTCACACAATCGAACAACACCCTCTGATACTTCCCATCCGAGAACCGTCCAGTCAGTTCTCGGATGGGAGCGGTTTTCGCAAGGCGAAGTATCAGAGGGTGTTGTTCGATTGTGGGATAATGAAATACACGGTATACGAAGCAGACTAGCGTGGTCTATGAGATCCCTTGTCAAAATTGCGTCAAGACTTACATAGGCGAGACAGGCCGCCGTTTCGGTACACGCAAAAAGGAACATAAAACAGAAACGGATAAAATGACAGGCCGCAAATTCTCACGTACGGCAAGGAAAGACACACAAAATACGAAGATGAAGTCTTCCATCGTGGATCACGCTGCTACTGAAAACCATCTAATAAATTGGGACGATACAAACATTCTCGCGAGAGACGACACTAGAAACACCAGATGGATTAGAGAATCCATTTGGATCCGTCGCAAAGACAACAAGATGACACCTCGAGTCACGTGCGCATGCGTCGACTTAGCAATCCATCGGTCGTCCAATTTCTAGGACCTGTATTCGGCTGATTATTAGGGAGCTTTCGATTTGCATGACGGATGAATCTAGGACGGTTGATTGACACTCTGAGTCATGTGCGAATGCGTCAATTTTGTCATCCGTTGGTCCTCTAAATGCTACAACGCGTAAAGGGACTAACAACCGACGTGGGGACGACGGTAACGTTTTGTGTTTTACCGTCGTACAAGCGTCCGTTGCGTAAATCGAAAGCTTAAGATCACAGGTCCCAGAAATTGGACGACCGACGGATTGCTAAGTCGACGCCGCGCACATGACTCAAGGTGTCATCTTGTCGTAGAAGCGTCCGTCGTTCAAATCGAAAGCTCCCTAATGACATGAAACAGCACCTCATGAATGGCGACGAGGGGGCCTACCAACGTAGACACTTGTACGATCAATTGATCCAGAATACGTCATCAAATACATCCAGTGACGTCCCCAGAAAGTCAACTCCTTCTGGCAACCCTGGATCAACGGTCATACACCATTGAGAAAGACATCCGATCGGACGCAGAAACTGTCTGGAACAGTAAGTTCAATTTTGTAATTATATCGATGAAATCTTCTTATTATGTTTCCCTTGGATTCCTGATGAAAGTGCCAAAAAAGTATTTTAGTACGTTTTGGTCTATTATTCAAAAAATAATAAAGATTTTCAACTAAAAAAGAAAAAAGAAGATTCCTAGGGAATTGTATGAGGAATATAATAAAACTAGTATGACAAAATTTGACACAATATAGGGCCTATTTTGAGTTATCTTTGCAGAACCTAAAATGGGTCAAAAAACGTGATTTTTAATTTTTTTTTCTTCAAAATGGTCAATTTCATGATCATGGTTGGATTCATTGAACCCTTTCCTGCAAACAAATGTATACTTTTATATAGATTAAATGAATAATGAAGAAGTTACGGCAGTTTTACGGAGGCTATACCGAAGGTGCACAGCCCCTTAATGAGTAAGGGAGCGAGAGAAGTATAGAGGTAGTGAAGAGAACAAAGTTTTATACTGGGATTCTTTTAAATTTCAGATTGAAATAATCCTTATTATGAACATTATTACTATCGTTCACAAAATGTAATAATAGGTTTTGTTTAGAAAAAAATCACTTAAATGAATGTAAAGAACATTCAGCCTGTGATAATAGCCACGTAAACTTAGCCGCGTAAACTTTGTTTTTTTTAAACCTAATCTAATATTTTTTGAAATTTTGACCATTAGGTTACAAGGCCCGCTTAGCAGCGCTATAAATTGATGCCCTAAAAACCGTCAACAAATTTAAATATTCGACTGCCCATCCAAGCTGGTTGCTATATATGACATAATTCGCGTGTGCAACCAACCTGCTGTATTGAGTAGTTTAAAGGCATGAGCTTAGATGTAATTTGCAACATAATGGAAACTTACCATGCAGTTAGCCCCGAATTTAAATATATGCACTGCACTGGGTAACCTCTCGTAGTATTGATAACAATAGGTTTACCAGAGCGAATTAATAGCGCTTCTAAGCGGGCAATTTATGTCATGAAAAAGTGCCACAAAAAATAAAATCCATTTTGTCTGGGTTTTTTTGTGATTTTTCAAAAGTAATCAACATTTTGGATCAAAATTGATGCAAAATTTGGATTCTCTGATCCATTTCCTTTCCAAAAATGTATACCTTTATATACATTTGAGTCATAATTCCCATAATTACAGCACTCACAAAATTCCAAAAAAACACCTTCCTTAAGTCCCCCTTTGATGCGTCATTCTGCCCGCCACTATTATATCGAAGTTATTTGACAAGGATGGATGACTTGTCCCGTTGTATTGAATGTTTAATAAAAGGACCGTATTCGTTCCTTTGATTTCCGTTCCGGGCATTCAGATCATTCATTGCATTTTCGCTAACAATATTCAATTAAATACTGGAAAAACGATTTGCGAATTGCGATGACACTTGCCGCGGCCCGATCAAAAGCATACTAAAACAGTTTCTTCACCCCTGTTAGGCCTGAGATCAGGTTAGGCTATGGTACATGTAGTACAAGTTTTATTTTATTAACCAACGGATTCTCTCCCGAGACTGTTCTCACGTTGTTTGTTTGTATGTTTTTCATCGCAGATGTAATAGACTGTTATATCATTAGGGCTCAAAACTATACTGGTACATGCCCATTACCCTCGTAGTAGAGTTGAACTTACTTGCTATCAAGGTTACACCATGGGTACAGTGTTACATTTCGAAGTTTGTCAGTATAAATCTAGCGTGAGGTTATGCCTCCCAAACGTCCAAGTAAACATGGTTCTAGATGGCTATAGACGCCACTCACAGTATTTACAAATAATCCTGTCATCCATTCACAGCAGCTGACATAACTTGTATTCCACTGTAATTTTTTTCCTTACATTGCAGTCTTTGCTTACAATAATAGGCCTATATATAGTCAGTCCAATTATGTGGGGTCAAAGAGCCTTCAAGATATTGACCTGGAATGGTGTTAATGGCATATTGTATTGCTTTGCTGACAGAAACATATTTGGAGCTAACTAAACTTAACTTAAAATTGCCATATATCATACTGGCCTTGCTATGTAAGGTTTGAATAGGTGTCAGTTGTATTATAACTTGCCTTGCTGTTTAATTTGAAATCTTTTAATAGTTAGTAAAAAAGTTAGTTAAACATAAAGTAGTTAATTATTTATTCATTGATAATAAATTGATGCTTAGAAATTAATTAATGATTGCATATTTATTTTTTAATTATTGATCATTCATTATTTATTATTAATTAATCATTAATTAATCATTATTTATTAATCATTAATTACTCAATAATGAAGTGGTGATTAATAAGTATTAATAATTAATTTATGATTTATTAGTTAATAATTATTTATTGACCATTAATTATTGAGACTTAATTAATCATCAATTAATCATTAATTAATTAGCCATTACTTAATTAGTTGTTTTTATCCCTGGTTGACTTTGATGTGATAAGTCTTTTCTTAATTAGATACAAAATATTCATGGGCAATGTCGTTAACAAAACCTAATTTCATTTAACTGATTAACTAAGAATATAATATTTGTGTATACCTGTCAAAAGGTAACAATGGTACGTCCACACTCTTTGACACTACATGTGCCTTTAATGGAAACACTTGACAAAGTTTATTGCTAATTCCCAGTCATCTGTCTACACAGCAATTACCAGGTCAATAATTCATTTCACACAAAATAATATGGGCATCTTTTTGTAGCGCTTTCTTACAAAAAGAAAATATAAAATGTTTATTCCAGTATAGGCCTATACAGGGGACTTAGGAAATATTTACAGTGTAACAAGAATTATTACAAGGAAATGTAATTTACTGTAGTGTATATATCCTAGTTTATCGTAGTAAATGTAAATAAGAATAGAACGCCAGATTTTAGAATTTAAAGCCAAGGCCCTTCCAGTCATGGTGGTCGTGGTTAATTATCAAACAAACATACAGGGTGATCAAAATGTGTCAAAGTTTTTTCGCATAAAATAACTATGTATTCTGTGAACAGTTTATGACAACAATGTAAACGTTGTATTTGTTCAAAAGCAATACTTAAATGAAGTTTATGAACATACCTTCCTGGTAGAAACGAACAATAAATTCATATTGCCCAATTTTATTATACAGATTTACCCCCTCCTATGCGATGTTTGTCTTTTTTAAGACTCTTCTTGTTTTAAATAGTGCGGACACACATACCGTATGAGCTTGGCTCTTGATATGACCAGCCAAGTTACCGGAAGTTTATTGAAATCTCTTCAAGTTCACGTCCGTATATAAGAGAGCATTGACATCAAGCGCACTGCATTATAGATTGAAACGACTACTACAACAGAACTGAACTATCCTGAATTCGTTTTGGAGGTTTGCTTTAAATATAATTGGTGGCAGTCTAGCTGGCAGAGTGAGTCGGGTATGGGTCTATCAACTGAGTTCAACTGCATGTATCTCTTCAAAGGTAAGTACTAGGCCTACTAGACAATTATCAGGGTACTAATAGGCCTACATGTATTATCAGTGGCGGGACCAGAGGGTATGAGGCATGGGGGTCAAATCCCCAACCCCTCTACCACTTGCCCCTTTCAGGCTTTCCACACTACACCTTGCCCCTCTCCCCATTCCCCCAGACAGATCAAGCCACCTCTTGGAGCCAACGTGCCGTCCCCCAATGATTAATGATTGCATGATGTGGATCGAATCATTTATCAAAATGTATAAATATGAAATCCATAGTGTTACGAAACCCATATAACCAAGCTCAGTGCGCATGCGTGGAATTGCCCTGATATAACCCATGTGGGTCCCATGTTGTCAGCCCATATGGGACCCTGATACTCTCTTAATGTTCAGAGTGAAGTTATTGTCACTCGTAAAGAGTGATTTTTCACTCGGTGTCGAGTGACTTTTCACTATGTGCGAGTGATCAGTTGTACCAGATTTAAATAATTTGAGAGCCGGAACACAATAAAATGAAAACATATTCAAAAACTCAAAATATTCTTTATTTAATTTAATTTAAACATTATTGAAGTGATAATTAATGATGATATCAATGTTAATTGTGTCTGCAATAATTTTAAAGTCCAAATAATGATTAAATATAAATTACAGTAATGAAACGCGTAAAAAACATCATCGATAAAAACTCCATAGAAAGTAGATTTAGATACTTTACATATAGAAATATTTTGTTGGTATATGATATCGTTTCACTACCGAAAGGAAGTGATAATGTAACATAGGCAAATGAGAGCAGTTGTTAGGTCGAGAAAAGGTAAGTATAGTTTTGATAATGACTCTTTGTTGTTTGTTATTCAAATTTTCTATTGAATTGCAAGTTATTCATGAACACAATTCACTCTCTAGGAGTGACTGTGCTTCACTCAATGGAAGAGTAAATCTCTTTTAGAGTGAGAATCACTCTTTTCCCACTTTTTCTGGAGTGGATTTCACTCTTTTATAGAGTGAAAAGTCGCTCTTTTCCCACTCTTTTATATTTCACTCTTTTAGAAGATTGACTTTCACTCTTCAAGGAGTGATCACTAGATCCACTCTCACATAAAGTGAACATTCACTCTAAAAGAAAGAAATTTCACTCTTTAACATTAGGAGAGTAGGTTTACCCAAACGTAGCCCAGTATGGCCCTTGTAAAACCCACATGGGGCCCATGTGGTCAATCTATATGGGACCCGATAGGTTTACCCAAACGTAGCCCATTATGGCCCTTGTAAAACCCACATGGGGCCATGTGGTCAGCCTATATGGGACCCTGATAGGTTTACGTAGATAGGTTTACCCAAACGTAGCCCATTATCATGATTATGGCTCTTGTAAAACCCATATGGGACCCATGTGGTGATCCTATATGGGACCCTGATAAGTTTACTCAAATGGGACCCATGCGGTTAGCCCTCATATAGCCCTTGCCCTCATTAGCCCTGATTGCCCACATGTAGCCCACATGGGGCTCATGCATACGTGTTGGCTGGGATATGTTTTCAACATTTAAATCCGTCGCATGAATGAACCGTCCCTTTAATTCATTGGTTCTTAACCTTTTTGGCCCCATGACCCCATCAGACATTCTTGGTCAGTACCGTGACCACACCCCCAAAAGAAAACACCCTGAAAAACTGAAACTGCTTAGTTATATGATGCGAGCGTAGCGAACAGGAAATGTTGCATATTTGAACGTTTCTTTTGGGTTTTTCTAAGCCTTTTAGAGCGAAATATTTAAATGGTTCCCCAATAAGCTATATTTATGACCCCTTCATGACCCCCTGGAAAACCCCAAACGACCCCATAAGGGTCACGACCCCCAGGTTAAGAACCGCTGCTTTAATTTGTAGTCTAATTGGAGGATATATTCTATTCATCTTCATCCACACTGTAAAAAGAAACGTTTATATTTCTGATAACACTTAATAAACACTTAAACACGTTTATTTTTGTGTTTTACGTGTAAAGGTATAGGAGGCATTTCTACGATAAACGTTTGCATAAACACTGCAACACGTTTATAGAGGTATTTATTGTATAATTAATAACACCCCAACATGTTTATATTGCAGTGGCGTAGTTGGGATTTTTTTCAGGGGGGGGGGCAAGATTTCTGAAATTTTCGTAAAAGGTTGCCCCAAATTTTTTCCCAGTCACCAACTCGTGAATTTCACGTAAGTGTGTGTGTGTGTGGGGGGGGGGGGGGGGTCCCTACCCCCCCCCCCCCCCCCCCCCCCCCCCCCCCCCCCTGAGCTACGCCACTGTCTTCATCTTCATCACATTTGCGGATGCGAATTTCTTTTGAATGAATAGGGGCACGGATAAATATATATAGGCTATTTAGGTTCATTCCGTTGGTTACTATTGATATTGACTCCTGTCATCAATCGCTAAAAAAGGTTGAACTATTTCAATCAGCCAATCTAAGAGAGTAGTAGGGTAAATTGGGGTAAAGGGAACAATGGGGTAATAATAATAACAATAATAATAATATGTATTTCTTATACAGCGCAATTACTTCAAAAAGAACTCAAGGCGCTTTACAAAGATATATTAAAAGCATAAAGCATGGGAGCAATAATATACATTATTAAAACATACTTTACCGATAACAACAAGATAAAATACTGTATGAATATTGCACAGTTAATTAAGTCTAAAAAAGAAGAGTAAAGAACAGACAAGGGGGATAACTAACTGTGAAATATACATAAGTAAAAATGTGAATAGTAAAAAGCTTTATATTGAAACACAGGGAAACCAACTGTGGTCATAAAAACAGGATGTAATATAACATAAAAAGCGCCTAAAAGTCGACGGTAAATGGAACACCGACAACAACATTTCCTCAATCCATAACAAAATCTGGCAACATCGTATCGAGTGTTTACCCAAAGTCATACGTCCCTCGTTTGTTTCACACTCCAAAAAAGGCTCGCTCGGTATGGCACAAAAGCTCAAAAGTTGACACTGGCCATATTAAAGCTGCATTTTACTTAATAATTAATGGTATTCGCTCTGGTGGTAAAAACACCATTAAGCACTTATTGACAGAGTTTTGACAAATTAAACTGTATTTACACTAACAATAGGCCTAACATGTCATAGCTCAATGATTATTTCCACCAAAAGGACCCTTTCCCTAGCATATGTCTCAACATATGAACAACCAGGTGATTGAAAGAGTTTCTTCCGTCAAATTTCTTGGTATTCACAGTTCAGACAAATTGACCTGGAACGAGCATGTGGACTACATCTGTAAGAAAGCCGGAAATACCATCGGCTACATCCACAGGGCTTTCAACAGTGCCTCCCTTAAAACCCGCCGGCTTCTTTACTTAGCCTTGGTTGAACCCATTCTTGAGTACGGCAGTCTCCTGGCACCCACTAAATATCACCCTTACCAATAGGCTTGAATCCACTCTCAGGTTTGCTTGTAGAGTCATTCTTCAATCATGGAAGCTCTCCCATGAAAACCTCCTCCTCAAAGCCGATCTCCCTAGATTATCCAAGCGCCGTGATATTGCCGACCTGTGTCATCTTTTCAAGATTATTAACCACCTCTCTGCACATCTCCCAATCTTTTCAAGCCTCATCCTCGGCCAACTCTCCGTAATCTCAATAGCCTTTCTCTCAATCCACCTTTTGCACGCTCACAAAGGTCTTTTTACCCTTATGCTCCCACATTATGGAACTACCTTCCTGAGGACATAGTAAACTGTGCCTCTCTGCCTGCTTTTAAAACTGCTCAAAATACTCGGGAATCCTTTTCCGCTTAAAACACACATTGTCACCTCACATCTTATTTTCGCTCTATACAAGCCTCGTCCTTCCTCACCTTCATTATTGCAACATCATATGGGCTGATTCTAACAACTGCAACCTCAATTCAATTCATGTGAAACAAAAGAAAATTATTCGTCTTTGTTCAAATTCACATTACTTAGCTCATTCTACCCCTTTGTTTGCAAAATTGAAAACCCTCACTATTTATGACATTCATAGGCTACAGAAGGCTATTTTTATGTACAAATTTGCAAATAACATGTTACCTGATTTAATTTCTCATTACTTTAATAAATCAGATGTCTTCCACTCCTATGGAACAAGGTTTTCACATCTTTATAGACCCCCACAATTTAGAACTGATCTTGCTAGACATACTATTAGAAGACAGGGACCATTGGAGTGGAATGACATTAATGATGATATTCGACACTGTAAATCAGTCAGAAGTTTTAACAATAGATATAAAAAATATTTACTATCGTTTTATTCATGAGGTCATAACTTAAAGGAACTTCATTCCTAATATATGTATAATTATACCGGTACTTATAAATAAATAAACAAATAAACACGAGACTTGAAGTTAAACTTTTTGCATTTTATTTTTACAAACTTGTTTCGTGAAGGTCTTGTTAGACTCTCACTCGGATTACTCGGATTTATACCGGTACTTATATAAATCCGTATTCTATCGCCTTGATGTCTTACATAATCATTATTCACAGAATGTTGATGTACATTATAATCGTTACTGATCTTATAATAATGTTTTATATCATATATATAATATAATATAAAGCAGTTTACCAACCCACGGTGTTTACAATAGACAATATAACAAACAAATATTAACAACCACCGGCGAATGTCCCAACGAAAAATAAGCAAGGACATTCACCGGCGGGGATTTGAACCCCGGTCTCCTGATTACTAGACAGGCGTCCTAACCACTAGACCACCGATACTTGCTGATAAACGGCAATTTGAATCAGTGGTAAGTGATTAAGCGACGGGGTTATAAAGGGTTCAACAAAAGAAAGTATAGATGAGGTGACCGTTGTTTACATCAGTAGTGTTTACATATTGATTAGCGCCTGGTCTAAAGACATGCTAGGGGTACTACAATTCCGGAAATAACTGTTGAACCACTTTGAGGACTTCGTTGAAATCAACCCCCCAGTCCCCCCATTCAATGTTGTTCGGAACCGTTTCATCACCACGGTCGTTGGGACCCTCAACATTGATTGGTGGGGGCGGGGGAGGGATATCACTTAGTAGATAGCTCAAGCTCTCCACACAAGATTGTTGCAAAATCAACGCTTGAAAATAGTCCCTTAAAGTGGGATATTAGCAAAGAAATGGACCGTGTGGTCCAACACCAATTTTCCTGAATTGTCTGAATGAAATCCAAAAAAAATCATCTGATTTTACATTTTTAGCCACAACTTTTTTATTTGTAAGTCTTTTTTGATCAAATTTTCAGTAAATAGTGATGCTATGAATCTCCTGATATACCATCATCAAGAGGTGTCTACCGTACTGAATTAGGGACTGGTCATATTAAATACCTAAACCTGCATATTTGCTCCTATTATTCAAGGAAGCCTGACTTATTTATTTTAAAACAGCATCTGATACCCCGATAAACACGAGAACATTATAAAATATGATTTAAATACAACTTTGACGGTTCGTGCGTGACGCTCGACCCAATCCCATGCGTATCCCTTGGTTACAGCTTGCGCTACGCGTTTGCATAAACTTCGAGCATAGCACTCGACTTTGTTACCAAGAAATAACATGAACAATTAGATGGTAACTAACATTGCGGTTCATTACATATCAATACAGGCCAGATATGAATAGGTTCAGTCATTACATTCATCGTTCGTGTACAGATCATGATTAACAATATATACGTCTCGCGCGCAGCGCTCCACACGCCACGCGCACAGCGATCGACACTCTTCGTGCACATAGCGCACGACATTGCTCGCGTAGCATACCGCGGCAATCATTTATTACAGAATTATTACATTTATAACATTATAATAACAAGGCCAAAGCTAAAGACAGAGAATTATATTAAATAGCATCGTCCACAGTGGTATAAACATTACATTGTAGGTAATTCGCCGAACCCTGTCTTTGGAATTCTAATGACGCGGTGATGGACACTCGTTACATGGTTGTCCGTATTGAATTGCACGCGTGTACACGATTGTCCGTCTAAATTAAATAGATAATAGGAGTTAGTTCTATTATTTATCGGGGACAATCGACCGATGTGCATGCTTTTCAATGGATGGACAAACGCTACGGTTGTCCATACTCTGATAGTACGAGGGCATGGTTCTGAATAAAAAGACGCTATCAGGCGTTACTATGAAAGGTGTATTGTGAATCAGTGCTAATTTCTAAAGCCGAAGATAATATGACTCTTGATTTGGCTTGATATTGCATAGATGGGCGATTAGCTCAATTGGTTAGCGCGTTGGCCTATTCATACTTACGGGGCAGAGACACGGGTTCAAATCCTCATGGTGGGAGCCATTGGTGTTTTTAATAATGTATTAATATAAAATTTTCGTTATTCGCGTGGCTCATTAACTTGTTTATTTTATTCATCTGTTTGTCACATATTGTTTTTGTTTTTTCTCTCTTTTGGTTTTTGTTCTTCTTTATTTTTGAACTTTTTTCGGTGGTTGTTGTTTGTCTTTCTTTCTCTTTGTCTACCACATGTAAAATGACCAGTCCGTCACAATGCATTTCGTACTTTTAATGCATTTATTAAACACGGAAGATAAATAATAACCGTCACGTTAAGTAAATGCAAAGAAAATACAATCATTCCATGACTTCAATGGCAAATACAACGCTACAATAATTGACACAATAGTTATTACTTTATAGCGTCTATAATGCGGTTGTGACCGGTCCCTTATCAAAAAAGAAACGCATTGCGATAACAAAAAGGATTTTAATTGATTGTTGCATAATAAACTACTGTCATATAATTAGTTTAAATAATAAATTTCACCCGTTGCACCCTATGTAAGACTACGTGGAACACTCGCGCATTCCATGGGCCATAATCACGCATGAAATGACCAGTCCCTAACAATGTACATGTCGTATTTACTTTATCTTTACCATATATAATAAGTATATACATATCTTGCCACTCTCCAAATTAGAAGATTATGCAATGTATAGAAGACGAGTTATTCCCTATAGACAGTTGTCATATTGAGTGATTTACCATACAAACGGGCCATAATCACGCATAAAATGACCAGTCCCTAACAATGTAAATGTCGTATTTACTTTATCTTTACCGTATATAACAATTATATACATATCTTGCCACTCTCCAAATTAGAAGATTATGCAATGTATAGAAGACGAGTTATTCCCTATAGACAGTTGTCATATTGAGTGATTTACCATACAAACGGGCCATAATCATGCATAAAATGACCAGTCCCTAACAATGTAAATGTCGTATTTACTTTATCTTTACCGTATATAACAATAATATACATATCTTGCCACTCTCCAAATTAGAAGGTTATGCAATGTATAGAACACGTGTTATTTCCTATAGACAGTTGTCATATTGAGCATTTACCAATAGCCTCAGACAATTCCGGAAATAACTGTTGAACCACTTTGAGGACTTCGTTGAAATCAACCCCCCAGTCCCCCCATTCAATGTTGTTCGGAACCGTTTCATCACCACGGTCGTTGGGACCCTCAACATTGATTGGTGGGGGCGGGGGAGGGATATCACTTAGTAGATAGCTCAAGCTCTCCACACAAGATTGTTGCAAAATCAACGCTTGAAAATAGTCCCTTAAAGTGGGATATTAGCAAAGAAATGGACCGTGTGGTCCAACACCAATTTTCCTGAATTGTCTGAATGAAATCCAAAAAAAATCATCTGATTTTACATTTTTAGCCACAACTTTTTTATTTGTAAGTCTTTTTTGATCAAATTTTCAGTAAATAGTGATGCTATGAATCTCCTGATATACCATCATCAAGAGGTGTCTACCGTACTGAATTAGGGACTGGTCATATTAAATACCTAAACCTGCATATTTGCTCCTATTATTCAAGGAAGCCTGACTTATTTATTTTAAAACAGCATCTGATACCCCGATAAACACGAGAACATTATAAAATATGATTTAAATACAACTTTGACGGTTCGTGCGTGACGCTCGACCCAATCCCATGCGTATCCCTTGGTTACAGCTTGCGCTACGCGTTTGCATAAACTTCGAGCATAGCACTCGACTTTGTTACCAAGAAATAACATGAACAATTAGATGGTAACTAACATTGCGGTTCATTACATATCAATACAGGCCAGATATGAATAGGTTCAGTCATTACATTCATCGTTCGTGTACAGATCATGATTAACAATATATACGTCTCGCGCGCAGCGCTCCACACGCCACGCGCACAGCGATCGACACTCTTCGTGCACATAGCGCACGACATTGCTCGCGTAGCATACCGCGGCAATCATTTATTACAGAATTATTACATTTATAACATTATAATAACAAGGCCAAAGCTAAAGACAGAGAATTATATTAAATAGCATCGTCCACAGTGGTATAAACATTACATTGTAGGTAATTCGCCGAACCCTGTCTTTGGAATTCTAATGACGCGGTGATGGACACTCGTTACATGGTTGTCCGTATTGAATTGCACGCGTGTACACGATTGTCCGTCTAAATTAAATAGATAATAGGAGTTAGTTCTATTATTTATCGGGGACAATCGACCGATGTGCATGCTTTTCAATGGATGGACAAACGCTACGGTTGTCCATACTCTGATAGTACGAGGGCATGGTTCTGAATAAAAAGACGCTATCAGGCGTTACTATGAAAGGTGTATTGTGAATCAGTGCTAATTTCTAAAGCCGAAGATAATATGACTCTTGATTTGGCTTGATATTGCATAGATGGGCGATTAGCTCAATTGGTTAGCGCGTTGGCCTATTCATACTTACGGGGCAGAGACACGGGTTCAAATCCTCATGGTGGGAGCCATTGGTGTTTTTAATAATGTATTAATATAAAATTTTCGTTATTCGCGTGGCTCATTAACTTGTTTATTTTATTCATCTGTTTGTCACATATTGTTTTTGTTTTTTCTCTCTTTTGGTTTTTGTTCTTCTTTATTTTTGAACTTTTTTCGGTGGTTGTTGTTTGTCTTTCTTTCTCTTTGTCTACCACATGTAAAATGACCAGTCCGTCACAATGCATTTCGTACTTTTAATGCATTTATTAAACACGGAAGATAAATAATAACCGTCACGTTAAGTAAATGCAAAGAAAATACAATCATTCCATGACTTCAATGGCAAATACAACGCTACAATAATTGACACAATAGTTATTACTTTATAGCGTCTATAATGCGGTTGTGACCGGTCCCTTATCAAAAAAGAAACGCATTGCGATAACAAAAAGGATTTTAATTGATTGTTGCATAATAAACTACTGTCATATAATTAGTTTAAATAATAAATTTCACCCGTTGCACCCTATGTAAGACTACGTGGAACACTCGCGCATTCCATGGGCCATAATCACGCATGAAATGACCAGTCCCTAACAATGTACATGTCGTATTTACTTTATCTTTACCATATATAATAAGTATATACATATCTTGCCACTCTCCAAATTAGAAGATTATGCAATGTATAGAAGACGAGTTATTCCCTATAGACAGTTGTCATATTGAGTGATTTACCATACAAACGGGCCATAATCACGCATAAAATGACCAGTCCCTAACAATGTAAATGTCGTATTTACTTTATCTTTACCGTATATAACAATTATATACATATCTTGCCACTCTCCAAATTAGAAGATTATGCAATGTATAGAAGACGAGTTATTCCCTATAGACAGTTGTCATATTGAGTGATTTACCATACAAACGGGCCATAATCATGCATAAAATGACCAGTCCCTAACAATGTAAATGTCGTATTTACTTTATCTTTACCGTATATAACAATAATATACATATCTTGCCACTCTCCAAATTAGAAGGTTATGCAATGTATAGAACACGTGTTATTTCCTATAGACAGTTGTCATATTGAGCATTTACCAATAGCCTCAGACAATTCCGGAAATAACTGTTGAACCACTTTGAGGACTTCGTTGAAATCAACCCCCCAGTCCCCCCATTCAATGTTGTTCGGAACCGTTTCATCACCACGGTCGTTGGGACCCTCAACATTGATTGGTGGGGGCGGGGGAGGGATATCACTTAGTAGATAGCTCAAGCTCTCCACACAAGATTGTTGCAAAATCAACGCTTGAAAATAGTCCCTTAAAGTGGGATATTAGCAAAGAAATGGACCGTGTGGTCCAACACCAATTTTCCTGAATTGTAGTCCATGACTACTGCATACATCATACTATGAAAGCAAAACACACATCACTGAGCGCCAATTTTAAAAGCACATGCCCTTATGGTGCGCACGCAAACCGCCGGGCAACCAGATTTAGTACCTGGTCTCTCATTGTGCTTAGGGATGCATACCATGACTTCTGCACTATTACACCGTAAGCATGGTAAGTAATGATCAATCAAGTGTGAATTAAAGCACCGTTCCCTGTAGGTGCGCACGCAAACCGCCGGGCACTACGTCACCGGTCACACCATCTATACCACTTTGTTTATGTCATTTTGAGTAACTTTCAATTTGTTTTTGTCCAAACAGGCTAGATGGGCATTTAGATGAATCTTTTAGGCATAATTTGATACCAAATTTGCCCCCTAACAACAAAGATAAACCATGATTAGCACCATTTAATACACAGCACGAGAAGAAAGGGCCAATTGTTAACACACACATGCCGTATTTATCCCGTACTGATCACCGCGCATATCCCTCAATGCGCGGGCTAATTCTAATGTAAACTGATGTATGGGTGAAGGATTTGAATGTAAAGGAATGTTATGGATGGGGAGAACATGGACAGATTAACCAAATCTTCTCGAGCTGTGTATTAGAAATGCGACTTTTGAAAATGGGATATTTTCCTTTAAATGGTGCTAATCATGGTTTATCTTTGTTGTTACGGGGCAAATTTGGTATCAAATTATGCCTAAAAGATTCATCTAAATGCCTATTTAGCCTGTTTGGTCAAAAACAAATTGAAAGGTACTCAAAATGACATAAACAAAGTGGTATACTTTCTTTTGTTGAACCCTTACAATACACACAGCACGATAACATGAGACATTTGGCCAAACACGGTAGGGATCACAAACGTGATGACAAGAGGAAACTGAATAAATAAATCATATAATAATGTTTTATATCATATATATAATATAATATAATATAAAGCAGTTTACCAACCCACGGTGTTTACAATAGACAATATAACAAACAAATATTAACAACCACCGGCGAATGTCACAACGAAAAATAAGCAAGGACATTCACCGGCGGGGATTTGAACCCCGGTCTCCTGATTACTAGACAGGCGTCCTAACCACTAGACCACCGATACTTGCTGATAAACGGCAATTTGAATCAGTGGTAAGTGATTAAGCGACGGGGTTATACAATACACACAGCACGATAACATGAGACATTTGGCCAAACACGGTAGGGATCACAAACGTGATGACAAGAGGAAACTGAATAAATAAATCATATAATAATGTTTTATATCATATATATAATATAATATAAAGCAGTTTACCAACCCACGGTGTTTACAATAGACAATATAACAAACAAATATTAACAACCACCGGCGAATGTCCCAACGAAAAATAAGCAAGGACATTTCTTTGCAGTTCTTGTTTGGAGTTTGGAGTTCTTTGCATTATAGCTAATGATTTTATTTAGGTGGCCAGTACTTCCCGAGCTCTGCTCTGATTTGGTCAACCTACCATAGTATATTAATTGTATTGTCATTATTATGTATCTCATTTGTGGAAAATAAACTGAACTGAGAACTAAGCTCTCCGTCTCCAACTCTATACATAGCCTGGTGTCTCTGTGTTTCATGTGGGCGGGTGGAGTGGGTTGGTGTGGGCGGGTGGGGTGGGTGTGGGTGGGTTGCATTGCTTATTATTTGTGTATGTCTATGTTTCTTTGTTTGTTTGTTTGATGTTTGGGCATCCCTTTAATTTAGTGCTTATGTCACTATTGGGTTTGTCCTGGCTGTTTGCCAATTGTTATAAATAAATAAATAACATAACATAACATATATACATGTCTTCAACAAGTAAACAACATAAAGTAATGATAAAATTATGCCAATTAATATGTTAATGAGCTAATTATCCCAACTGCCGTTCCATTTACCCCAATGCTGAGTGAAATTGGGGGAAATTGAACACTCTGCAATTAACAACATTTATAGTTAGGCGTCGAACCCCCCTGTTTTACGGGCGGACGGACATGTCAAGTAGGGTCGGTCGGTCGGTCGGGCCAGCTTTTTTAAATATTGTTTTAACCTAAAATGTCACCAAAATCTGCACAAATCGGGAATTCTTTTAAAAATTGGTGAAAAGAAATTTTTCGACATATTTTCTGGCACAAAACCGATTTTACATGATTTCAGGAGAAAAAAAATCTAAATTCTTGAAAAACGCAAAAAGTGGGTCGGTCGGGCCCATAAAACAGGGTTTTTTCCTCGCCTTAATAATTACGCTCGTATACTATTTAATCACACAACAGGCAAAAATGTTCCTCGTGAACTCTATTTTAAATCAAAGCACACAATATGTTCTCCGAATTACACGCCACGCCTTTGTTTTGAACTCATTTAAGCAAGTCTCTAAATAAGCAGGTCTTGACCACACGAGCTACTTTTTACTATTTTGACAAAAAATGGCTCTGTAACTTTGTAACCAGCTTATTTAGAGGCTTGCATTTAAGCTTAGGCCTATAAGCGTTCAAATTATCCCAATTTGCCCTATATATCATTTTCACGTATATCCTTTCCCTGTGTCAAAATATTAAACGCCCTATTCAAATGGGAACTGCAGAAACAAATATCTCATCCCGGATACATCGCAGTACGCTTCCGCGGCTGCGATGATTATTTTTAGTGTTTGTCGTAATTGAGACATTTTTTTGGGGGTGGGGGGGGGGGGGGCGAAGCCACCCTATAGCATGGGATTGCAAAAATTTACACATTTAGGTCTTTCTAGACATAAGTGGGGCCGCCATGTTTGTAGTCTTTGTAAATTACATGCACCTATGCAGTTTATTTTAACAGTATACCCGCAGTCTGTGCTGGAGTCAAAGCTATATTTTGTTTAGTTGATGCATAGAAATTGATGATTCATTTAGACTAGACTCCCCACAGAGAGACAAATAGCTTATCTTATTTCATCACAGATGGTTTGACCAGGGAGGTGTCAACTACACCTCTCTGGTTTGACTATATTAAGGAGAAATCTCTCAATTGTTTGGGGGTTGTCTAATAATTAAGTGGTTAGTTGTGGATGTTTGAGTTTCGGGTGATATAATATATAATATTAATTCCTGGGTTGATTTAATGAAATGTCAATATGGATAACCATGATCGCGGAATGCCATTTTAATTAGTAATTCCTGGACCAAAGTTTCAGACCAAGTACAATGTCATATACCTAGATTGTTCTTCAGACGGTACCACCCCCCCCCCCCCCCCTTGTACATGACGATGACGTTATTTAATAATGAATTACATAAACCAGGAAATTATCGTTTTATTGATCCAAACAACAGGTAGAAATTATATATTATAGTGCTCAAAATGTATCATTAGCTCCAACTTCAAAATATGAATTGGGCTTATGATTTTCCTCAGTAGTTTGAGATATTGCACGCAGCTTGAAGAATGGTTTATTATTTAAGAACGTTATCTTTCTCTTGGTTTATCCATACAAGCAGTCCCAGTTTATTAATGGACAATTAAAAGGGACACGAAGAGATGAGCTGGAGGCTGCGCCCTCAATTTTGATAAAAACTGAGATGTGTACATTTTTACAATTGTATTACATGTATGAACTTACACTACCTGTAAAGGATTCAGAAAAATCAGCCCTCTTTGTACAACAAAACATCAATTCAAATATTCTGATCTACGGCTTAGATCAGAATTTCACACTTTAGTTGTGGCGCATAAGGGTCTTCCGGTCCCGGTCTAGGCTGACACAGGGAGTTATAAACCAAAATGTTCTTTGAAGTTGGTAAAAAAAAATTTAAAAAAACATCATCGATAAAAAACACCAATGAAAGTATATTTAGATACTGGACATAGCAAAATATCATGTTGTTAGAATGTTATCGATTCACTACCAAAAGGAAGTGATAATGTAACAGTGGGCAAATGATAGCAGTTGTTTGGTTGAGAAAAGTTAAGTAGTTCGTTGATTTTAAGAGCTACTTGTCCAGTGCTTTTCACCTCAATGCGTGTCAGAATAATTGCTGAGAACGACACATGTGTTCTATTTTGCATGTGTTCTAGTTCAGAACACTTAATGACCTCATGAAAGGCGTTTTGCGGGTGTTCAAAATCTGTTACATTTTAACACATCAAAAGCGTTCTGGATGTGTTCAATATATGCGTCCGATGTGTTCTGCAAACTTTGCAGTGTAGGTGGACATCCTTGCCAACTTGGGTGGTTGATTGACCTTGACCTTAATTTAGAGTGGAAGGTCACATGTGTTTCAGTGTGTTTGTAAACCATGTGTGCTTCCCAGATATAGCTCTATAAACAGTCATAATATAAATATGTTGGGAATAAAGGCTGCATTTGTGATTTCGTGCTAGTGGTAACAGCAAAAAATGACCATGATTAATGTTCATTTTGAAATCTGCAGTATTTAAAACAATCTTTAACACTACTTCGTGTCCCTTTAAGTCGGAGCACAACTCACCGACTGGCTGAACCATGAATGCTATCTACCTAATTGCTTTGATTTTAAAGTTATGCCCATTTTTAAACAAAATGAGCTTGGACAGTTTAATCGGTTTTTTAGCGTTACAAAGTTTGTTTGTAGTAAATATTGATGTATCAACGTTCAATGTTATATGAGAGAGGACAAAACAACATTATTATATTGTTGTTTTTCTTCTTCTTCTTTTTAAAGAAATAATTATTGATATCATTTGGTTATGATTAAATACCAAATCTTTTGAAATATAAATTTGTTTATAATTTGTCAGTTTTAAGTAAAACATCGTCCCACGGGGTTTTGCGACTACTTATTAATTAAACAATCTCCACGCGGCTACAAAACAGATTTGTCAGAAATCGTTTCCAAATTTCAAGTCTTACCTTAAGAATTACAGAACCAATAGTATTAGTATGTTTGTACATATTTTAATGCATTTCTCATGATGATTCCAAAATGGTAATAAAATTCAATAATGTTAACATTTTTGAAACATTTTGTGACATTTTGGAATGTCGTCTGCAGACACCTGCCGCGTAGAAAGTGTTTAGTAACAAATCGTTCCACGTGGTTTTGCAACGTTACTACTTAAGACTATATTGGCCACATCTCCGTCTGTATTCCACCGATTTGAACGAAACAACGTTAATTTTTTAGCGCAAGGAGTTGTTTTTCCTGGTAAGAAAACACAACACAATAATGAAATGACAATTTTTTTAATGAGGTTTTAATTTTGTTTTGTTACAGTTGGTATTCTACTGCCGTAACATGCTGCTACACAGTGGTCTGCTGGGTCTCAATAATCTGTCAACTGTTCTATACCTCATCATTTACATAACCAGCTATGTAGGGGAGACGGACGCTGCATCAGTATGCACGTGTGATATGGTACATAACCCCACCTCAGGTATGAAATGGTCAGTGCATTGTTTCAAGATACATTTTGATTTAGACACCTATGGTCTACCCCACTTCCTCGAGACAGTGACGATGACGTAACTATTCAGGTGTAGTGCACGAACGCGTCTTGTACGCATAGTGTATTATAAAACACCTGCGCTTCATGTAGGGCCTACATGTGTAAGGCTTCGGCGGCCGGCCTAGTACGAGGCTGGATCTTTGTCTCTCCCCGACTAATATATGGAATTGTGACGGTCACATTAGTGTAAAATAGCACATGTTCGCGTTTGTTCAGTCGGTAAAGATATTATGCTTTTGTGAGATTGCTGAGAAGCGGTTAAAGCAATTTAAGTGGCGAGTGGTGCTGATAATTTCGGTGTGATCTACATCGAAATGACCAAATCGGTTTCAGATGGTAGTATAATTATGCCCAAGTATACGCAGGTGCAAGAAAACCTGATTTCCAGACAAATTGAGGGCATACTCCCACGCGTATCTCCCAATGCCCCTTTAAGCCTGTACTTTTCCGTAGTACGCATCATTGCATTGATTAATAAAATGGTGTAAATCTTTCAGAACGATTTTAATCAAATGGTAACTTTTAAATGCAAATTTTAACTTCGAAAAATATCAACAGAAAGCGTACATATATAATGTGCGAGATTTAATTCTGCAGGCGCGGCAATAGGCTCATCCTCCATGTCGTACGCACGCCCCGCTATTATACGCTACGTAGCCCGCATCACATTATGGGCAGGCTGACGATTGAGGGCGTGTTGGAGATAGGCTAGCCCGGAAAAGACGATTAGATAGCGGTCACGATTTGCCTAAATTTGCAATTCGTATCGGTTTAACATGTAATCGCGAATACCCATCGACAAATTGTAAATATCACATTCCTAGGTACAACTAAATTAAATAAATCAAAATTCAATGGAGTTGGGTAACCAACTAACTCCACTCTAAGACTAAGAGTCCTTTCTTTTCATTTTTACAAGTTGAAAGTGGTACTAAGAGATGTAGGCTGCGTCCTCAATTAGGATAAAAACCGGGATTTCTACATTTTTACAATTGTATACGATATTACATAGTGGGCGTTTAAAAAAAGTTTCAATAAAATAATAACGATGATATTTCAACATGTTTAAACATTGTTTTGATCAAGTTTTGCTGCTATTTTGAGTAGAAACAACAATGATGTCCAATTATAATGATTATCTTTAATATTAAGTAAATTTGGTAAAACAAACAAACTTAAACATATTCTTAGTACACTTTTAAATATCAGTTCTTGAACATGGCGGGTAATTTAAATTAATCACGTGTTTAGCTCGAAATATCATATTATACACCTCAATTTTGATGCGAAATGGTACAAAAGGGATAGTCATAGGCAATAGTATATATTATTATTTATATCAGGCTTTTTAACGGTACAATAAAACTGTGTATTCAATATAGTACCCGGATGCATCCAATATTCAATATAGTACCCGGATGCATCCAATATTCTAAAAATATTGCCGTCCAATATTTTTTAGTCTCATACCCATTATTTGTTTGTTACGGATATTCGTCTATACTATTGTATACAAAGGAGCTCACGCAACTTTAGCGTTTATTAAGCATGTGGTCGAGTTTATTTTCGCTGATTGCATGGGTTTCGCAAATACGTGTTATCGGCTTAATGAAGCAGGCTTACGTGGGGAACCACTATGAAAACAACAAATCAAGAAGTTTGCAAAATATCGGAACCGCAGCAGACTCCCGGGAGATTAGCTTCTATAAGTGATGATGATTTTAACGAACTTTTGCGGAACAAAGATTCTGCAAATACAATTAAATCAACACGCAACGCAACTATGGGTAAAAGCCTGATATAAATAATAATAATAATATTGGATGTCTTATTTTCGGGTGATACAAGAAAATATTGCACTCGCTATAAAAAAAATATTGCACTCGTCTCCGACTCGTGCAATATTTTTTATAGCTCGTGCAATATTTTCTTGTATCACCCTCAAAGCCATTCAATATTATATAAATACTTGACGATATTCTGGCCTTATATTATAGTTGTATGATTATTGGGGAAATAACGATAATTTTAGGTTAAGTATTAGTTATATATTAATTCTTCGCCAACGAAGTTAACCGAGTGTTGTGGCCGAGAGGATAATGGCGTTGGCGTTGGCAAATTATATTTTTACGCGTGAGGTCGAATCTCACTGGGGTCACTCTTTGTTTTGTAACAAATGGTGTTGATTTATCAGTTAAATATTGGTAATTTAATTTATACTATACAAATGCTTTATTTCCCCTCTGAAATGACATTTAAATTAATTGCAATGTGATATAAGAGAAATGTACGGCATTTCAAGACGTTGGATCACGACGGTGTTTTTTTCTTCTTTCCGTGTTGCCGATGTGTTCTTACGATACCAACATGTGATCAGGGGTCTTGCCTCAATGATTTGTTCGTGACCGCCATCGTCTGGCCCGGAACGGATGACTCGCCCTGCGTGTATTCCTGAAACTCGACACAACGCACATCAAAGGGCCAGCGTAAATATTAGCGATAGGCCTATTTTACGAGTGATTTTGCTCTGGTCGCAGGTAAAACCGGCTCAAAGTTTAAAGGCAGCTAGCACATAATGATATAAAGAAGAAAACATTCTTGGACAAATCTATATGGTCACCAACCTTATGAGCATTCATTCATCCTACAGATTGTCAGCTAGCCTACATCCGCCAGGGAATCAATGTATGGAGTGGTAATGAAATAGTTAAAGAAAATGAAGAGAAAACGCTTATTTGTGAAGTGCAGAATTTTTGTGATTTGCAGTGGTTTCACGAGGATATGAAAGTGCCGATTGAACATGAACCAGGGATTATCGAACTGCAGGTCAGTATATAGCTACCAGGCAGATTCTACACCTAGCTTTAGTAAATGGAGAGGGATGGAAAAGGGAGAGAGAAAGAACGGGATAGAAATAATTGGAGGGAAGGATCTGGGAGGCGGGGACTGAGCGACGTAGGCATGGTAGGGAGGGGGAGTTAGCGAGTGAGGTAGAGATAAATGGGGCGAGGGAGGAGAGGGCGCGATCGGGTAGGGATGGGGAAGGAAGGAGTGTGGGTGAGATAGAGAAGGAGGGAGCCTGGGGGGGGGGGGGTGGATGGAGTTAGGGGAGGGAGGAAGGGTACGTAGGGTAGGAGTGAAGTAGATGGAGGATCGAGGTGTGTTTAAGGGGGATGTGCACCTTCGCATAGCCTCCGTAAAACTGCCGTAACTTCTTCATTATTCATTTAATCTTAATAAAAGTATACATTTTTTTGCAGGAAAGGGTTCAATGAATCCAACTATGATCATGAAATTGACCATTTTGGAGAAAATTATAAAAAACATGTTTTTTGACCCATTTTAGGTTCTGCAAAGATAACTCAAAATATATTTTGCCAAATTGTGTCATACTAGTTTTATTATATTCCTCATGCAATTCCCTAGGAATCGTTTTTTTGTGTTAATTTTTACTTTATTATTTTATGAATTATAGACCAAAAAGTGCTATAAAACATGATTTTTAACCTCCAAAATCGTGAAAATCACGTTTTTTTGTAAAAAATCATATTTTTTGGCACTTTTTGGTCGATAATTCAAAAAATAATAAAGTAAAATTAAAAAAAAAAAAAGTTCCTAGGGAATTGCATGAGGAATATAATAAAACTAGTTAGATGAAATTTAACAAATATATTTTGAGTAATCTTTGCAGAACCTAAAATGGGTCAAAAAACGTGTTTTTTTATCATTTTCTCCCAAAATGGTCAATTTCATGATCATGTTTGGATTCATTGAACCCTTTTCTGCAAAAAAAATGTATACTTTTAATTAGATTTAATAAATAATAAAGAAGTTACGGCAGTTTTAGGGAGGCTGTACCTGAAGGTGCACAGCCCCCTTAATCTATAAGCCTGATCACTATAGCAATAAACACGTCAGATAACCATGGAATAAGGCTATAACGCGTCCTTGCTCGTTTTCATTTTTACGATAACTCTACAGGATTTCAATCAAAAATTAGTCCTTCCGAAGAGCAGACTCGGTGTCGATGACGGTCTTTATAAATGTATGGCATCGCAAGGGACTCAAGTATTGGAGCCACGAACCATCCAATTATATATTATACGTGAGTTGGTAAAATGTGTGTCCTTCCTCACCTATCCACTCTCCTCCCCTCCACTCCCCTCACCCTCACCCTCACCCTCACCCTCACCCTCACCCTCACCCTCACCCTCACCCTCACCCTCACCCTCACCCTCACCCTCACCCTCACCCTCACCTTCACCCTCACCCTCACCCTCACCTTCTCCGTCCCTCACCCTCCCCTTTTCCTTCTCTTTTTCGTCCGTCAACTGAGTGTAAACAAGACAGTAATTTCGCAGTGATAATCGAAGTCTATCGTCCTTGTTCGGCTTTTATATGATTTTGTTTAGAGCGAGCCCCAACCGTTCGATTCAAGGGCACGGTGGACTCAAATGTGTTTAGTTAACAATTTGTTCAAATAATTCATCTGGTGATTTAACTCTATTCGTAGGAACCTGGTCATTGTTTCAAGGCAGTTGATATGAAATGTAAAAGGGGCATAGCTCGATCGAGATGTTCTGTTCCTGTTTGCGTTTGGTCAGAATAGCCTACAGATTTAGATTCGCTGTGTGTGTATACCATAATAACGATTTACGGTTCGCTTTCAGCCGAAGATTCCGGGATGGTGGTCATCCTGAACAACGGCAACTGCCAAGCCAAAATGGCGGACATCGGTGACTCAGCTATGTTTTATTGCGAGATCTCCATCACGAGAAAGCCTCAGTTCAGTTTAGAGATCACATGGAATCTGTATAACGAGACGGCGAATTTATATTTCCTGCTGGACTATTTAAATAAAAAGAATAGAAATGATCCGGAAGTGACGACACAATATGAACAAATTGCTTCCTTTGATGTCAATAATGGGATAAAAAGTGATGCGTGAGTAAAAATGATATCAAATAATAACAAGATCAAGTGCTATAAATCATTTTAAATTGTATCCATGGTAACATAAATTGAACATTCTTGTCCAAATTAGTCCTATGTGAAATCATTCTGACTAAAGTTATTCAAGTGAGTTGAAATAATGTTTATAGGATTTATTTATGGAATATTCACACATTTATTTTATGATATGCAGAGACCAAGTGTCAAATATAGGCCTAAAATGTGCACACCTGAGACGAATATAGCTAAATTAGCTATATTCGTCTCAGCTGCACACGACTGTCGATAGGCCTACGTTCTCTTACTTTCACTAACTCAAAAGCTGAGCTCGAAGAAGGGTGTAACCCCATAGAAGATTTCTTGTGTAGTCCATCATGCTTAGCACCACCACGTAGCAACACAACGGTGCCAACAGGAATTTCCCCACAACAAGCGGCAAAACATGTGTTAAAGCAATAAACAGCTGGAGATCGTCTGAATTCCACCTTCATAATACATGGTACAGATATGGATCCGGGGGGGGGGGGGCACTGACATTTGAAAAGGGTATAGGTATGTGCCGCGCTGAAGACCCCCTTTATCACCCTCTGCTGCTAGCTCTTATGACCCCCCTTTTGAGTCTGCATCAGTTCTTATGACCCCAATTTTATTGAAAATTCAAAAATCGCAAAATGTTGCGTTCCAAAGCCTCAATTCTTCGAAAATTTTGCGTTCGAAAACCAAGAAAAATCCAAAATGTGCGTTCTTGCTATTCAAAATTGAACTATAGGCCAGTTCTCAAGACCTATTTTTTTGAAAAAATCAGTTCCCAAGACCCTATTTTTCGTCATAAAATCCACTTACTTCAGTTCTCTAGCCCCTCTTTTTGAGAACCTGGGCGGCACACCCCTACCCAAAAAAAGTTGAGTGCCCCCCCCCCCGGGATATGGATCTTGACTACACGTATGAAAAGCCCATGAAAAGATGTTGAATCTCAACTAAAACCCAAATTCTTTGATTGTGATTGCCAAATTCTTACAAAAGTACCCTAATCTTAACATCAGTTCTAAGAAATCACTAATTGTGACTTAATTTTCACATCGTGTAGGTTTTGGATCTACAACAGTACACTCTTTATACACAACATCTCTAAGGAAGCGTTTGGCAACTATAAGATTAGAGTTACTGTCGATTTCCAGGGCCGCGACGTTCACCTTCTTGTTTTAACCGAAAGTAAGTCAACAAGAACAAGTACAAAGAACAAGAACAAGAACAAGAACACCAGGGACATGAACAACAAGAATAAGCACAAAGAATACAAACACCAATAAACATGATAAAGGGAACAAGAAAAACAAGAACAAGAACAAAGAACAAGAACACAGATCAAGAACACTAGGAAATATAACAGCAACAAGAATAAGAAGAACAAGAACAAGAATAAGAACAACGAGAATATAAACAAGAACAAAAAGAACACCAACACCAAGAACAAAAAGAACAAGAACAAAAGGAAAATGAACAACAAAAACAAAAACAAGACAAACAAGAAAACAAACTAGAACAAGAAGAACAAGAACAAACACAAACAACGAGAACAACAAGAACAAGTACAATGAAAAAGAACACTAAGAAAGAGAACAAAACAAAAACATGAACAACAAGTACAAGCACAAAGAACAACACCAAAAAGGGGAACAAGAAGAACAAAAAGAACAAGAACTTGAAAAACGAGAACAAGAACAAGAAGATCAAGAACAAGAACATTAAATTAACAACAGGGAAGCACAAAGAACATGAACACCAAGAACATGAACAACAAGAACAAAAACTCAAAGAAAGAGAACAACTACAGCAAAACAGCAACAAGAACACGAACAAAACACGACTAAAACAACAACAACAATGACCTATAAAACATTGTTAGATTCAAACTGAACGTGTAGAGATATTAGCCTCGGAAGACTAGAAGGATTCTCAAATCACGAAAGTTGCCGGTTCGAATCTGGGTTTTTTCTTCTCTTAACTATTACATCGATTTTCTGTTTACATCAGATCCTAAACCACCAGTGGACCGCTTACATGGTTTAACCATACTTGCAGCAACCGTTGTTGCTGTCATTGTATTGTTGGCAGTATTGGAAATCATTTACTACAACACAAGACGAGAGCTGAAATTATATTGGAAAGACCACTATAGCAACGAATGCAAAAACGGTAAGCTAGTTTCAGTCAGTAGTATAGGATGTATCCATTTGGGTACTTATTGTGTGGTGCCTGTGGTGCATTCAGTACAGACCGTAACCAAAAATTATACAATTGCAATTATGTCGCCAAGAAAAGAATTAAACGCTGCAGTGTTATAATGTTCCTAGTGCAAAATAAATTATATTATTGGTGACCAAAATCAATTAAGTTAGGGGTTATAACTGCTTTTGTTTAAAAGTTATGCCCAAGTTCAAACAAAGAGGACATTGAGTTGCAAAGTGCAATGTTACTTCGTCTATGTTAATGTAATTATTTGTTTGTTTGTCATTCATGATACCACTCCACAACACTGACAAATGACCACATTGATAAAAACGTCCAGATGGCAAGGAAAGTGACGTCTACATATCATACAGTCACGAATCTGAGGAAGATCTAAACTTTGTAGTCAATGTCTTGAAAGTTGAACTGGAAAAGAGGGGCTATGTGGTGATCATACGGGACATAGATCATCGACTAGGAACCGGTAAGTATGAGTAGTATAGTATGTATCCATTGGGTGTTTATTGTGTGGTGCAATCAGTAGTATGGGTAAAGTTTTAGTCAGTACTATAGGATGTATCCATTGGGCCCGCCACTGGGTCCTTATTGCGTGGTACCTGTAGTGCAATCAGGACTCCAGGAGTATGGGTAAAGTTTGAGTAAGTATAGTAAAGGATGTGTGTTTGTTGTGGTGCCTGTCGTGCAATCAGTAGTACGGGTAAGGTAAATAGATCATAAATCATCAGGTAGCAGTAAAGTTAGTAGATTGAAGAAGTATAAGAAGTAATATTATTTGGACACGTTTTGGTCATGTTTGTGAGGCGAAGAGGTGCAACGCACGTGAAACAAAGGAAGATCTTAAAGGTGTAACCACATTATCTTAGTTCCCCACTAGCGAACCATACATAGTAAAACAATCAAGGCTGTTTGGACAAGGCAAGTCAAGGTTGAATTTGTTCAGAGTAACAGGGCCTGTCACTCTGGCTAATTCTAATTCCTCTAATTTTAGTAATGGCTATTGTGTCATCCAGCTCATTATTACATGAAATTATGACTCAACCTCCCTGGCTGATATTTCCAGCAGAGATTTGGCGTGGTTGTGTCTTTAAGTTCGTTTTCAATGTTTTGAATATTGGGCCGGAAAATAAGAGATATGGGCTTTGAGCCTCCGGGGAATGGCGCATCACAAATACTTGTTTGTGTGTACAGGGTGTCTCAAAAAAACCCGTGCACGTGTTTACCCAGCATATTGACCGTGAACTTAAAGAATTTGGTGTAACTATTGTATACATATTGATAGCCATAACGGTTAGCTTTCATATTCCGTTTATTTCATCTGATTTGGTTTTGTCAATCTTGAGATATGACCAATTAACTAAAGCTACCTAAAGTCAACGTTGTGCCACTTTACAGTTTGCAATGAATAGAAAGGGTTACTCCGGAGAGGGGGGTTGTTACCACCGGGGTTACCACCCTCTAAAAAAAATCCAATCCGAAATGCAGAGTATGCTTTTATTTGGGTACCATGTTATAGCTAGAGGTTCCCTCTATCTGTACATACTAAAACAAGTACAAACATCCCACGCATGACGTCACAATGACGTCACCAAACAGGGCCGACCTCAAAATCCCGCCGTATTCGCTGGACACTGAAATATCATAGAAATCTTCGCCAAAAAAGTTCTAAATATCGGAATTTCACCCGGTTTTTTGCTTATAAGTGATGGAAATGGTGTTTTTAACATAAACCCATGCTAAAATATTTCAGGAACACACAATAAAAATATTTGTCAAAATGGCAATTTTTTTTGTTTGTAAGGTGGCAACCATCCCCCTACTATCGGACTTTGACGGCTTACCCTACCCCCGGGTAAGGTGGCAGCCTCAATTTGTTTTCGTCAAAATGAGTGCAGGGAATGTAAAAGCGATCACCTAGACGCCCTAGGTCACTGTTTTTGCGTTCTAGCGCAATCGGCGATCACCCTCCCTTAAGAGGACGAGGGTTTTAATGCTTATCTTAAGCATTCTTTCCGTAAAAGTGGCACAACTTCGATTTTAGATAGCTTTAGTTAATTGATCATATCTCAGGATTGACAAAACCAAATGAGATGAAATAAACGGCATATGAAAGCTAAGTGTTTGGTGTATCAATATGTATACAATTGTTACACCAAATTCTAGAAGTTCATGGTCAATAAGTTGGATAAACACGTGCACGGTCTTTTTTGAGACACCCTGTATATCATGGGGTATATAGATAATCGATCGGGAAACTTTGAGTATGGTAAATGTATCAGTAATACTAAAGGGGTAAAAAAAAAAGTAAGTCCCCCCTAAACTTTGATCACGTTTATTTGCATAACTCTACAAATAGTTAAACGTTTTGAGAGATTGAAACACTTATGAAAAGCAAAAACACCTGGCTACCCATAGACACCTGGCTACCCATATCCATTTCAATATCATTATTACTTTTCCCAAAATAGTCACATTTCACAAAAATGATGTTTTAAAAAAAATGGCACTTTTCAAGATTTTATACGAGTTTGCGTGCATAAATCAACACAAAATTAGGCGTTTTAAAAGATTGAAACATTTATGAAACGGGATAACCCTTGGCTACCCAAACACAGTTTCCCCTTTTCAATACCATGCTTACTTTTATCAAAACAGTCACATTTCCCAAAAATGATGTTTTCTGAAACGTGGCACTTTTCAACGTTACAGGGAAGTTATTGACGTGAATTGGCTAGTCATGGATGAAATAAAATCATTTTATTTTCAATTTCAAATAAGGACCAGCTAAAAAAAGAAAAGACTTTCTTTTCATTGAAAATAAAGACAATTCAAATTAATTTTAAACAGCACTGGAGATATTTTTGTAACTTTCTTGCATAAGATTTTGAAAATTGCCACTTTTTCTGAAAACATAACTTTGGAGAAATGTGAAAGAAATGTGAAAGAAATGTTTTGGAAGAAGTAAACATGCAATTGAAGAAAAAAAACTTGCAATGGGTAGCCAAGCTGTTTTTTTTTTAAACAAACGTTTCAATTTTTCAAAAGGTACATTTGTGTGTGGAGTTATGCAAACAAACGCGATCAAATGTTAGGGGGGTGGGGGGACTTATTTTGTTTGACCCCTTTATATCATACATGTCATGTCATGTGGGAGATAAAAGACTTGTTAGGCCTCGGCGTATTCATTAGTCACACGGGGTGTAGTCCCTACATTCTTTTGATGATAGAAATCATCGGGAAGATATATAGAAGAGATTATATAGGTATCCTTAAAATAGTCGTATTCCAAAGTTTGAGTTGCATAATTGCAATGGTTCTTATCTTAGAAGCACAAGGTGATATGAAATTTGCCCAGTGGAACATATCTTGCGCCAACAAATGTACAGAAATAATGAGAACAATATGGGCTTTCTTCTGATGGCAAAATATGTTGATGGGCAACAAAAATGCTAAAAGTGATAGGAACATCCATCCTTAAGTAGTATATTGGAGGTGTCTTTCGACATTATCATTTCTCTTCTTGTTTTTCAGGTGTTCACGATGAGATCGTCCAGTCGTTAGAAACCTGTCGGCGTTGCATCATGATTATATCGCCAGACTACCTAACATCGTGGATAGGCGACTATGACGTGAGCGTAATGATGGACAGAATGGGAGATAACTACAAACGACTGCTTATCCCAATCATGTACAGAGATATTTCAGAGGCGATCAAAACGGATCAAAACCAGTTGTTGCAACACATTCTGAACAATGTCCGGTGTCTAAAATGGCCAAATATTATACAGATGTCAGAGGTCAAATCTGATTCTGATAACACTACGCAGAGGTCAAGCGACTACCATGAAACTAATAACATTCAAGGTTCAAAGGTCACCTCGGAAGGTAGCAACAACCAAGGGTCAAAGGTCGATTCTGAACCCAATAACGAAAATAGCAAGAAAGTTGCGCAAAAGATTTATATATTTGTCAAAGAATTGCTATTGCGCATGCCCCCACGACGATTTACCCGCCGCTATGCCCAGGGTGGCGTCATAGGTACAAGTATGCAGACGCCGGGTGCACGGACAAGTCATCTTGAACTGATTGCGCACGGAGAATTTCCATCTTGAACAGCGCCCCCGTCGACATTGCTGCAGAATGGACAGGCCCCCGCCCCTCACTATATCCTAATCTCGGTCATTTCACGTCGGCAAGTGATAATGTGATAATTTAAGAGCTCCTTGTGGCCGTAAGTTAACTCTCATATTTTGGTATAAGTCGGTCACGACTTTGACATTTGAATTAAGATTCAGGTTTTGTGATGGAGTCTATGAATTGCTTTTACGTATTTAAAATCAGTATTTGTACCCAGATGTCTTTAAAATGGACTCCGCTCCTCATCTGATACTACCACAAGGCTCTTAGTTCCACGCTCAAGAAAGAGAGCTGGTGATCATTCGTTTGTTGTTGCCGCTCCACGGCTCTGGAATTAGTTGCCAATTCAGTTGAGGGAGGCGGTGTCTGTGCCTGTTTTCAAACGTTTGTTGAAAACGCATTTGTATAAATGTTAGGTGTTTGTCTTTGTCTTTTTGCATCATTTTTGCCTGTTGTAAGGCGCGGTGTTCTTTCTTTGTAGAGCACCATATAAGTACAGATTATTAACCCTAACCCCCCTGAGTGCTAAAAAATGCTAATCCAAAGTCCCTCTCCAAACGCATGCGCCGTCGGTTTTCGATGACGTAGTTAACCGAGCCTATATAATGAGTGCAGTATACTGCACGAATGTGTAGCTGAGGGCCGTGGCTTAGTGGTGGGAAGGTGGGGCTTGAGAACGGAGGGTCCCCGGATCGAATCCCGGCCGGTTCCCGGAGATTTAGTTGGTGTTTTGTCCTCGAAAATTGTGATCCCGGTCAAAAATCCTAAACCGGGGTTAGGGTTATGGTAAAAAAAAAAGGAGTTTTTTTGTGTGTGTTCTATTAACCCTAACCCCCCTGAGTGCTAAAAAATACTAATCCAAAGTCCCTCTCCAAACGCATGCGCCGTCGGTTTTCGATGACGTAGTCAACCGAGCCTATATAATGAGTGCAGTATACTGCGCGAATGTGTAGCTGAGGGCCGTGGCTTAGTGGTGGGAAGGTGGGGCTTGAGAACGGAGGGTCCCCGGATCGAATCCCGGCCAGGTTCCCGGAGATTTAGTTGGTGTTTTTTCCTCGAAAATTGTGATCCCAGTCAAAAATCCTAAACCGGGGTTAGGGTTAATAATAATAATAATAATGATGATGATGATGATGATGATGATGATGATGATGATGATGATGATGATGATGATGATGATGATGATGATGATGATGATGATGATGATGATGATGATGATGATGATGATGATGATGATGATGATGATGATGATGATGATGATGATGATGATGATGATGATGATGATGATGATGATGATGATGATGATGATGATGATGATGATGATGATGATGATGATGAGGAGGAGGAGGAGGAGATGATGATGATGATGATGATGATAACACCACACTAACACTAATAATAATAATATGAGATCTTGATACGAAAGTATGAACATATATCATGTTGTTATTGTGGAGAAATAATTAAAATAATATTTAAAAATAGTAGAGCTTGGCAAAATCTTTGTCATTTCGAAATTACTGTGTATATTGCATAGGGACCACCCAGCTCAGTAGCATGTTCTGATGTGACCAGTGCAGACTTTACTAGCAAAAGGCAATCTACAGGGGCTAATTTTCAAAATCAAAATCTGCTCTAGAGATGCTTTATTGTGATTTATACTCAAAATGTTAAACTTTTGATTTTACAATATCTGAAATAGCACTAGTTTCTAAAACAAATTGAAGTTCACAGTTTAAATTTCTTTACACAACAACTTTCAAAGGTCGCACTTTGGGCTGTTAGCTTGCACTTGCGTGTACTACCATCCAACCGACAAACCACTGAGTTCAAAGGAATGAGGAACGCACAAGTCTACCGTAGTTATAAACATCTATAAACATATCCCCAGTACAATGAACCACATTTCATTGTACCGACTTGGACATTTTGAATTCAGATTCAGGTTTGTGATGGAGTCTATGAATTGCTTTTATGTATTTTTAAAACAGAATTTGTACCCAGATGTCTTTAAAATGTATATGAGATCTTGATACGAAAATGTGAACATATAATTATCATGTTGTTATCATGGTTATTGTGGAGAAATAATTAAAATATTATTAACAAAATAGTAGATCGTGCATTACAATTCGAAATTACTGTGTCATCATTATTGCATAGGGGATCACCCAGCTCAGTCGTATCATGCTGATGTGGCCAGTGCAATCGGTCTTATAGCCAAAGGCAATCTAGTCTTGCCAGTCCTGCCTCTTCCAAGTTCCACCTTCCAGTAGCCACTTTAGGCTAATTTTCAAAACCAAAATCTGCTCTAGAGATGCGTAAGTAATAAATTCCAGTGAAATTGGTTACGCTCCAATAAACAGCAAAAAACCGCTCGAATTTGGCGTAATCATACCCGATACCATGGTAACGCGTCGCGTGCATGTTTGCGCAAGGGCGCCAGTGCCGCGAGCGCTATAATACGTACTCCTACACCCGGCCCACCCGTACGGGCGGGGAAATATAAGCCACACGGGAAATGGTTTAAGATATAGACCTAAGGGTTACATACATGTAGTAATCCGGGATAGTAATGCGGTACCGTCGGCATGGTCGGGTGGGGGTTAAATCACGGGAAATGGTTTGGATAGGAAATCTAGGGGTTATATAATGATGTGGTACAAGTACCATTTGTGGGGTTTAACAAAGCGACCTGTTTGGGGTGGGAGAGGGGGTAGGGGTTAATGAATAATAATAAGCCATGAGCCACGTGACCGGGGTTGATGTCGTAAGTACCGTCGGTGGGGGTAGGGGTTAATAAAGTAAGGTGGCATAAACCATGCATAAACATAGATTTATAATTAAGTATAATGCATAGGAGGGCCATGAGGTAATGAAATAACGTGGTTTCTTATAAGAATAAACCATGGGATATAGCTTGGGGAAGGGTGTTAATGAAGGAAGCCCTATGGTATAAGCCACAGAGCAAAGCTGCAACGGGAAGGATATCAAACGGAACTGAAGGAAGACATATGCGATGGGAATACGGGAGGAAAGGTTAAAAGTATCATGGTAAAATGGTAAACGGTCAATATAAAAACGATTATGAAAATTACAAGGAAGAAAACAATAACCCTTTCCCCCTCAGTCTCCCCTCTCCCGCTATCTATATCACCAGAGCAGTTGAGCGCCAGAAGGCCGTAACTCAATTTTTGGGTAAATTAATATTTTTGGTACATAAATAATCCATATATCCTAGATTTTCAGAACCATAAAGAGATAACTCATAAACCAATTTGACTAAAATTAGAGTTATAAGTTGGTTGCTACAGTGTATTGTAATTAGTTCCAAATATTTGAAAGTCGATTATCTCAAAATAGCATTTCTTGAGTTACGGCCTTCTGGCGCTCAACCCTCGATATATTGTACAGGCAGACTGACATGCATGGTTTTCGACATCGGTTGATACAGAAAATGGAGTACGTTCACCGGCCATGCATCGGTTAAAGGATGAAATAATTTAATTTAAATATGAAATCCGTATTTATGTTATAAATCAATACGAATTTGAATTTAAAGACATAACCACGCCAACTCTCTGCTGGAAATATCAGCCGGGGAGGTTGAGCCATACATTCATGTAATAATGAGCTAGATGACACAATAGACTTTACTAAAATTAGGGGAATTAGCCTAAGTGACAGGCCATGTTACTTTGAACAAATTCAACCTTGACTTTCCTTGTCCTAACAGCCTTGATTGTTTTACCATGTGTGGTTCGCTAGTGGGGAACTAAGAGAATGTGGTTACACCTTTAAGGCAAATGTGTCCAGTGTATGTGGGTTTTTACGTCGCCTTATCCATTTAGCCCTTCCGACCTCGGCTGCCCACCTCATAGTCACCCATGGAAAGGTTTCAACGAGCTGCACAAGTACAATCTTAGTAAATGTGCAACCGATGTTGCTCTTAACACTTTCCACGCGGCAGGCAACTGCAGACGACATTCCAAAAATTCACAAAATGTTTCAAAAATGTCAAAATTATTGAATTTTATCACTAAATTTTGAATCATCATGAGAAATGCATTGAAATAAGTACAAACATTACTAGTATTGGTTCAGTATTTCTTGAGATAGCCTTTGAAATTTGGGAAAGGAATCTGACAAATCTGTTTTGCATTTGGTAAAAATAGAAGCCGCGTGGAAAGTGTTAATGTCTAGTTACGTGGACTAAATGTGTGTACAAATAATTATATTGTCTGCTGTGGCATGGGTTTGGTGTGCTTTCTGATGCCATGAGAGTTCATGATGTCAACCTAAGAAGAGTATACACTCTTAGAAAAAAGGTTATTGATTGTCCTGTATGTAGAGCCCACACCCGCAGTGAAAAACGGTTTTATAAATTCAAAACTTCAAGAAAGGAGCTTTCGAGAACCAATGTAGGTTATAAACACAAAGCCTACCCTTTTAGATTCTTCCTAGAATCGGTCCTAGAACCATTTTGGGTAATTCCTAGAACCTTTAAAGGTTCCACATACAGGAAAATTCAAGAATCTTTTTAGGTTCTACTTGGAATTCAAGAACCTTTTAAGGTTCTACTTCGAACCTTTTTTTTCTAAGGATGTATTAACTATTATGGCTACCAAAATCAGTAATAAATGGCACTTCGAAATGTCGAACCTCGAAATGTCAAATTATTGACTTGTTATACCAAATTCACCAAATTCAATGTGAGATATCACATCTCATTTTCCTCCAAGCTCATTGTTTGCCAGATACGGTCTGTTCCAGAATGATATACACCTAACACAAAAAGTCCCTGACCAGGTGCTTTGATGTTGGCCAATCCAAAATCAATAATCGGTACGAAAAATCTGAGATTCGTATTACTTGTATTAATGGAATATAAATAAGTACAATATCATCATCAGTTGGAGGGATCACATCCCAAACAGCGTGGTATATGGCGATATCCCCTATAACATCAATAATCAGGCAGCGCCGTTTATGTTTCGCTGGCCACTGCATGCGAACAACCAACCAGCCTATCTCCCGTCTAATTTTCTGGACCCCTCCTGGTGGGAAAGCTAACAGAGGCAGAAGACACCTTCAGTATCCTGATACCGTCAAGAATGATATGGGTTTAGATCCTCCAGAGATCCGCCAACTCATGAATGACAGGAAAGTCTGGGCCCAGTACGTTGCGATTGCTTCCTCCGTTTCGTCCACGGACGACCAATGATGATGAAGTACAATATATACAATACCTGAATTGAAAAGGTGAAGCTGTTGGCCTGAAAGTCCTGATTAGAAAGTTTCATGTTCAAATAGGGAAATTGGGCGGATTATCCAGTCCTGCCACTTGCCCGTGAGAAACTCTTGTTGCAATATGTGCATGGGTATGGTTATGGTTTCTCTTTGGTGTGAATCTTTTCATGTACAGTCTTGCCACTTGCCCGTGAGAAACTCTTGTTGCAATATTTACATGGGTATGGTTTCTCTTTGGTATGAATCCTTTCATGTACAGTCTTATTACTTGCCCGTGAGAAACTCTTGTTGCAATATTTACATGGGTATGGTTTCTCTTTGGTATGAACCCTTTCATGTGCAGTCTTGCCACTTGAATCTGAGAAACTCTTGTTGCAATATTTACATAGATATGGTTTCTCTTTGGTATGAATCCTTTCATGTACAGTCTTGCCACTTGCATCTGTGAAACTCTTGTTGCAATATTTACATGGGTACGGTTTCTCTTTGGTATGAATCCTTTCATGTGCAGTCTTGCCACTTGCATCTGAGAAACTCTTGTTGCAATATTTACATGGGTATGGTTTCTCTTTGGTATGAATCCTTTCATGTGTAGTCTTATTACTTGCATCTGAGAAACTCTTGTTGCAATATTTACATTGGTATGGTTTCTCGTTGGTATGAATCCTTTCATGTACAGTCTTATCACCTGCCTGTGAGAAACTCTTGTTGCAATATGGACATGGGTATGGTTTCTCTTTGGTATGAATCCTTTCATGTACAGTCTTGGCACCTGCCTGTGCGAAACTCTTGTTGCAATATGGACATGGGTATGGTTTCTCTTTGGTATGAATCCTTTCATGTACAGTCTTGGCACCTGCCTCTGAGAAACTCTTGTTGCAATATGTACACGGGTATGGTTTCTCTTTGGTATGAATCCTTTCATGTGTAGTCTTGCCACTTGCATCTGAGAAACTCTTGTTGCAATATTTACATGGGTATGGTTTCTCTTTGGTATGAATCCTTTCATGTGTAGTCTTGCCACTTGCATCTGAGAAACTCTTGTTGCAATATTTACATTGGTATGGTTTCTCTTTGGTATGAATCCTTTCATGTACAGTCTTATCACCTGCCTGTGAGAAACTCTTGTTGCAATATTTACATGGGTATGGTTTCTCTTTGGTATGAATCCTTTCATGTACAGTCTTGGCACCTGCCTGTGCGAAACTCTTGTCGCAATATTTACATGGGTATGGTTTCTCTTTGGTATGAATCCTTTCATGTACAGTCTTGGCACCTGCCTGTGCGAAACTCTTGTTGCAATATTTACATGGGTATGGTTTCTCTTTGGTATGCATCCTTTCATGCACCGTCTTATCACTTGCATCTGAGAAACTCTTGTTGCAATATTTACATGGGTATGGTTTCTCTTTAGTATGAATCCTTTCATGTACAGTCTTGCCACTTGCATCTGAGAAACTCTTGTTGCAATATTTACATGGGTATGGTTTCTCGATGGTATGAATCCTTTCATGTACAGTCTTAATACTTGCCCGTGAGAAACTCTTGTTGCAATATTTACATTGGTATGGTTTCTCGTTGGTATGAATCCTTTCATGTACAGTCTTATCACCTGCCTGTGAGAAACTCTTGTTGCAATATGTACACGGGTATGGTTTCTCTTTGGTATGGATCCTTTCGTGTCTTATCTTACCACTTGCATGTGAGAAACTCTTGTCGCAATATTTACATGGGCATGGTTTCTCTTTAGTATGAATCCTTTCATGTACAGTCTTGGCACCTGCCCGTGAAAAACTCTCGTCGCAATATTTGCATGGGTATTGTTTCTCTATCCTTTCATGTAAAGTCCTGGCACTTCCTCGTGAGAAACTTTGGCTGCACTTGTACTTGGTCTCATACCAGTAGGGATGCAGCCATTTCTCGTGTTGACGGATATGAAAGAGGTACCGAGAAACGCTGTTGTAAAAACATCGTCTGCAATACTTGCAGATATGTGGTGGCATATTGTCCCATTTCCGTGCTGGTCGTTGTTTCATTTTGTCTGAAAGTGAAATAATCATAAGCAATAATATTCAATCATATCGGATTCTATCCAAAAAAAATTAGCAAACCTACAAAATCACTAAAACACTTCCCAGCTTGACTACAGCTACAGAGTCTCATGTCGCAATAGTTAGTTCTGTCGTGCACTGATCTACAATCAAGGAAAAAATGGTTGGCACACTTTGTCTTAATTACGGGAAAAAACCCGCCCCTCTCCCCGGAGGCAATGTTGATCCGAGTCATATTATCAGAAGCCATGGTAGGTCCCCCAACATTGATTGATGGGGGATGGGGAAGGATATAAGAAAGGGGGAGACTTTTGCTTTCTATTAAACAGTGCTATGTCCCAAGTCTGATCTCAATTGCGAGCACAGGGATATTTGTAATAAGTTGCGTCAAGTGTGCCAACTATTATTTTCCTTGATTGTAGCGGCATTTATAATCTTATTGCACACTAAAATGTTTCCATGAATGTCATTTATTTTATACCATGTATTTTACATGTAAAATTCTTCCTAGGATAATAAATACTAAACAAAACAATAAAATAAATTTAATTTGTCAGTCAGCAAAATAACACTAGTAAAACGATTAAGTGTGCGACCTGACTCGATCGCTCCAGATTTTTCGCCCTGCCCTCCAAGTTGTGTCCCCGGTTGTGTTATGTGTAAAACAGAATAATAATATCCATACATGATACCGGTCACTTCGGCCTTCCGCAAAGTCGTCCTCGTAGAGGTCGGTCTATCGCAAAGTCGATCGTCCTACCGCAAAGTCGTCCCATCGCAAAGTCGTCCTAACGCAAATTAGTCGTCCTTAATGCAAAGTCGTCCTAATGCAAAGTCGTCCTGAGGCCCAATAATGGCTGGTGCCCATATCAATTGAAGGCCACATTCCAGTATGAACGCAAGTATAAAATAAAAGTTACAGACCATGTTAAAACGTGTCTGCTGTGTGGAGCTCACGGTCAATACTAAAACAATCGACTCTTCCAAATTTAATAGTGTTGATTTCCCAAAGCCGGCGGCCGCAACTAATACACTTAAAGTTCTCGTAAATCTTTCCGATGCGCATCGACCTCGCAAATCCTTATATAAATTGTACAATATTGTCAATTATTATAAATAGCATTAACGATTTTGATAAGTTGGTAAATGATCAGGATGCTATGAGTTGTTTTTAATCCGTCGTTCGCTAACTTCATCTTTAAACAGTTAATACTAATAGCATACTTCGCATCATCAAAACAGTTTGCAAACGAGGCATCGGTCATTCTTGTGTTCAGGATTCATGCGTTGCCTGTATCGCCATTTACCGGAACTAGTACCGGAACTCTTGTGTCAACTTCGATGAACCATTTCACAGATCATCATGATGAACCGTTGATTGATGCGTGACCATACTACTTTTTGATTTGGACATCCTCAAGATCGTTGGTGCATGACATAAGCATGGCAATCAGTGGACGAGTTAGAGCATAAATAATCAAGACTGTCAAGACAGGGATGGATTATTTTGTTTGAAGCTGTGTTTCGGACCAAGGTCGCTCAACACGAAAGCCTGTCACGAAATAACTTCTCAACATCCATAAATAATACGCCACTCTCGTTCCCAAATCCATTAAATCGCTAGGAATCGCTGGGAATCGATTTCAAAAGATGTGCTATTGTCCATCGCGGTCATCATAGGTTGAGTTTACATGTCAGTCAGTTGTCCGGTCACTCATTCAGCGTCATTTGATCCCTGTTTGTAGTCCCGAGGTCAAACTACTTTTATCGCAAAGTAGGTTCGAGATTTCGCGTGACTACGGTCTTCTTACGCGAACAGCTGATCGACCTGCTGTCAAAAGTGCCCAGATGTAGCAGAATTTGCAAAACATGGCAGTGTAAGTGCATAGGTAGGAAAATTCTCTACATTTACATACCAACTTCGACTACTTTATCGCAAAATATCGCAATGCTATGCCAGATCAATGGGAAGACTTTTGTCGTCATTTTGCAGTAACTCGTATTATTTTAGTCGAATTTTTTTTCTTCCGGTAGATCATTTACAAATTACATCTGACAAGCTGACGATGAAGAAAAGGCAATGAGCTGTAAAATGATGCAATTCTTCGGGGACGTGAATACATGAAAGATCAAGAAAGTCGATGGAAAATGGGCTCAAATCTTGCGGAATTTCAAAGAAGTCTATTCTACGAGGGGCGGTCAGTAAATAATGAAAGTGATCATGGTATGGGATGCATGAGTGATTCTATTGAGGCGATAATGTGATCAATACAAAGTATGAACCTTTGTCTTTCAAACAATACACTTTTGGATTGTTAGATACCTTTGGTTATGTAACGTCATTAACATAAACACAATAGGTTTCAGACACTGACTGAAATCTGTCAATTATTTGGCTGGATATGTAATATGTTGAATATGGGTTGATTGATACATTTGCGTATATCTCGGCAATGCAAGCATAAAAACAGATAACACTTGGCACATGGTTAGAATACACACTTATCTCTGTTTGACACCCTTTTTTTAGATCTGAATGCCTTAATACGAACAAGAAGGGACCATCTCAAATACGCTTTTATTTAGCAAAATCCGCAATAATATACCTTAGAAAACAACAAAGGATAAAGAACAATGGAGGGATTATAATTTAATAAATTGTTGTGGGATGTAAAGCAATAATAGTGGGGATTTCAAAAGGAGCTGTTCATAAAATTTCCTCAAACCATTGAAATTATATGACGATTACCTACACAATACATATCTAGTAGCTCTAAAGATGACAGTAATAAGAGAGGTTGTGGCAGCCATCTTTGATTGATACATTCCTGTATATCTTCATTTTGACTATCACAATATGTTTACAAATTGATTTAAGCATTTTTCATTATTTCTGATTAGAATTTGAAGGCACAGTAAGCTTTTATCTGGTAAATTTCATGATTTTAGCCATTTTGGGCCCGTTTCAAAATGATCTGCCGTCTGCGCATGCGCATTTTCTCTGCAGGTTTCATGCGAATAAGTTCGGATAATTAGTTAACTATCATATGGAATCTTCCAAACTGGTTAATTGCTTACATTTTTCCTAAATTGTTTGATTTTCCGCAATATTAGTGATTCACTGACTGGGCATTTTTTAATGAAAATTAGCTATTTGAAATACTGATATTTGTATACCTTTTATTCAATTGCTTCTCCTTACTTTTTCCTCTTATACTACACATTCCAAATTACACAGGGATTAAAGTTATTGTCTTTTGTATCATATTTATGCGAAAAAAATCGGGATTTACCTGCTTCTGATGTCATGTTATGCAATCTTCTTACCACGTGTTTCATAAAAACAATTCAAATTTCCCGCCAAATAACTGATTTAGCAGTGTCCCAAGTGTACTTACTTTGAGACAATGCTATGACGTCATAGTTCACACTTAAAAATTCCAAAACTGTATTGTTTGAAAGACAAAGGTTCATACTTTGTATTGATCACATTATCCCCTCAATAGAATCACTCATGCATCCCATACCATGATCACTTTCATTATTTACTGACCGCCCCTCGTATTTATTGCTTAATGTAACTGTACAATAGAATAAAGGACAATTCATTGTATTACATCATAGACTTGGTGCAGGGCTGGTACCTTACACTAATTACATTTGTACACGTTTGTATGTAGTGCTGAAGTGTAACAGGTATAATAACAAATGTTCTTTTTTTCAAATTTAAAGGGACACTAAGAGATGTGTTGGAGGCTGCGCCCTCAATTATGATAAAAACTGGGATTAGTATATATTTATAATTGTATTACATGTATGAACTTACACCTATAAGGATTAAGAAAAATCAGCCCTCTTTGTACAAGAAAACGTCGATTCAAAAATGCTCGTACAGCCGGGACGAGCATTTTACGTCTGCCAGTATCCCCCTGCGTACGCGTGATACATAACGCGAACCGTTGCATAGAGGGCGTTTTTCAAGAAATAGCGATGATATTGTTTTAATCAAGTTTTGCTGTGTTTTTGTTAGTAGAAACAACAATAATGGCAATTTTTAATGTTCATCGTGAATTCTGAAGTAAATTTTTAAACATTTAAAAATTTCAACACCACTTAATGTCCCTTTAATGTTGTCAAAATGCATTTTTAAATGATAGCACGTACTACATCATGCAGAAACGGCAAAATATATATCAATCGTTTGAAATCGAGTATGGGGTAAATAAATACGGCTAGTAAAGGTCCAACTTGGCTGGTATTCCTGTTTTACTGGCAGAAATAGAACTGTAAAAAGATATGCATTAGGGGGTTAAAAATGACGGCAGAGGGCGCCATGTTGAAAAGATCTGTTACTACAGACGATGCCGGTCACAAACTATCTTGTGTATCCTTGGCCGCTGCTTATAAATGATTACGAGTGCAAACTTTATTTTCTGTTCAGAAGTACAAAGATGATATATTGGTAACAGCCTTGACGCAGGGGAAACGTCTCCAATCCACCCGCCTCTTCGATTATATTAAACAGAAAATGAATTGTGCACAAAATGAATGGTCCCAAATGGTGCTTATGGGAAATTCAGGTAATGGAAAATGTACATTAGGCCGAGAGTGAAACTGGGAAAACAAAGCATATGTTATTAATCGTGTTTGAACAGAGATAATTATGGTGAAAGGTATTCATTGACCGTTGTGTTTAATGGAACCGGAAATGATCGATTAGCAATTATAAGGACTCCTGTTTCATTTAACATGTATTTTTTTAATTATCTCTATTCAAACACAGTCAATAACCTAACGGTATAATGTATATTTCCCATTACCTGGATTTCCCATCACCATTTACTACCATTAATTTTATGTACTGTTTCATTGAAGTACCCATTCAGTGGGGTGTTAATCACCGATCCTTTGTCACTCCTTTTAACAATATAGAAAAAAGCTTTCCTCTACTTGTGTTTGGGCAAGAGCCCTTAGCTGTCTTTACAATATCCTCACATTCAGGACTTTGCTTTAACAATTTATCTTTCTCTACGACCCAGTGGCGTGCGCAAAGGGGGGGATGGGGGGGCCTAGGCCCCCCAGTTTGGTCTACAGTCGGGGGAACCTACTGCCAGTCGGGGGAAACTACTGCCAGTTGGGGGATGGACCGTCGCTAGATTTTTTTTGTGTGTGTGGAGGGGGTGTAATCCAAATAGACAAATAGTTGGCAAAATTGTACATGTAGGCGACAAATTTATGTACCGGGTTGGTATAAAAAGGAAATGTTATGGAAAAAAATGATGAAAACGCTCATAATTGTCCAATAGGCCTAGTAGTTGTTTACTTGGCTGTCTTTTTGACTGTGATATTGTGACTGTGATTGTGACCCCCCCCCCCCCCCCCCCCCCCCCCCACCCCCACACTTACGTGAAAATCACGACACGAGGTGACTGAGAAAAAAATTGGGGCTACCTTTGAGAAGAATCTGAGTCGGGGGAATTTCATTTTTTAAAGTGGGCCCCCCCAGTCACAATATCCTGCGCACGCCACTGCTACGACCTTCCGGAAGTAATGAGGAACTACAAGTGGTAGTCTAATATGTGTTAATATCGAAGGCAACAGTGGAAGACGTTCTTCAATGTTTGCTTTAAGCCAAACCACTGCTTCATACACACTTTCCTCTTTGGTGACGTTCAGACGGTCATCGGCAATTAAACTGTGACTGCCATCCTGCGCCGCTTTAATGTTCCTTACCACGTGTATGCTGACGACACCCAAATGTACGTTAGTTTTGACCCGAAAGTGCCTGGTGACTTCGACGATGCGCAGAGCAGACTAACGATGTGCATTGCCGAGGTGGCGAAATGGATGTTGGCAAATAAGCTCAAGCTGAATGACACTAAAACTGAGTTTATCCTCATTTCCTCGCCTCGACAGGTAGATTTGTTGTCTGAGGTTAACTTGAAGATCGGTGAATCTGTGATTGACCCTTCCCCCTCCATCAGAAACTTAGGAGTTACATTTGACACCTTTCTCAAAATGGATCTGCAGGTCAGTTCCATATGTCGTACGGTTAATTTTCACCTGCGGAACATTCGTCGTATCCGTCGTTTTATTGATCACGATACTTGTGCACATGCGGTGAGATCTTTAGTCCTCTCTCGGCTGGATTATGGCAACTCTCTTTTAGGTGGCATTTCTAAGTTTAATGTTCAGCGCCTGCAAAAACTTCAAAATCGTGCTGCGCGTCTAGTCTTTTGTAAAAATAGACGCACAAGTGCTGAACCACTCTTGCGGAAGCTTCATTGGTTGCCTGTCCAGCAGAGAATTGACTTCAAGATCTTGCTGCATGTGTATAATGGTGTGAATAATCTAGGGCCTACCTATTTATCTCAGATTTGTCCTAGAGCTGGTTTGAGATCTTCCAACGACACTCTCCGCCTTGTTGTACCTTTCAACAAACATACTAAGACTGAAACGCTTTCTCATATATCGGTCCAAGGCTGTGGAATGATCTACCACTCTCCATACGCACCGCATGCAGTGTCAAATCTTTTAAAAAGATGCTTAAAACTCATCTATTTCCGCAGGTGTAATTTGTTGGTCATTTTCGGATGCAATGCACCCTTTAAAAAAAAAAAATGTGTGTGTTTTGAATCTATGCTTTTTAATGCTTAAATTGTATCTGTATATTATTACATTGTATATTTAATTATATTTTAACCTATTTTTAATACCAACCCCAAAATAATAGTTGGACAAAAATCCTATAACACTTTCCACATACAAAACAGATTTTTCAGAGACCTTTCCCAACTTTCAAAGTCTATCTCAAGAAATACCGACGCATAGGCTAGGCATATTTGTAATTATATTAAAGCATTTCTCATGGTGATTCAAAAATATGGTGATGTAGTTCAATAATGTTGACATTTTTGAAACATTTTGTGAACTTTTGGAACTGTCGTCGCAGACGACTGCCGCGTGGAAAGTGTCAAAGAATGTTTCACATGTTGGTGTTTTTAGTCACAATAATTGATTCATCCCTTATTAAACATAATGCTGATCATCCTAAAAACCGTCAAGGTTCTTATTGAGCTAATTTACAACCTAAAACTGTAATACCACTTAATTTCGCAAGGGATGTAATTTCGCGAATTTCGTGAGGGACGTGGATAAGCGAAATTAAATACATACGAAATTGTCAATTTTGCATTGAAAGTAACAGTAACATTTCTGGATTCGCGAAATTAAATGCTCGCTAAAATAGCAGTAATTTTCACGTCGCGAAATTAGTGTTTACAGTAATTGTATATTGTGCCATGACCCACTGACAATCCGTGCTGAACCGTGCATGACAATATTAAACCAAGATTAAACTAAAGGCATCAAACATCTGCAGTTTATGTAACGTTATTGACTGCACAGAGAATTTCTTTTTCTTTAAAGAGGTTAAGGGCATATGGGATCAAGCCAACAATCTTATTTCTTATAATCTAAATATTTGGTCCAAATTTAATGTTGACATCGTTTTATTCGTGATGCATACTTCTAACATTGTAAATAATAGCCTAAGTTACTCAATTATGTTTGTGTTATTGCTAAACTGTGCATTATTTACGCGACTTTATTAGTAAATTTAGATACGATAACCACCCCAATTTTCTTTTTCTTTTTGAAGCTGATGCATAAGGTAATTTGACTTTTGTATTTTGGAATTATGAATTATGATTTTTTTTTTCATAATGAGTTTTAGTACACTTGCTATTTCGTTACAATGTTGTTGTATTATTATTATAGGATATATTGTATATATGAACGCAAGTAATATTAAATGCACGAGTGTTTTAAACATTATGGGACGATTTAAAATAAAAAATATGACCATAACTAACATGACAAGAATAACCCTGAACATGTTTCAAGGGGAATTTAAAGCAACCTCATTATTTTTGTATACCCCTCTTTGTTCCGGGGCCTATTTCATAAAACTTTCAGCTCTTCTTATATTGGGTTTAAAAAGAAAGAATTCTTTTTAAATCCTGAAATCTTCTTAAGTTAAGAAGATTCTTATCCTCTATTTCATAAAATAACTTAAGAAGAATATCCTTCTTAAGTTCCTTCTTAAATTAAGAAGAGTTCAGAGGCTATCTTAACTTTACCAAGGAATCCTTCTTAAAATTCTAAAATAATATTCTTCTTATCCTAAGAAGAGTTTTATTCTTGATAACATTCATCTGAAAAAAATGTGATTTTTTTACCGCCAAAATCATGAAAATCACCATTTTGGGGAAAAAATCACATTTTTGGGCACTTTTTGGTCTGTAACTCAAAAAATAAAAAATAAGATATTAAAAAAAAAAACCGCTCCTAGGGAATGTTATCAGGATTATCATAAAACTACTATGACAAAATTTAACAAAATATATTTTGAGTTATCTTTTCCAAACCTAAAATGGGTCAAAAAACATGTTTTTTATAATTTTTTCCAAAATGGTCAATTTCATTATCATGGTTGGATTCATTGAACCCTTTTCTGCAAAAAACTGTATACATTTATAAAGATTAAATGAATATTGAAGAAGTTACGGCAGTTTTACGGAGGCTGTACCTGAGAGTCCACAGCCCCCTTAATACATGTTGGGAAGGTAAACACAGACTCGTTGTGCGGGAGGAGTGGCGAATCCCCACAGCAAAATTACATAAAGAGAGATAGGCACTCCGCGCGCGAGCTTCGCTCGGTACGTCACTTTACCTTTAATACCTTTACCTATGGGTTCATAATCATTTCCCGTAAATTGGTAAATGTTTGGGTCAATTTTAATTTTGCTGGCGGCACACTCGTACCAAAAAATATCCCAGTTCCGCCCCCGGATTGGTATACGCTACACTGGTTTAGAGTTCAACACTGGTCCCCTCAACTGTGCAGTGCTTACTGTTCGATAACCGTGGCTTATAATCGTATGTAAAGGCAGGCTTTATAGGCTAGTACCTGTTTTTATTAACCAACGGATAATTTTTCTCCCGCCATTGTTCTCATGTTGTTTAAATTATTTGTATGTTTGTTTGATTGTTTATAGTGCGGACACACATGAGCTTGGCTCTTGATAATTATGACCAGCCAAGTTACCGGTAGTTTATTCAAGTCTCTTCAAGTTCACGTCCGTATATAAGAGAGCATTGACATCAAGCGCACTGCATTATATATTGAAACGACTACTACAACAGAACTGAACTATCCTGAATTCGTTTTGGAGGTTTGCTTTAAATATAATTGGTGGCAGTCTAGCTGACAGAGTGAGTCGGTTATAGGTCTATCAACTGAGTTCAACTGCATGTATCTTTTCAAAGGTAAGTAGCACTTATCAGGGTACTAATACATGTATTATCAGTGGCGGGACCAGAGGGTGTGAGGCACTAGTGGACTATCCTGAATTCGTTTTGGAGGTTTGCCTTAAATAGACTATTGGTGGCAGTCTAGCTGGCAGAGTGAGTCGGTTATAGGTCTATCAACTGAGTTCAACTGCATGTATCTCTTCAAAGATAAGTAGCACTTATGGTACTAATACATGTATCATCAGTGGCGGGACCAGAGGGTATTTTCGACGTTACATCTATGATCTATTCTGTGCACGATTGAGCTACATTTTGGCTCTAAACAAGCTTGTACCAAAGAATATTGTCTTTAGGGAAGTCATATGTGCGCGTTGCTCGTGAACATTTGTCATCTGTGTACTTTTGACCATCATAATTCCATGATTCCTTTGGTCAAATGAACCGACAGTGCCAATCTCAACCGACACGACGTCAATATGGGGGTGGGGGTCGGCCCCTCGCTCCCCCCTCTGGCTACGCCACTGCTCCCCAAACAACCGACAAATGTTTTTTTAGAGATTTTAAGCCTTTTAGAGCGAAATATTAAAATGGTTCCCCAAAAAGCTATATTTATGACCCCTTCATGACCCCCTATTCATTCAAAAGATTCATCCGCAAATGTGATAAATGTATAATTATGAAGATGAATGGAATATATCCTCTAATTAGACTACAAATTAAAGCAGCGGTTATTTACCTGGGGTCGTAACCCCATGGGGTCGTTTGGGGTTTTCCAGGGGCACGGAAACATATATATGGTCGAATCCAACGAAAAGTTTACACGTGATGTTCAGGCCTATAATAAAATAATCTATATCTTGACTATTTTATTTTTGTGTTATACGTATCCGCCTCGATGAGATGCTTCGCGCCATATATAATATGACTAACTTATATGCACATTTGGGCGTATGCGAGCTATAAACCTGCTATTTTTCACCCTTTTTACAAAATAGTTGTTAAGGTTTTATTTTAGACATATAACCGTTTAGATGAAAACGAGCTTAAGTGGAAATAATTTTGCCTGTTTGATTGGTGGATGTCTCAAGAATGCCTCTTGTAATTTTTGTTACTTTTGATCAATCCCCTGAATTGTTGTGATTTTTTTTGCTGTGGTAAGTTTTGACGTTACCTACCAATACATGTTTTGTTAAATCTCACTTTCGGGGAAGAATTCGCCTGAGGTAGTGTAATTTGTGCTGTAAGGATACCTAAATATGTTAAATACTTAAATGCATTGTCCCCATTCAAGTCGATTTTATGATAAAATTGTTAGAAATTTTAAAAGCGGAAACGATCGGTTTGGTAAAAAAAATGCATTACCTCCGAATACCTATTTAAAACACTGCCATTTTAATATAAACAGAGATTAGTGAATGATATCTATAGAATAAGTGAAGTATGATACAATGTACACGTGTGCTAAGGTTTATCATTTTGAAGGCAACATTTTGTGAAATATCAGCAATAAAAGGCTGTATTCGTAGGCAAATTTGAATTATGAACTGTTACCTTCAAATACAAATAACGATACCGTGGTACTTCCCTCTGATGTTACATACTTGTAACGACTGGAATAAAGTAGAAACGTGCGCTGCGTTCGGCAAGCAACAGAGAAGTTTTGCATTAATCTTTCAGCTTTTGTAAGTCACTTTTCACAAAATGCTGCAGTTTGCGTACAAGTGCATCAATAATTTGTTGTTGTCTTAAAAGTTGATTGAATATAGCCTCCCTCTGTCTCAATCTTGTTACTCCTATTAGTGTAGTTTTTTATGTTATTCACGCAAAGACATCCTCCGACAGTTGATTTAAATCGCAATAGGGGTGATTAATGTTTATATAAATATTCAGTAACAGCATCTCGTGCATTGACTTCATGTTGTATTCGGAGGTAACATGTATATGTAGGCAACATTCAATAATATACACGGTGCATATTGGCCCTAAATGATTTTATTTTACATACAAGCAGTGCGCAATCATACAATCTGACTGGATATATTATTAGATTTATATTTGGAGGGAAAAATTAATATTCCCTTATTAAATGAAAATAGGAGGTGTTAATTTAAATAAAATGCATGGTGTAATCACACTGGTTTTGCAGAGAACATATTTTTGTTGGAGTTAGAGTGAATGAATGTTATTTATATCCATAGATTACACGTTGATCGTCTTAAAATGGGTACATTTAGTCATAATATCCATGAAATTTCGGCTTCATAATCATTTTTTTCATATTCCATTTTGTATTCGTAGGTAACCTATATATTAGTTAATGAGCATGGTACAATTTCTGTATTGTTTTTCGCTTTCATTCGCACCTAATATTATGTAAATATTTAGCAGGAATGTATAAGACGGGAATAATATCGTTTGGTGCGTAATATTGTTTTAAACCAGCTTGTCGATATGATGTATGCGTAGTTAACACACTTCCCCTGGAATTGCAGAGAAGTGACTACTGACTGCTACTGAGGTACATAATATTGGCCATTATTGTAGTTGTATTTGAAAATGAAATTCATGTGTCACAAATATAAAATAATTGCTTCATTTTTGCTCGTGCAGGTTGTTTAATGTCACCGAAACGTATTTTAAGTGAACAAGAAATTTAGTAAAACATTTTCCTTTTTTTTTAAAGGTGGGAGGGAACCAAGGGTAGGCCTAACTGATTTCAGTCTCAAATCAAAAATTGTTCATGAATAATGCTTCCGACATTCATTAATTAGTGTAATTGAACTAAGCAGTGGTTGATTTAAAAGAAAATCACAATGAAAGGCACATGCCCGACAATATCTCTGTCGTGGCAAAACCTATTAGATTAGTGTTTTTAAATCAAACAACATTGAATTTTTAAACATAAAATTCCTATTTTGTCTACATCTGACAAAATATTTCATATTGGTGATTCTATGTCAAACGGAATCTGCCTCCGGTTGAAACTCGATAAAAACTGACTATGTACGACTTTTAGAATGATACAAATTCCAAACTAGGAAATTATATCTTAATTCTAATCTGACAACTGAATGTCTTGCTGTAAGTTGTATGTGCTTTATTCCGCTGTGGACTGAAATGCACGACATTTGAATGTTCTAGACGTTGAACATGTTCGGCTCATATTAAACTTATATATAATATAAGGTCTGATATGAAATTATTTCAAAGTATATATTTAATGAATTAAACAGCGATCTGGCTTTCGTGTGTAAAACAGCTATTCAAGATAATAACTGCTAGAAGACTCACTTGCCTCCTTCATTTAGAACAAATTGAGGAAGACAACCGGTTGTTTTATTGCTTAAACAAATAACCTAACATTCAAGACTATGAATTACAGGCAAATCAAACTGTTTGTTAAAAGAAAACCGCTTGCTTTCTAATTAATGATGGCTCGATCCAATACTTTGGATTCACACGGAAACTGAAACGTTCATTCTTAACATTCTAAAATGTCCTATAATAAACAAAGAGTAATTCTGTTCTACTAGATATTCATCCTCGTGACAAGAGAGAGACGAAGAACTAACTACAAAAAGAATACAACAAGATCCACTAAACTTGTTAAGTAGAGATTACAAGGCTGAATGATCAGAGGTATCTTACTTAAAATGTTTCTATATGCTTAATATTTTATTATGTTTAGTTTTAATGATGAACATGCTTTTTACCAAATGAGATGAGTAAGAATATTATTACTAGCGAGTTAATTGATTGTTTAACTATACCTTTACGAAATTTTAACCCAGTACGATATGTATGTTGTCATCATCTTGCCTTGTATCAGATGTTAAATATTACACACTTCTGACTGTTTTGTAGAAGTTAAACGCACATTCTTAATAATTGAAAGTCAAGCAAGAAAGACACTTACAAAATTGGATGATCAGATACGTTAGCATAATAAAACATTTTCTGCCGTAATTATCATGTGTAAATTAATATTAATCAACATTCCTTAACCAAATTAGATGATCAATAATACTAACAGTATAGGCCTAGTGAGTTTATTGATGTTTAGGATGTTTTCTTTTATATCGTAGAAATAGGAACATAGTTTTATATAATTTTAATGTTTATTTGGTTAATCTTGCTTTTTATTCAAATGTTGAATATTACGCAATTCTGATTGTTTTGTAAAAGAAGTGTTGAGCGCACATTCTTATATTATCAACTTTTACAAAATGTCCACATTCCGCTATGTACTTAAGTTTCGGGCGCATGCTCAAAATTCTAAAACATCTTGGTGAAAGTATACAAAGTGACTCAACCTCATGTTTCAAAGTATTGAGAGCCTGAAAATGCTACCTAACTGTGTGAATCTAAAATGTAAAAAAGGATGAGTACCTGTACAATTATGTCCACTTTCTATCAGCATTAGCATCTTCTGAATACAATACAATCACAAATTTGAATGCAATATGTAAATAGGTGGAATAATCATCACTTAATCAAAATATGGTACTTGTATTTGTAGGTAACATTGAGAAGCGTACCGTCAACTTCATCATTCCGCCACGTGGTCAATTGGAGAGATTAGTGATGGCACTTTTTTCCATACAAGCTTGATATGTTGACTTAGAGTGGGGAAAAGGAATAAGAGATCGAAGCATTTTGAAACTGGACCTTAAAAATCTAGCCGTGTACACTTTTCGTTGGATTCGACCATATATATAGGCTATTTAGGTTCATTCCGTTGGTTACTATTGATATTGACTCCTGTCATCAATCGCTAAAAGGTTGAACAATTTCAATCAGCCAATTTAAGAGAGTAGTAGGGTAAATTGGTGTAAAAGGAACAATGGGGTAATAATAATAATAATACAAATAATACTAACACTAATACTAATAATAATAATAATAATAATAATAATAATCAAGGGCGATTTCGCGGTAACTTAACACCAATGGAATGTCGCCAATTCAGATGTAGGCGTGACGAAGTGGGTGGTACTACGATCGCATTTTCAATATTTTGCTGATGTCCGGGGATTTTATCATGCCTAAAATATTGATGTAAATAAGGCACATCGTATTTAATTACCGGGTACCAGTGTTTACAAGTGAGAAAGAAGATTTTTACAGTCGACGGTAAATGGAACACCGACAACAACATTTCCTCAATCAAGAACAAAATCTGGCAACACCGTACCGAGTGTTTACCAAACGTCATACGTCCCTCGTTTGTTTCACACTCCAAAAAAGGCTCGCTCACTGGCCATAAAGCTGCATTTTACCTAATTAATGGTATTCGCTCTGGTGGTAAAAACACCATTAAGCACTTTTTGGCAAAGTTTTGACAAATTAAACTGTATCTACACTAACAATAACATACATGTCTTTAACAAGTAAACAACATAAAGTAATGATAAAATTATGCCAATTAATAGGTTAATGAGCTAGTTATCCCAACTGCCGTTTCATTTACCCCAATTGAACACTCTGCAATTAACAACATTTGTAGTTAGGCGTCGAACCCCCTGTTTTACGGGCGGACGGACCTGTCAAAGTAGGGTCGGTCGGTCGGTTGGGCCACCTTTTTTAAAATATTTGTTTAATATAAAATGTCACCAAAATCTGCAAGAAATTTTTCGACATATTTTCGGCCACAAAACCGATTTTAAATGATTTGAGAAGAAAGAAATTCTCTAAATTCTTAAAAAACGCAAAAAGTGGGTCGGTCGGGCCCGTAAAACAGGGTTTTTGTCCTCGCCTTAATGATTATACTATTTAATCACACAACAGGCACAAATGTTCCTCGTGAACTCTATTTTAAATCAAAGCACAAATATGTTCTCCGAATTACACGCCATGTCTTTGTTTAGAACTCATTTAAAGGTATATAGATGTACTGATTGCTGGCCCGATTTTCAAGTTGATGTTTCTATTTTACATGGAAGGTCATCCTTAAATGTGTCATATTCCAAAGTTTGCATAACTCCAATGGTTCTTATTTTAGAAACACAAGGTCACAAAACATTTTCCCATTGAGTAGTACACAAACTGGCTGGTGGTTAACCACCTTTTGCAGTAATTCACCACATTTTAGCCTATAATTTCTAAATGGAACATTTCTGGCCCCTAAAAGATTTTACAGACATAATGAGAACAATATAGGGATTCTTCTGATATCAAAATATCTTGATGTGAAAAAAAAAAAATCAACCCCAAAAAAGTGATAGGAACATACACCTTTAAGCAAGCCTCTAAATAGCTACTTTTTACTATTTTGACAAAAAAATGGCTCTGTAACTTTGTAACCACAACAACAAAAGTGACTGATTTCTTTGGGGAAAATGCCGTCTAATTAGCCAGAACCAGACTAGGACAGCCATTACATTTAACCCTACCCTAGAGAACCGCTGCAAAAGTCGTTATTTGCTTTTCATTAGAATTATTAGATCTTCATTATACAGGACTAAATGGGTAGATTTCAAGTCTCTCGAATAAATAATTTAGTAGGTATGTTTGTACATACTTTAATGCATTTCTCATGATGATTCCAAAATGGTAATAAAATTCAATAATGTTTACATTTTTGAAACATTTTGAGAAATTTTGGAATGTCGTCTGCAGACGCCTGCCGCGTGGAAACTGTTTAGTAAAAAATCGTTCCACGTGGTTTTGCGCGTCAACGTTACTACTTTAGACTATTGGCAGCATCTCCGTCTTTATTCCACAGATTTGAACGATAATTTTTTTTTTTTTGTAGCGCAAGGAATTGTTTTTCCTGGTAAGAAAACACAACACAATAATGAAATGACAAATATTTTTAATAAGGTTTTTAAAATTGTATACATTTTTTTTTGTTACAGTTTGCATTTTACTGCCGTAACATGCTGCTACTCGGTGGTCTGCTGGGCCTCAAGAATCTGTCCACTGTTCTATACCTCATCACTTACACAACCAGCTATGTAGGGGCAGGATCTATGGTAGGGGAGACGGACGCTGCATCAGTATGCACGTGTGATACGGTACATAACCCCACCTCAGGTATAAAATGGTCAGTGCATTGTTTCAAGATACATTTTGATTTAGACACCTATGGTCTACCCCACTTCCTCGAGACAGTGACGGTGACGTTACTGTTCAGATATAGTGCACGAACGCATCTTTGTACGCATAGTGTATCATAAACACCTGCGCTTCATGTAGGGCCTACATGTGTAAGGTTTCGGCGACCGGCCTACGAGGCTGGATCTTTGTCTCTCCCCGACTAATATGGAATTGTGACGGTCACATTAGTGTAAAATAGCACAGTCGGTAAAAATTGTTCAGTCGGTAAAGATATTATGCTTTTGTGAGATTGCCGAGAAACGGTTGAATCAATTTAAGGGGCGAGTGGTGCTGATAATTTCGGTGTATCTACATCGAAATGACCAAATCGTACAATTTTACACGATGGCGAATTGAGGTAAACGGTTTCAGATGGTAGTTAGTATAATTATGCCCAAGTATACGCAGGTGCAAGAAAACCTGATTTCCAGACAAATTGAGGGCATACTCCCACGCGTATCTCTCAATGCACCTTTAAGCCTGTACTTTTCCGTCTTTTCCGTAGTACCCATCATTGCATTGATTAATAAAATGGTGTAAATCTTTCAGAACGACTTTAAACAAATTGTAACTTTTGATGCACATTTTAACTTCGAAAAATATCAACAGAAAGCGTACATATTTATAATGATTCCCTCATCACAGTGCTGGAGCACTACGAGTCGAGATTTTCTTGGACGCAGTCGTTCGTCTGGTATCCATGTAAGCACAGTCCCTGTGGTCTAGTGGATTAACCAATCGCCGCGAATGCGAGAGGGACCAGGTTCGAGACAGTGTATTTTTAAGGTCTTTGTTAATTTAATTCTCGCCAGTTTGTCCGAGTCTATATATTATTTATTCATTTCACTTAGTCGGCTGGTATCTTTTACTTGATCCTCGCGTTTATTTAATTGAATTTCGCTCGTCATAGATTCTGCTAGAATCATGCTTATAGGCCATCATCAATTGTTAATATTTATAATGTGCAATATTTAATGCTGCAGGCGCGGCAATAGGCTCATCCTCCATGTCGTACGCACACCCTGCTATCCTCTACGTAGCCCGCATCACATTATGGGCATGCCGACGATTGAGGGCGTGTTGGAGATAGGCTAGCTCGGAACAAACGATGGCAGTCACGATTTGCCTAAATTTGCCATTCGTATCGGTTTAACACGTAATCGCGAATACCATCGAAAAACTCTATATATTAACATTCCTAGGTACAACTAAATTAAATAATCCCAAAACCAATGGGAAACCAACTCCACTCTAAGTGTCCTTTCTTTTCATTTTTGCAAGTTGAAAGGGGTACTAAGAGATGTGTTGAAGGCTGCGCCCTCAATTAGAATTTAAAAAAACGGGATTTCTACATTTTTACAATTGTATACAAAATTACATAGTGGGCGTTTAAAAAAAAAGTTTCAATAAAATAATAACGATGATATTTCAACATATTTCAACATTGTTTTCCATCAAGTTTTGCGGCTATTTTGTGAGTAGAAACAGCAATAATGGCCAATTATAATGATTATCTTTAATATTTAGTAAATTTGGTAAAACAAACAAGCTAAAACATATCTTAGTACACATCTGAATATCAGTTCTTGAACATGACGGGTAATTTTAAATTAATCACGTGTTTAGCTCGAAATATCATATTATACACCTCAATTTTGATGCGAAATGGTAGCAATAGGGATAGTCATAGGCAATAATATATAATACTTGACGATATTCTGGCCTTATATTATAGATTTATGATTTTTGGGGAAATAACGATAATTTAAATAAGTATTAGGTATATATTAATTCTTCGCCAACGGAATTAGCCGAGTGTTGTGGCCGAGAGGATTAGGGTGTTGGCGTTGGCAAATTATATATGTTCGAATCTCACTGGGGGTAACTTTTTCTTTTGTCTTTATTTTTGTAACAAATGGCGTTGTTTTATCAGTTAAACATTGGTAATATAATTTATACTATACAAATGCTTTATTTCCCCTCTGATACATGACTATTAAATTAATTGCAATACAATATAAGAGAAATGTACGGCTTTTCAAGACGGTGGATCACGGCGGTGTTTTTTTCTTTCCGTGTTGCCGGTGTGTTCTTACGATACCAACATGTGACCTGCCTCTTGCCTCAATGATTTTTTCGTGACCGCCATTGTCTGGCCCGGAACGGATGACTCACCATGCGTGTATTCGTGAAACTCGACACAACGCACATCAAAGGGCCAGCGTAAATATTAGTGATATTTTACGAGTGATTTTGCTCTGATCGCAGGTAAAACTGGCTCAAAGTTTGAAGGCAGCTAGCACATAATGATATAAAGAAGAAAACATTCTTGGACAAATCTATTTGGTCACCAACCTTATTAACATTTTTCCTACAGATTGTAAGCTAGCCTACATCCGCCAGGGAAACAATGAATGGAGTGGCATGGAAATAGTTATAGAAAATGGAGAGAAAACGCTTATGTGTGAAGTGCAGAATTTTTGTGATTTGCAGTGGTTTCACGAGGATATGCTCATTGTACATGAACCAGGGATTATCGAACTACAGGTCAGTATATAGCTACCAGCCAGACTCTACACCTAGCTTTAGTTAAGTGGAGAGGGTGGAAAAGGAAGAAGGAAGGAAGGGATAAGAATAATTGGAGGGAAGGATCAGGGAGGCGGGGAGGGAGCGACGTAGGGAGGGGAGTTAGCGAGTGAGGTAGGGATAAATGGGGCGAGGGAGGAGAGGGCACGATCGGGTAGGGATGGGGAAGGAATGAGTGTGGATGAGATAGAGAAGGAGGAAGCCTGGAAGGGGGGATGGATGGAGTGAGGGGAGGGAGGAAGGGTACGTAGGGTAGGAGTGAAGTAGACAGAGGATCAAGGTGTGATTAATCTATAAGCCTGATCACTGTAGCAATAAACACGTCTGATAATATTGGAATTAGGCTATAACGCATATCCTTGCTTGTTTTCATTTTTACGATAACTCTACAGGATTTCAATCAAAAATTAGTCCTACCGAAGAGCAGACTTGGTGTCGATGACGGTCTTTATAAATGTGTGGCATCGCAAGGAACTCAAGTATTGGAGCCACGAATCATCGAGTTGCAAATTATGTGTGAGTTGGTAAAATGTGTGTCCTCCCTCACCTATCCCCTCCCCTCCCCTCCCCTTCTCCGTCCCCTCACCCTCCCTTTTTCGTTTCGTCAACTGAGTGTAAACAAGATCGTAATTTCGCAGTGATAATCAAAGTCTAACGTCCTTGTTCTGCATTTATATGATTTTGTTTTAGAGCGAGCCCCAACCTTTCGATTCAAGTACTCCCTCACCTATCCCCTCCCCTCCCCTTCTCCGTCCCCTCACCCTCCCTTTTTCGTTTCGTCAACTGAGTGTAAACAAGATCGTTATTTCGCAGTGATAATCAAAGTCTAACGTCCTTGTTCTGCATTTATATGATTTTGTTTTAGAGCGAGCCCCAACCGTTCGATTCAAGTCCTCCCTCACCTATCCCCTCCCCTCCCCTCCCCTCCTCTCCCCTCCCCTCCCCTCCCCTTCTCCGTCCCCTCACCCTCCCTTTTTCGTTTCGTCAACTGAGTGTAAACAAGATCGTAATTTCGCAGTGATAATCAAAGTCTAACGTCCTTGTTCTGCATTTATATATATGATTTTGTTTTAGAGCGAGCACCAACCGTTCGATTCAAGGGCACAGTGGACTCAAAATGTGTTTAGTTAACAATTTGTTCAAATAATTCATCTGGTGATTTAACTCTATTCGTAGGAACCTGATCATTGTTTCAAGGCAGTTGACACGTAATGTAAAAGGGGCATAGCTCGACTTGTTCTGTTCCTGTTTGCGTTTGGTCAGAATAGCCTACAGATTTAGATTCGCTGTGTGTGTATACCATATATAATAACGATTTACGGTTCGCTTTCAGCCGAAGATTCCGGGATGGTGGTCATCCTGAACAACGACAACTGCCAAGCCAAAATGGCGGACATCGGTGACTCAGCCATGTTTTATTGCGAGTTCTCGATCTCCACCCCGACAAAACCTTACATTTTGCAAATAAACTGGAGTATGTATAACGAGACGGCGAATTTCTATACCCTGGACTATTTAAATATAAAGAATAGAAATGACCCGGAAGTGACGACACAATATGAAATTGCTTCCTTTGATGTCAATGATGGGATAAAAAGTGATGCGTGAGTAAAATGATATCAAAGAATAACAAGATCAAGTGCTATAAATCATTTTAAATTGTATCCATGGTAACATAAATTGAACATTCTTGTCCAAATAAGTCCTATGTGAAATCATTCTGACTAAAGTTATTCAAGTGAGTCGAAATAATGTTTATAGGATTTAGTTATGAAATATTCACAACTTTATTTTATGAAATGCAGAGACCAAGTGTCAAATATAGGCCTAAAATGTGCACACCTGAGACGAATATAGCTAAATTAGCTATATTCGTCTCAGCTGCACACGACTGTCGATAGGCCTACGTTCTCTGACTTTCACTAAATCAAAAGCTGAGCTCGAAGAAGGGTGTAACCCCATAGAAGATTTCTTGTGCAGTCCAGCATGCTTAGCACCACCACGTAGCACCACTACAGGAATTTCCCCACCGTACAAACGGCAAAACATGTGTTAAAGCAATAAACAGCTGGAGGTCGTCTGACTTCCACCTTCATAATACATGGTACAGATAGGGATCTTGACTTCACATATGAAAAGCCCATGAAAAGATGTTGAATCTCAACTAAAAAACCCAAATTCTTACAAAAGTACCCTTATCTTAACATCAGTTCTAAGAAATCACTAATTGTGACTTAATTTTCACATCGTGTAGGTTTTGGATCTACAACAGTACACTCTTTATACACAACATCTCTAAGGAAGCGTTTGGCAACTATAGAATTAGAGTGACTGTCAATTTACAGGATCAGGAAAGCGACGTTCACCTTCTTGCTTTGACCGAAAGTAAGTCAACAAGAACAAGTACAAAGAACAAGAACACCAGGGACATGAACAACAAGAATAAGCACAAAGAATACAAACACACATAAACATGATAAAGGGAACAAGAAAAACAAGAACAAGAACAAAGAACAAGAACACAGATCAAGAACACTAAGAAATATAACAGCAACAAGAATAAGAAGAACAAGAACAAGAATAAGAACAACAAGAATATAAACAAGAACAAAAAGAACATCAACACCAAGAACAACAAGAACAAGAACAAAAGGAAAATGAACAACAAAAACAAAAACAAGAAAAAACAAGAACACAAACTAGATGAACAAGAACAAACACAAACAACGAGAACAACAAGAACAAGTACAATGAACAAGAACACTAAGAAAGAGAACAAAACAAAAACATGAACAACACGAACAAGCACAAAGAACAACACCAAGAAGGGGAACAAGAAGAACAAAAAGAACAAGAACTTGAAAACCGAGAACAAGAACAAGAAGATCAAGAACAAGAACATTAAATTAACAACAAGGAGGCACAAAGAACATGAACAACAAGAACATGAACAACAAGAACAAACACACAAAGAAAGAGAACAACAACAACAACTAACTAACTACAGCAAAAAACAGCAACAAGAACAAGAACAAAACATGACTAAAACAACAACAACAATGTCCTATAAAACATTGTTAGATTCAAACTGAACGTATAGAAATATTAGCCTCGGAAGACTAGAAGGATTCTCAAATCACGAAAGTTGCCGGTTCGAATCTGGATTTTTTCTTCTTTTAACTATTACATTAATTATCTGTTTACATCAGATCTCAAACCACCAGTGGACCGCTTACATGGTTTATCCATACTTGCAGCAACCGTTGTTGCTGTCATTATATTGTTGGCAGTATTGGAAATCATTTACTACAACTCAAGACGAGAGCTGAAATTATATTGGAAAGACCACTTTAGCAACGAATGCAAAAACGGTAAGCTAGTTTCAGTCAGTAGTATAGGATGTATCCATTGGGTCCTTATTGTGTGGCGCCTGTGGTGCATTCAGTAAAGTACAGAGCGTTACCAAAAATTATACAATTACAATTATGTCGCCAAGAAAAGAATTAAACGCTGTAGTGATATAATGTTCCCTAGTGCGAAATAAATTATATTATTGGTGACAAAAATCAATTTAGTTAGGGTTATAACTGCTTTTGTTTAAAATGTATGCCCAAGTTCAAACAAAGAGGACATTGAGTTGCGAAGTGCAATGTTACTTTGCCTATGCTAATGTAATTATTTGTTTGTTTGTCATTCATGATACCACTCCACAACACCGACAAATGACCACATTAATAAACACGTCCAGATGGCAAGGAAAGTGACGTCTACATATCATACAGTCACGAATCTGAGGAAGATCTACACTTTGTAGTCAATGTCTTGAAAGTTGAACTGGAAAAGAGGGGCTATCTGGTGATCATTCGGGACATAGATCATCGACTAGGAACCGGTAAGTATGAGTAGCATAGGATGTATCCATTGGGTGTTTATTGTGTGGTGCCTGTGGTGCAATCAATAGTATGGACAAAGTTTTAGTCAGTAGTATAGGTAGGATGTATCCATTGGGCCCGCCATTGGGACCTTATTGCGTGGTACCTGTAGCGCAATCAGTTGTATGGGTAAAGTTTTAGTCAGTAGTAGTAGATATGGGGTGTGAGCCTCCGGGAATGGCGCATCACAGATACTTGTTTGTATGTACTCTCTTAATGTAAAAGAGTGAAAATGTCACTCGTTGTTCAGAGTGAAGTCATTGTCACTTGTTGTTCAGAGTGAAGTCATTGTCACTCGTAAAGAGTGATTTTTCACTCGGTGTCGAGTGACTTTTCACTCTGTGCGGTTGATGAGTTCAGAGTGAAATTATTGTCACTCGAAAAGAGTGATTTTCACTCCGTGTCGAGTGACTTTTCACTCTATGCGAGTGATCAGTTGTACCAGATTTACATAATTTGAGAGCCGGAACACAATCAAATAGAAAAATATTCAAAAACTCAAAATAGACTTTATTTAATTAAATTTAAACATAATGGAAGTGTTAATTAATTATGATATCAATGTTAATTATTTCTGCAATAATTTTAAAAGTCCAAATAATGATTTAATATCAATTACATTAATGAAACGCGTAAAAACATCATCGATAAAAAACACCATAGAAATTAGATTTAGATACTTTTACATAGAGAAATAACATGTTGATATATTATACCGTTTCACTACCGAAAGGAAGTGATAATGTAACATAGGCAAATGACAGCAATAGTTTGGATAATGACTCTTTGTTTGTTATTCAAATTTTCTATTGAATTGTAAGTTATTCATGTGAATGTGATTAAGTAATTAAAATGTTCCATTATTGTTCACTCTCAATAAGGGTGAAGTTCACTCTAAATGAGTGAAATTCACTCCTTATATATTCACTCTTTTTTCACTCCAATGGAGTGATCACTGTAGGCACTCTTCGAAGAGTGAAAATTCACTCGTTCCTGGAGTGAACAAAATTCACTCTTTTTTGGAGTGAAAATGGTTCCACTCTTTCAAGGAGTGACTTTCACTATATTAGAGTGATCACTGTAGGCCCTCCTTTGAAGAGTGAATATTCACTCAATTAGAGTCGAATTTCACTCTTTTACATTTGGAGAGTATATCATGCGGGATATAGATAATCGATCGGGAACCTTTGAGTATGGTAAATGTATCAGTATAAATACTAATACTATAGCATACATGTCATGTCATGTGGGAGATAAAAGACTTGTTAGGCCTCGGCGTATTCATCAGTCACACGGAGTGTAGTCCCTACATTCTTTTGATGATAGAAATCATCGGGAAGATATAGAAGATGTTACTGGTAGTATATAGGTATCCTTAAAATGGTCGTATTCCAAAGTTTGAGTTGCATAACTGCAATGGTTCTTATTTTAGAAGCACAAGGTGATATGAAATTTGCCCAGTGGAACATATCTTGCGCCAACAAATTTACAGAAATAATGAGAATAATAAAAATGGGCTTTTATCTGATGCCAAAATATGTTGGGTAATAAAAATGCTAAAAGTGATAGGAACATCCATCCTTAAGTAGTATTAGAGGTATTCTTTCGACATTATCATTTCTCTTGTTGTTTTTCAGATGTTCACGATGAGATCGTCCAGTCGTTAGAAACCTGTCGGCGTTGCATCATGATTATATCGCCAGACTACCTTACATCGTGGATAGGCGACTATGACGTGAGCGTAATGATGAACAGAATGGGAGATAACTACAAACGACTGCTTATCCCAATCATGTACAGAGATATTTCAGAGGAGATCAAAACGGATCAAAACCAGTTGTTGCAACACATATTGAACAATGTTCAGTGTCTGAAATGGCCAAATATTGTACAGATGTCAGAGGTCAAATCTGATTCTGATAACACTACGCAGAGGTCAAGCGACTACCATGAATCTAATAACATTCAAGGTTCACAGGTCACATCGGAAGTTAGTATCAACCAAGGGTCAACGGTCGATTCTGAACCCAATAACGAAAAAAGCAAGAACGTTGCGCAAAAGAATTATATCTTTGTCAAAGAATTGCTATTGCGCATGCCCCCACGACGATTTACCCGCCGCTATGCCCAGGGTGACGTCATAGGTGTAAGTATGCAGATGCCGGGGGCACGGACAAGTCGTCTTGAACTGATTGCGCACGGAGAACTTCCATCTCGAACAACGCCCCCGTCGACATTGCTGCAGAATGGACAGGCCCCCGCCCCCTCACTATATCCTAATATCGGTCATTTCACGTCGGCAAGTGATAATGTGATAATTTAAGAGCTCCTTGTGGCCGTAAGTTAACTCTCATATTTTGGTATAAGTCGGTCACGACTTTGACATTTGAATTAAGATTTAGGTTTTGTGATGGAGTCTATGAATTGCCTTTACGTATTTAAAATCAGTATTTGTACCCAGATATCTTTAAAATATATTTGAGATCTTGATACGAAAGTATGAACATAACATATATCATGTCGTTATTGTTGAGAAATAATTAAAATAATATTTTAAAAATAGTAGAGCTTGGCAAAATCTTTGTCATTTCGAAATTACTGTGAATATTGCATAGGGACCACCCAGCTCAGTAACATGTTATGATGTGGCCAGTGCAGACTTTACAAGCCAAAGGCAATTTACAGTTTTGCCCGTCCTCCCATCTTTCACCTTCCAGTAGCCACATTGGGCTAATTTTCAAAACCAAATTCTGCTCTAGAGATGCTTTATTGTGATTTATACTCAAAATGTTAAACTTTTGATTTGACAATATCTGAAATAGCACTAGTTTCTAAAACAAATTGAAGTTCACAGTTTACATTTCTTTACACAACAACTTTCAAAGGTCGCACTTTGGGCTGTTAGCTACCATCCAACCGACAAACCACTGAGTTCAAAGGCATGAGGAACCCCCTAACTGCTCTCTTACATAATTATTATCCAATTATGATACTTGTATGTCTTCCCTGCTGGCATGAAAACTCTGAGAAAGCTTTGGTTTTCAAAATCATGGACTGTGGTCTATGGCAAAATGATACAAGTTGACAGGCATGGCAATGACCTCATTTTAAGGACACATAGGAGCAGTATGGGTAAATTTTACAAAGGGAACAACATGAAAGATGTTGTACCAGGAAAGAATTGCACAAGTCTACCGTAGTTATAAACATCTATAAACATATCACCAGTATTATGAACCACATTTCATTGTACCGACTTTGATTCAGGTTTTGTGGTGGAGTCTATGAATTGCTTTTATGTATTTTTGAATTAGTATTTGTACTCAGATTTCTTTAAAATGTATATCAGATCTTGATAAAAAGTGAACATATATCATGTTGTTATTATGGAGAGATAATTAAAATAATATTATTCACAAACAGTAGATCGCGCAAAGTCCTTGTCATTTCGAAATTACTGTGTCATTATTATTGCATAGGGAATCACCAGCTCAGTCGTATCATGCTGATGTGGCCAGTGCAATCGGTCTTACATAGCCAAATGCAATCTACAGTCTTGCCAGTAGTCCTGCCTCTTCCCCCTTCCAGTAGCCACTTTGGGCTAATTATCAAAACCAAAATTCGCTCTAGAGATGCAAAAGTATAAAATTCCAGTGAAATCAGTTACGCTCCAAAAACAGCAAAAAATTACAGAATATTTTGTAAAAATGATAGATTCCGAGTTTGACTTTTGATGTCTTTTGAAAATCTTTAACACTTTCCACCAGGCAAGCGTCTGCAGATGACATTCCAAAATTTCACAAAATGTTTCAAAAATGTCAAAAGAACTTCATTACCATATTTGGAATCACCATGAGAAATGCATTAAAATAAGTACAAATATGCCTAGTATTGGTTCAACAATCCTTGAGATAAAACTGGATGAAAACCGACGCCGGTTTGATAATATTCTAAAGCAATTGCCTAAATAACATTGTTAATATTATAACCCTTTCCACGCCGCTATTAGTTTTACCATTATATACAAAACAGATTTGTCAGAGAAACTGTTTCCAATTTTCAAAGGCTTATCTCAAGAATGACTAAACCAATACTAGGCTCGCTTGTACTCACTTTAATGCATTTCTTATAGTGATTCCAAATAATTATGGTGATGAAATTCAATAATGTTGACATTTTTGAAACATTTTGTGAAATTTTGGACGTGTCGTCTGCAGGCGACTGTCGCGAGGAAAGTGCTAACATAACAATTGATTATTATTCCTAGTTGGGAGTTCCAGTTAACATCAGTAACTAGAACTTATGTAGACCGCAAAATGAACACACAATGGTTCCATAGATCTTTTTATTTAATTTATTCTTATGAATATTCAATTCAAAAATTGATCAATTAATAAAATCATAGGCACAACTGCGTAATGCAACATACATACTAGACTAGATACAAATATTGATTGAATAGTGTTAACCTTAACACTACCTCCTCCTTTTTTCAAAAGAATTTTCCCGGGGCGAAAACGAACCCAAATGATAGCCACGACCCCCCTCTGGGATTTGAACCACGTACCTAAGAATTTTCCCGGGGCGAAAACGAACCCAAATGATAGCCACGACCCCCCTCTGGGATTTGAACCACGGACCTCCGGCACACGGGGCACATAATTTCACAACACGCCATGAGTGTAAAGGCTACTTGGCACATTATGTTGCGCCAAGTATATGAAGACGTGAGCGCAAGAAGTCCGTAAGGCCATATTTGACATTTTGAGATACAGGCATTTAAATTTTACAAAATATTGTAGGAATCAACATAGAAGTTCAAGTTGGTTGTTACTTGGTGAGTATATAGGTTATGTCTCTGGGATTTATATTCTGCACAAAGTTAGTGCATTGTTTATTGATCAATATTAATCAATATAATGATTTTGGACTAACGCACTTATTGCGCTCATGTTGGCACCATAGGATTTATACAGAGTATTTTTTATATTACCAATTCATAACAAATCTTGCAAAAAATAATTTAAGCCTTGAACAAGTAATACTAACATTTATTTAAATTACATTTCTAGCAATTATAGTGTAATTCAGTGAAGTTTGACGTTAACGAGGGTGAATTAGCCCCATTTTTTACTATGGATACTGAAAGTGAAGACAAACAGGAAAAATGACACACTGCTTGTGGAGTTACAAGTACATGTAGTGTTTCCACTTTCCAGACTCTCTTATAGCATAAAACATTTTTTATGATCAAATAGCCTTGATCAGTCTTTCTAAAATTTGTATCGGGTATAGTAGTCCGGGCTGAGTTATAGTACTGATATTGATAAAAACAAATAAAGTCCAATAAATAAGCTTGTTTATTCAGTGCGTTTTAAAAACACTTAAAATGAAGTGAAAATTCATCAGCCGCCCTTCACCGACCCACCAATTACTCACTGAACACGCCGGGCAAAGCACGGCCTTGTGTAAACGGTAGTGATCGCCATGCGATACCATCGCAGGAGAACGCTCTTAGTTCGTAAATCCTATGTCACTTGTCTTAGCACGCTATATATTCAGCTTTATGTAGAAGGGTGGGATTTCCGTGTTAGTAACGCCAGATGGTTACGGACAGGGACTGCGTTACTTTAAATAATTTTAGAAGCCTGACCAATATTTTCCACATTTAAGTTGTTGAATATAGTGGGAAATTAACGAATTAATATATTTTGTGCAGTAACATTGATAATTTACTTTGGTTCATGTTTTAAAAACACCATAATGGGTGGACTTATACTTTTTGCACTCACATTGCTGACAGTGCTAAATTGGACCCCCTGAAAAACATGTTTAAAAGCCTCAAATTTAAAAATATTCCCATGTTTCTTACCCCTAAAGTTGCCGAAAACCATGTTTAACTCAATTTGGCCAATGGACTTATTGACTTCTTGCGCACACGTCTTCATATACCGTAGGCTGGGTCCATTATTTCATCGAAAAACTTCCACGAATGGTTATACAAACAGGCTGGGTCGTGGTAGTATTTGGTAGGGTAAGGATTTTTCTTGAGCAATCAAATAGTTGATTTATTATTTAGGTTATAAAGGCTGGGTAACAGGACCCTTCATGGTTCCCTAGCAATGTTGACCTCGATAGGATTAATGCTTGGGGGCGTTTTAACACTTTCCACGCCGCCATTAGTTTTACCATATACAAAACAGATTCTTCAGAAACCTTTCCCAACTTTCAAGGTCTATCTCAAGGATTATTGAACCAATTGTAGGCATGATTGTACTTATTCTAATGCATTTCTCATGGTGATTCCAAATGTGGTAATAAATGTCAATAATATTGAAATGTTTAAAACGTTTTGGAATGTCGACGGTCTGCAGCTGCCTGCCGCGTGGAAAGCGTTAACGAGGTATTACGGGGATGATAAAGGTGAGTGGATAAAAGATAACTCAATAAATTAAAACTTTCAATTTACACAGCAGGGTCCGTCATCCCCATTTTAAAGTTAAATGGGTAATTTACTGACGAAAGTTTAATAATTGTGACCCAAAATGAGTTAATGAGGGACAAAGCGGCGGTAGCTAATTTCACCTAAGGGCACAACATTTGGGACAAGGTCAAAGTCATGAAAGTCCTTTTTCTGATCTTTTACACATCTTGACGCGCGGTCGAGTTTTGATGTGCTCCCTAACCCCTTATACTGCGGGTATAACACTTTATCTGTGCAATGTTATTGCCGTCAACGTAGACTTCCCGCTACCGGGGTGTCCAATGAACGCATATCATTACTGTTTTCCGTTCGTCTATTTTGCACATTTGATAAAACGCTGCCTGCCTGGGATTCTGCTGAGGCACTGATAGTCCCACACCACCAAATCAGTTCCCTATTGCTTTGTGTGGTTAAGAGGTCAAGTTCGTGTTAATTGTTTTCACCTTTAGAGCAAACTGGTTCATTCAAACCATTGTTTTTAAATTGGTGGAAACAGTGAAATCGTGTAACATGATACCATTCAAGAAACAGTTTGAGATGTTGGGCCTAATGTGGAGGAAATAACCTACAAATGCCAAATTGTAAAACAGTTAGGTACATTTACAGCACTTTTTACCTTTTCTAGGATGTTAAATTTAGACTTATGGTGGGGGTTTATCTTAATTTCAAACACTACCGGGTATTTCCAGAATGCAAAATATTATTTGGTTGTGTGCACTCTGATGACAATGATCCGTGTATACCTTCTCTGTCTTACGTAGATTTTACGCTATACATACACATATATACATCTATAGCAGCTGCTGAGTACCAACCCATATGAGGACATGTACATATACATATACACGGTATAAAAAGTATAGCAATGACAGTCAATCTGAGGACAAAAGTAAGTTATGTATATTGACGTCTAATGGGGGTACTTTGCCATACACCCTTAGGGGGGTGAGGACACTTTCTACTATACGTGTTCATGCATTTCAAATCCGAGGACTTGAAAACTGTCCTCACATTTGTTTTTCCTCACATTTCCGGCTGGTATGGACACATGTCCTCAAATTGGCGGGTGCGCAAGTATATACGTACATGCAAGTACATTCCCAACAGTTTCGATACCTTTTTAAAGCTTTATATATTCGTAAAATAATTCGCAGAGTAAAATTGAAAACATATTTCAATAGAGAACCCTTGTAGAATTATTTTGATATCACACTTACAACAACAGCTATCTGTGTTGCGAAAGTACAGAGGAAAAACTGCACTTTCATATAAACGCGTAGTATATAATGCGCTTAATGAAGTGACGGGAGCGAGAGGAGGATAGAGGAAGTGAAAAGAAGAAGAAACAATTTCTACTGTGATTCTTATTATGAACATTATTAATATCGTTCACATAATGTAATAGAAGGTTTTGTTTAGCAAAAAATCACTTAAATGAAAGTGAGGAACATTCAGCTCGTGACAATAGCCACGTAAACCTTGCGTCCTGCAAATTGAACATATGGGATTGTGAGTTATATGACCAAACCTTTAAGCGTGTGTTTTATATTAAGGGGCTCAGAAAAGGATCCAAGTTTGATATCAAATTAAGTTTTCTCTATCCAAATACATTTAATTTTGGTACTGGGAATTATTTATAGAGAGTTACAAAGCTTTAAAAAGGTATTGAAACTTTTGGGAGATCTTTGAGGGTTTATATATCGCAATTACATCTAGAAAGTGCTTAACAAAAAGATACAGCAACAATACATGTATAATCTTTCTCTCTGGAGCTACCCGTGGTTCCCCTAAGCGTAGATTTATGACAATTATATTTGAAATTTAATGTTGAACATAATCCTTCACGCTGCCTATTATAGTACTTAGGGACGGCTTACGACCATTAAAACGAAGTCACTGTATTCGGTGCCCAAAGTTGATTTATTGTTCCTTGTGTATCCTTGGCCGCTGCTTATAAATGATTACCAGTGCAAACTTTATTTTCTGTTCAGAAGTACAAAGATGATCTATCGGTAACAGCCTTGACGCAGGGAAACGTCTCCAATCCACCCGCCTCTTCGATTATATTGAACAGAAAATGAATTGTGCACAAAATGAATGGTCGCAAATGGTGCTTATGGGAAATTCAGGTAATGGGAAATGTACATTAGGCCAAGAGTGAAACTGGGCCGTGTTTGAACAGAGATAATTAGGGTAAAAGGTATTCATTGATCGTTGTGTTTAACGGAACCGGAAATGATCGATTAGCAATTACTTAAGGATTTCTGTTTCATTTAACATGTATTGTTTTAATTATCTCTATTCAAACACGGTCAATAATTAACGGTATAATGAACATTTCACATTTACCTGGATTTCCCATAATCACCATTTACGACCATTACTTTTATGTACTGTTTCATTGAAGTACCCATTCAGTGGGGTGTTAATCACCGATCCTTAGTCACTCCTTTTAACAATATAGAAAAAAAGGATCGCGCTTTCTTCGCTGTTTCCTCGCTCTTTTCTCTACTTGTGTTTGGGCAAGCGCCCTTAGCTGTCTTTACAATATCCTCACATTCAGGACTTTGCTTTAACAATTCAACTTTCTCTATGATCTTCCGGAAGTAATGATGATCAACAAGTGGTAGTCTAATATGTGTTAATATAAGGCAACAGTGGGAGACGTTCTTCAATGTTTGCTTTAAGCCAAACCATTACAGCTTCATACACACTTTCCTCCGTTGTGTTTAATCGAACCGGAAATGATCGATTAGCAATTCCTGTTTCAGGATTCCTGTTTCATTTAACATGTATTGTACGGTATAATGTACATTTCCCATTACCTGGATTTCCCATAATCACCATTTACGACCATTAATTTTATGTACTGTTTCATCAAAAGCCCTTAACAGGCAAATCATGCAACGGTCACCTTAACTGATAACAATGATCATTCTCAACCAAGTCCATTTGACTTTATCTTATTCTCTACTCCGCAATAGATATTGTCTGCCAGTTGTAACACTAGAGGGCGCATAGGGCATTTGTCCTACTTTTGATATCCAATATTTCCTTATTTTCATTAAAATAGTGTTGGAGCCCGACGCGGAGGGGCAGGTTTCAAGGTCCGGTGGTCTATTGGCAAATCATCCGGCTCAGAGCAGTGTCGAGAAAAGAGGCAAGTGGGAAAAAAGGCAAATAAATCATTATATTAAAAAATAAATCATTTTGAATGTAAAATGTCTTGTATTTTGGGAAATTTGCTACTAAATATTAGATCCCTGATCGATAAGTACTTTGCAGTTAAGGTAACAATTTCAACAAGATTATGGACACGTAGGCCACGCGCACATTTTTCAATAGACCTTTTGTCTATCAATCAATCAATCAATCAATCAATCAATCAATCAATCACTGAAATTTATATAGCGCCAGAACCAAGAAACTTGTACTAAGGCGCTTTGGCACAGTGTACCACAGAGAAAACTACTTTACAAAAGCATGTTCAAAAAGATGACATTTTAAAAGTCGTTTAAATATGTTGATGGAATCTGCATTTCTGATATGATCAGGAAGCCGGTTCCATTGACGAGGAGCATAGGATGAGAAGGCACGATCAGCAAATGTGATAAGGTGAGTTCTGGGTTCAACCAAATGTGGTGCAGAAGAGGTGGAGCGTAGACACCTGCGACCAGTCTGAACATGGAGCAAGTTTGCAAGATAGTCCGGTGTTTGTTGATGGAGAGATTTATATGTGAGGACTAAAATCTTGAAATCAATCCTATACTCGATCGGAAGCCAATGAAGGTGAACAAGATCTTGAGATATAGGGTCATACTTTCTCTTTCTCATCACCAACCGTGCTGCAGTACGTTGCACATTCTGAAGTCTTGTGATGAGAGTCTTGCTTATGCCAGCTAGTAAGCTGTTGCAGTAGTCAAGTCTTGAAGTGACCAATGTGTGCACAGCTATTTTAGTGGAATCCGTGGTTAACATTCTCCGGGCCTTACCGATGTTTCTGAGTTGGAAACTTGCCGATCTGGTAATATTAGCAACTTGAGCTGCCATTGTCTACACTTTTTGGCGCCACTTACGTCCACATTCTGACTATGCCACTGTGGTGCAAAAAATGGCGCAAAAACCATTTAATGTTGATTTGCTTCCAAACCAAATCATCTATCCACTGTCTTTCCTCACCATCTTTAAGAATTCTTGCGCTGCAGCTGTTGTCTAGGATTGTCTGTATATTTATCTATTAATGTACTTCTCAATCGTCACACATCCATGTTCACATAGCGGATACGGTGTGGCACCGACAACTCCCCACATATCCAGGGCAGGATCGTAACACTGGATATACGATACGTTAATGCTGGCATCTAGTTTCGATCCTCCTGCTACGTAGAGTTTATCGCCTATCACTGTGAGACCGTATGAGTAGAGGTATTGCCCGTCTGGCATCACAGAACCTCGCATATGTTCCCCTGTAACGAAATTAAAGGCATCATGGTTGATATATTTCATTTTAGGATTTTAAAGTCAGTAAAATAAGAATAAAAATCGAAGAGCTTCGCCTAATCAATTGGGACCAGTTTGGCAACTTACATGCAAGCGGAGCACAGCGTGTATTTTTAGGTGTCCAAAACTTAAAAGACATCTTCAAACTGGTTTTAGGCACCAGTTTCCTTCTTATGTTATTAAGTGCTATGCTCGCGCTTGACCCCCCCCCCCCCCCCCCCACTACCTATCGCAGCCGTAATATCATTTGGAAATTCATTCTCTACCCAGCCAACACGTATGCATGGGCCCCATGTGGGCAATCAGGGCTAATGAGGGCAAGGGCTATGTGCGGGCAAACCACATGGGTCCCATATGGGTTTTACAAGGGTCATAATGGGCTACGTTTGGGTAAACCTATCAGGGTCCCATATAGGCTGACCACATGGGTCCCATATGGGTTTAACAAGGGCCATACTGGGCTACGTTTGGGTATACCTATCAGGGTCCCATATAGGCTGACCACATGGGCCCCATGTGGGTTTTACAAGGGCCATAATGGGCTACGTTTGGGTAAATATATCAGGGTCCCATATAGGCTGACCACATGGGCCCCATGTGGGTTTTACAAGGGCCATAATGGACTGCGTTTGGGTAAACCTATCAGGGTCCCATATAGGCTGACCACATATGGCCCCATGTGGGTTTTACAAGGTCCATAATGGGCTACGTTTGGGTAAACCTATCAGGGTCCCATATAGGCTGACCACATGGGTCCCATATGGGTTTAACAAGGGCCATACTGGGCTACGTTTGGGTAAACCTATCAGGGTCCCATATAGGCTGACCACATGGGCCCCATGTGGGTTTTACAAGGGCCATAATGGGCTACGTTTGGGTAAATATATCAGGGTCCCATATAGGCTGACCACATGGGCCCCATGTGGGTTTTACAAGGGCAATAATGGACTGCGTTTGGGTAAACCTATCAGAGTCCCATATAGGCTGACCACATGGGCCCCATGTGGGTTTTACAAGGGCCATAATGGGCTACGTTTAGGTAAACCTATCAGGGTCCCATATAGGCTGACCACATATGGCCCCATGTGGGTTTTACAAGGTCCATAATGGGCTACGTTTGGGTAAACCTATCAGGGTCCCATATGGGCTGACCACATGGAACCCCCATGGGTTACATCAGGGCAATTCCACGCATGCGCACTGACCCTGGTTATATTGGTTTTGTAACACTAAGGATTTCATATTTATAAATGTTGATAAATGATTTAATCCACATCATGCACTGTATCATAATTTAATGGCAAGTAAGAACATAACTTCACACAAAACTGTAAACACATGAACAATTTTGTTGGAGAATGTTAATAAAAAGCCAAATGACTGAATTGTTCTTGCAATTACCAGTCATTTATTCGGATATGTGAATAATTCAATTAACAATTACCTAATATAGACTGTTTTATAAGGGCAAGCCCATTTAAACCCTGATTTGACCCTAATTAAACCCATGTTAACCCCCCATGGGGGCCAACTTGCATGGGCCCCTTTCGGACAAAGTGACCAAATTAGTACGGGTCCCATGCGGGCCTGCCCAGATGGGACCCATGAGGGCCAACTCGCATGGCCCCTTAAGGACAAAGTGGCCAAAATATTAAGGTTCATATGTGGGCCGCCCAAATGGGGCCCACAAAGTGACCCATAAAGGGCCCACATGGGGCCATGCATACGTGTTGGCTGGGTACTTGCAGCATAATGTTCTAAGACCCTCGTTTAGAAATAAAATAATACTGTCAGTGCAACGATAATCAGTCGACACTGGAGACGGAAATTTGATAAAATGAGGCATGCTGATGTTGCTGACGCCGTTCTTTTGCTATTCTCCCCCTACTCGCAAAGCATCGTGAACTTTGCTACCTAAAAGGTGAATTGAAGCTTACCCGTAGTAGGGTTATATATAATGACGTAGTTATCGTATCCCCGGTACACCATGAAGTAGATGAAGTCGTAGAGGGCCACGGCGTTTTCTAGGCCATCACCATGGTGACGTTTGAAACTATACATGGACTCCCAAGATCCATCAGCCGGATTATAGCAGTGCATGATGTCAGGTTCTTGGAAGAAATAGCCGTTAACGTAGAGTTTGCCGTCAAGTGATGTACAGCAGGGAATGTCCAAGTAGCTTCCTATATTGATGGAAGAACACAATAGTTTTATAAGATAGTTTTTCTTCATAATAATTTTACCAATCTGAATTTTAAAATTTAGAGAACAGTATTATTTCGAAACTCCCAAGGTTAAGGGAAAACTACTGACAATTTGAATGTTAACATAATAGTGATATGTCATCTTGCAAAAGATGCATACATGACGTCATCGGATGGTATTATGCAAATATTATATGCCTGACAGTTTATTAGTACAATTATATAGTGATATCTTGATTCCAGCCGTGTGATAGTTTATACTATATCACTCTGAAGCATGCAATATTTGTATTGTATTTCACGAGGTTAAATTTGCAGTTTTTTCTGTTACACGAGGCGTAGCCGGCTGCAATGGAACAATCGATATCGGATCAAGTGATAGTGTCACTATTGCACAATATTAATAGGCATTCAAAGTCAGGCTAGTCTGGGCCTATCATTATAAACTATATCACGAGGTCAAATTTGGATTATTCCATCAATATTGTTTTATATCATGATATCTCATCAATCTTTTCCAGTAAATGTGATGGGCTGAAATTAGTCCTATTTTGATATAAATGAAAATAATAACTTAAAAAGTTAATAGTTAATAGAAAGAATGGAAGCAGCATACATCACAGAGGACAGCGTCCATCATGACATTAGTGGATCTCTTCTAATGACGACGTGTGTTTCACGTCGAGAATTCAAGGAAAACAATTAAAACGTTATATGGGCAATTTACAAAACTTTAAGTATGTCTTTATTCTATACCAGAGTTTAGATTATAACCATAAGCATGATCAGTTCTAATGTCTTTTCTTCAGTTGTAAAGACACTCTCAACCATCCTACCTTTGATTCTAGTGATGCAGGTCCACATATTGGAACACGGATCATATCTTTCCACATCATTGAAGCCCTTCTCGAATCCCATTTTGCCAGCAACGGCATATATCTTTCCGTCTACCGTTGTAAGACCGTGTGCGTGACGTGGTTTGTGCATACTGGCTACCTGTGTGAGGTTAAATATCAATATTTTAACGTTTATGTATCTCGAGCAAAGGGAAGGGGTAGGGGTGTGGTAGTGGGAATGGGGTGGGTATGGGAGTTGTATTGGAGGACTAGGCGAGGGTGAATGGGATTGGGACAGCGATTGTTTGAAAGTTGTTCAGAACGCTTCTAAACACCTCCCCACACCTAATCCCCACACCTAATCCCGTGGTTAAATGTTTTTAATCGTCCGTTACAACACGATGTATCTTCAATCGCCGTTACCCCGATTTCCCGACCAGGGACACATTGATCTTCTATCAGTACAGCTATTCAAACACCGTCGGGTGTCAAACACTCGGATACACACGCATGATCATAGATTGGCCCTCATTCAATTTAAATTAAGACCCGTTCTTTCTCATGTCGTTGGGCATTGAGCGACGTCTTTGTCTGCCGACTTCGATGGACACACAACACCGGTAGTATGAACGGGCCGTTAGCCTCAAGGGTTCAGCGAGACTCCACAACGCTCCAACGCTGAGCGCAAGAGTTGATCACCGCTGACCAATCAGGCTGCGTTATGTTGTTGTGGTGGAGCTACTACGCATGTGTGAGAGCGCAAAGAGTTCGAGCGTTGGGGAGTCTGTTGAGCCGTTTACCTGTGACCAGCTGTCCGTTAGCGAATCGTATCTCCAAACATCAGATATTGTCTCCGCCATACATGCTCCGTGATCTGCTTGTCCTCCAACCACGTAGATATCATTCCCTAGAGCAGTGCATCCAAATCGACGATTACGTCCTGGAAAAGGCGCCAGAGGGAGCCAAGTCTCTTCCGATGGTATGAAGCACCATACGTCTCGTACCCAGATCTGGTTGTCGTCGTAACCACCGACTAGCACCATTACCTATAATAGTGTTACATAATGTTAAGATGGTTACAGAGAGTGTTGAGATAACAGGAACAACTTATAACATGGGTGACACGATACATCAATCATTTATCAAATGCAATATCCTGATAGTTACTGAAAAGATTTTAAAACCAAAAATTAAGATATTGTTGTCTTGTTTATGTCGACTTCATTGCAATTTGCAAAAGTAAATGCAGTGGTCTTGTTCAGACCTTAAGTCAGTTTTTTCAACACAATTTACCATGACGTTATAATTAGTGCAAAGTTATACAAAAGGGTTCTGGTAGCGTCGCTGTGTGGAGACATAAGACCGAATAATGACGTTACCAAGATACGTCATATTGAGTCCATAATAAATCTCAATTTAAGTTAATGAACGGATGGTAAAGATTTAAACCCCACAACAGTAAACGGTAAAACTTTACGACGAACAACAACAACAACAACAACAACAACAACAACAACAACAACAACAACAACAACAACAACAACAACAACAACAACAACAACAACAACAACAACAACAACAACAACAACAACAACAACAACAACAACAACAACAACAACAACAACAACAACAACAACAACAACAACAACAACAACAACAACAACAACAACAACAACAACAACAACAACAACAACAACAACAACAACAACAACAACAACAACAACAACAACAACAACAACAACAACAACAACAACAACAACAACAACAACAACAACAACAAATGTACCTGTGTTTTCATGGAGTATCTTAATTTCAGTCGTGGATCACTTGAATGCTGTCCTCTCAGAGCCAATTGACGAAGTTCCTTAGCTGTCTTTACAATATCCTCACATTCAGGACTTTGCTTTAACAATTCATCTTTCTCTATGACCTTCCGGAAGTATTGATGATCTACAAGTGGTAGTCTAACATGTGATAATATCGAAGGCAACAGTGGGAGACGTTCTTCAATGTTTGTTTTAAGCCAAACCATTACAGCTTCATACACACTTTCCTCTTTGGTGACGTTCAGACGGTCATCGGCAATTAAACCCGATAAAATCGCCGGTTCTATATCCTGAAATTCATCCGAAGTCGCCGTGGCATTCAGAAATTCATTCTGTGCAAAGTTAATCGCTGCATCGTAAAGCTCTGAACAACTGAACATGTAGGCAAAATTTAAGATGCCGAAACAATTCGAAATAGCTAATTGGTCCTTCAGGAATTGTGAGCAGGCCGAGATGGCCGGAATCAGTTGAAGAAAACAAGCTAATTCCATGACGTCTTGGGCATTGTCTTCATTCAGATACAGTCTACAGGTGTATACAAAGTCAATGAGTCTCGCGAAAATATCAGCACGAATATCATACAATGTGACTTCCTTCTCTATGGACTCCCGCATATCGGACGTTAACATGGCTCTGAAATATGGACTCGACGCAATCATTATGGCTCTATGACAATAAAATTCCCGATCTTCTACCTTAAGAACCAAGTCAGTCAGCTGCCTTTGTTTTCTTTGATCGTTCAAGGCATATATAATATTAAGCGGGTAATTACGATCGTGATGAACGCATTCAGGAGATGAAGACTGACCGTCCTCCAGTGAATACACTGATGATGCCATGCCGGTAGTTGAAGATGTTTCGCTTCCCGTTTCTGCTAAGAACTGTCCTGTCAGATACTCGCTGCAAGCAAGCTCCACAGATTTCCCCAAGAAAAGGCGTTTGCTGTAGGTTTGCTGAAGAAGCTCTGGGGCATTCTGCTTCGAAATGTCTATTTTAGCAGTGTATATGAATTCTACAAGCTGACTGATTAGGTCCACTCGTAGGTCACTGATCTCCAAATTGAGTGTCTTGATAGGTTTGACATTATTGCTGCAACTGTCGATGAGATTCGCAAAGTATGGACTACCTGCTGCAAGAATAGCTTTATGTCCAGGTAACGACTGGCTACCAGTGGAAGATACCATGACATCAATAAGATCTCCGGATTCTCTCATGATATTCAAAAGCGAGATAAGCTGCCCTGCATGTTGGGGTTGATGCACAGCAGTTGATCCTACATATTCTTGATCCATTTCGAATTTCAAACCTTTGTTACCAGCGGTATCTAGCGTGGAGCTCCCGTCTGGTTTTTCATTTGTACCCGAGACTAGGATACTAGGCACTTTATTTGTGTCGTAATGAGGGGTACTCCAAAATAAACTTGAATTGGTTGAACTAATTGATCGATCATCAAGATTATCATCATCAGAGTACCAATATCTAGGATCTTGTGAATGTATATAACTACCAGTGTCAAAGGTATCTGAAGAGCTGTCATGGTAGTAGCCTCCCGGACTTGGTGATCCACCACCGGTCTCTCCTCCTAAGCTTGTATCATCGCAGCTTTGCATCCTGCCACTCTGCCTCATCAGTTTAGCTTTCCGGTACGGCTCAGTTCGTGCTGGTCTATCGAGCACGTGACCTGCTGCCTGCCTATCTCGCGAGTCCTCAAGGTCTCTACGCAAGGCTTTAAGTGCACGCTCGCGAGATCCTCCTGACTGGGTTGAACTAACAGAATCTGCGTAAGCGATGGCATCGTCAAAATAATCGCAATCCATTGAAGGTCTTCTCCTGGGTAGACCACAGGTGGCTCCGAGATTATCCTTATTATCGTTATCGTCAGTCAAAGCGTCCCCCTCTTTCAACAGGCACCTGATGTCTTTGAAGGCTTCATTTTCATCAACGTTGTGACCGATACAACGTCCCGTCTTATCGGTTGGGGGACTTGACGCCATTTTGGACCTCCTAGCTCTAAAACAGTATTCCTGTCACCACATTCGGCACGTTTATTTGCCTGGCTTCCTGTAAGAAAAATATAACATTTTGCTTAATTAATGACGTAATGGTACACAATTGTCTTATAAAACCCTGTCGTGATAAAAAGGATGTGTCCTGCAAGCACAACATTGTACATTATTATGTTTAATAGAAAAATAACGATTGAGCCCATATCGCCTAGTTACATAGAACAAAACATCTTACTTATCACAAAAACGAATAAAAACTGCCATCTTTTAACATGCAATTTTGAAAATTAGCGGTCATCGAAAGTCCCGGTATCAACGACGTCATGGTTATTGATGCTCAAATTTGCGCAGGTGCATTGTATAACTATGACTTCATTGATACCGGGACTTGCGATCACCGCGAATTTTAAACATTGCATGTTGAGAGATGGCGGTTTTTATTCGTTTTGATAATAAGTATGATGTTTTGTTCTATATATCTACGCAATTTGGACTCGATAAATTATTTTCTAACATATAATGCACAATGTTGTGCTTGCAGGACACCTCCTTTAATTAGTTGGCGAAATATAGTGTCGCAACAACATTGCTAACATCATTAGAAGGAAGAGCGTTGAATGTACACTAAATCGACTTCACTTGGTGTTCTAAACATTACAACTGATACATATCTCAATAGTATTGTGCATTAATATGCATATATCTTAATATTATTGTGCATATTTCAATATTATTTTGTATCTTTCAATAGTATTGTGCACATTTCAATAGTATTGTGCACATTTCAATAGTATTGTGCACATTTCAATAGTATTGTGCACGTTTCAATAGTATTGTGCACGTTTCAATAGTATTGTGCACGTTTCAATAGTATTGTGCACGTTTCAATAGTATTATGCATATTTCAATAGTATTTCGCATATTTCAATATCAGTGTGCATATTTCAATAGTATTGCTTTATCACTACTCTGGTGATGAAAAGGAAGAGCGTTGAATGTACACTAAATCGACAGGACTGGGTGTTCTAACATTACAACTGATGCATATTTCAATATTATTGTGCATATTATTTCAATATTATTATGCATTATGTCAACACTCTGCATGAGGTTTTCGTATATCACTACTCTAGTGATGAGAAGGAAGAGCGTTGAATGTACACTAAATTGACAGGACTTGGTGTTCTAACATTACAACTGATGCATATTTCAATATTATTATGCATACTATGTCAACACTCTGCATGAGGTTTTTCGTATATCACTAGTGATGAGAAGGAAGAGCGTTGAATGTACAATAAATCGACAGCACTTGGTGTTCTAAACATTACAACTGTTGCATATTTCAATAGTATTGTGTATTTAATGCGCATATTTCAATATTGTGCATATTTCAATATTATTGTGCATATTTCAATATAATTATGCATATTTCAATATTATTATGCATATGTCAATACTCTGCATGATGCTTTTCCTATATCACCACTCTGGTGACTAAGTGTTTTGAATGTATAACACACCATATGGCATTTTGATCATGGTGATCGTTTTGACACCGTAGAAGTTAACGTTAAACCATGTACCAGTTCAATACATATACATGTATACCATTGGCATTACAGATCTTCAGATGAAAAGCAAAATGTCAAAAGCCAATTAGATATACAAACATAGGATATGTAACAGCTGCGAAGATTGATATTCGAGTATTCTAATGTAGAACAAATGTCTAGAGGTCGTTTAGTTCGTCGGTGGTGGTATTACATAGTGAAGTATAATAGTGTGTACGTCTCTATGTTAAACCAAGATTTGTATTAGGGTGTTTTTTGGTACGCCAAATCAATTTTTTGATTATCAGTTAACTAATCAATTTTTGACTTTGGGCTTTTATAATTGTTAAGAAAACGATATTTCAAAACAACAGGTTATATACATCACAAAAACGACCGAAATTTACTATACATCACTATGTAAATACCACAAACCATATGCCAATATGTAATATCACCGACCATATGCCACTTTGTGAATACCATCAACCATACGCCACTATGTCATACCACCGACCATACGCCACTATGTCATACCATTGACGATACGCCACTATGTAATACCACCGACCATACGTCACTGTGTAATACCACCGACCATACGCCACTATATAATACCACCGACCATACGCCACTATGTAATACCATTGACGATACGTCACTATGTAATACCACCGACCATTACGCTACTATGGTATACCATCGACGATATGTGTAGGGTTTTTTTTTTGAATAAAACATCACGTTTTGTTAAACTGTTCAAGAATAACACTTTCATACTCAGAATTCATGTCGTTGCCGGGCAGCGATCTAAATAGAATTGTTGAAACATAATGAATAATAATCATAAATGAATAATGAAAGTCTATCTCATCCATTTCGAAAACCCTTTGACTAAAACTGTTTGCGTATTAGTCCTAACGCTGACTTCTGACCGTTGTTTAAAGGCTATCCTCAGGACCTATTATTAGAGATGCAGTTATGGAAACTTGCTATAAATACAGCGAAAGAATCTTCACAATGCTCATAGCTGCATCGTTAATAAACACTGATAATCCTTTTATTAACGACCATGCCATGTGTTGGTGGTTTCAAAGGGGTTTCAAAACGACACTCAGATTTATTATCGCCCCGGACCATGCATAAAGACAACTGAGTACAAGACATGTTGAAAAATTACTTTGATATATGACAATTGTCATTTCGATTCATTGGCAGAATGTCAAATATCTTTGTTCATACCATATGCTTTTGTGGGATTTTCAGTCTGAACTTTGGGTAAAGAAAATAATACTGCTGAACCAGTAGCCGAATGTTCAAATTTCGTGGTTAAATGGTTCCTATGATGTTTGGTCTTTGACACTAAATTAATCTTTCTCAGAAGATATGGTATTCTTCAACCTGAACTCTGGGAAATGATATTCGCACTGCTTGGCCAGAAGCCGAATAATTATAATTTAATGTAGGATGAGCTTTGTTATGATTTCTGGTCGTTGACACTAAATTGAACTTCTTAGAATAAATCATACATGTATCATGTGTAGCCTATACAATGACCAGAAATCCAGAGTAAAATATTTGTTTTCTGAACTTTTTTGAATAAATTATTGTACATCTGAAACTCTGGGGTATAACGTAATAGTTTCTGGTAATTGACACTAAAATTAAATTCCGGCGAACAAATTACACTCAGTATCGTATATTAATCAGAACTGTGTGGTAAAACATTTATGATATATTGTCGCAGAATGACGTATTATCTAGTATATTTTATCACCAGAATTGAGAAACTCTGATGTGAAAAGTGTCTAATGATTTCGATTTTTTTGCCTTGTTTTTGACACTGAATTGAACTTACTCTGTGGTCAAACCTTTGTTATGATTTCTGGTCTTTGACACTAAATTGAATTTCTCAGAACAAATGATAGTATTGTTTATAACCAGGACTCTGGGTTAAGGAATCAGCATGGCTTGGCCGGAAGCCGAACATAAATATCTTAGTAACAACATACTGCGTCATCGGTATGCCGCATAACCGTCGCGTGACCTTCATCCCCGATGTAGCAGCGTAGATGGAGATACAGGGATGCTCTCTCTTATAACTTAGTTAACGAGCAGCTTGTGCCACCACACCGTCATGACGGTAGCGTCTGATTTAATAATGTTATCACATTCTAAAGGATTTCGATATCCCATACTAATAAAGTGTCTGGCAGTGCTGTGGCATAGTCATAACCTCAAGTCACGTCTCAAATTGACTGTGACAATAATTCACAAGTCACAAGTCGTTCTCGACTATTTTCAAGTTAAGTCACTGATTTTATTAAGTCACGTGAAGTCATAGGGCCTATTGAACATGGAATTATTTGATTAATGTACGTATTAAGTCATACTGAACAGGAATGTATTTGCTTCAGCATGTTCAAAGTTATGTTCCAGTGACTTCTGGAGAAGAAAAAAAGTCCGGGCAATAAATATTATATTTAACTTTAATTTGGTAGTCACGTTTTGTTTACACTCATGCTCAACTTGTTTTATTTAGCAGCAGACATGGCAAGTGAGATTTGTTATTACAAAAACAACCACACACAAGTCAACAAATCGAAAATGGTGACTGGCTATTCATCAATGAATTGGGCACCTCTAAAAGCAATAAATTTGTGCGGGCATGGATGAGTGTTTCTAGATATCAGAAACATGAGTGTGGAAACATCCAGTGCGGTGTGAAACACCAGTATCTTGCATCATCTTCATCTAATCGTCGTGTACATTCGGTTAGCATACCACCACATAGTGAAGATTAGAATTACAATTTCTTGTCAGCTTCTCAACAATTAGTTTATTAACCTCGATATAGTATCTGGTGGGCTGCTCTTCGCACTTCTTCTTTTTTTTCTCTATATGAAATAACACCAAGGACACATCTACCATTTGGTTTATAATATCTGGATGCAAGCCTAGCAACCACAACCCTCGTTTAATTGACATGCGGCTCCCTCTACACGCTAGAAAGTCTGATGCTATATTGTCATGATCATGCTGTCACCACAATATTATGGCACGGTTTCAAATAAATCTCCTGCCAACTTGAGCAGTTTTGCTACTGGACGTACCTCCTCTGATAAAGTCTGTTTTGCGTCGTCTTGCACGGGCCACTGAGAATATATACTCCCTCCTTCTCCCCAATTATGATATTTGGCAGCCACTCAAACGTTTGAATAAGAATCTAGGCTCCATGCTACTAGATTGTCATGAGGTTTTCAAGTTCGCCGCGATGACAAACTATATCGTGCTAGTTAAATGTTACATACGTTATATGTTGATAGAATGATAATCTTGAGGTGTTTATCTATAAAATATCGACCAAATTTATGCTCTCTCTTCAAATGTACAGTAAATATTTTTATATCTATAAAGTAACAATATTCTGCACCTTTGAAGAGTGCAGTGCATCTGAAACATGGCTTTAAAGTGTTTCCTATTTCACATAAAAATTAGTAGAAAGTGGCTACACAAATATTGAATGCCCGAGAGTGTGATAGTACAAACTATATCACGCCAATCAAATTTGGATTTTCCATTGCACGAGGCGAATATTTGCACAAGCAAACGGCATTCAATATTTGATTTATATTATCACATTCTTTTCCAGCCATGATAGACAAAACTATTACACGGTTGAAATCAAGTCTTTTATGATAATTCCTTCTGGACGATCATGGTATAGATACATACATATATCTACACGTGTTATAATGTATGCTCATCATATCAAAGTGTATTATATATCAGGGTATTGACCTTAACACCAACATTGTGTTTATATACATGTCGCCTGCACGTTCCCATTACGAGCGAGAATTTAGTTATATAAAACAGTTGGCTAACTTTAGATCCCGGTGCATTTCGCGCCGCTTTGTTTCTTATAGCTGGGGCCCGGATTATAGATTCCGTAAGCAACAGTCAATAAGTAGGCCTAATGATAAGCAAACACATAATATAATGAGCACTTTAAAAACAAAGTTCAAAGTCCAAATAATGAATAAGTGATTTTCATCAGTATTCCAAGTAGACAACAACTATTTCATCAATCTACTGAGGAACGTGACAGATCGGATCATTGAAACCCTTTTCAAATGAAGTTTACCGCGGGAATTTTTCACACATAGTAACTTGCTTATCTTCATATGTATTATAGTTATGAATTGATTTCCAAAATCTCTTTCTAAATTACTTTGAATGATGAGATCGTATAAATACTGGTTGTTAAACAGTGATACCAATGATCACTGATTTTGTTATTGCCTGATACATTTTGATTGCTTTGATTTTTTTACATGTTATATGTGTAACATATAAATCCAATTCGAAACACACTTACCTTGAATTGATGTGATCCAACAATCATCTGGTACATCACATTTTTGTGTGGAGTGATAACTATGTGTATATCGTGACGTAGTATGTTTTGGTTGTTAACGCTATCAGGTTTATATCCCAGCAGCAGTTTGACTAGCGATGCACACCACGTTGATAGAGTCGGGGTTTTGTGTTCTTGCGCGGCGGCGGTTCTTCGAGTTTCTTCGCGGGAAGTTTGTTTACATCCAGTGTTGCCATTAAACTGGGGGCGAAATAGCCCAATATATGATGCAATTGGGGATCAGTATTATATTGCAATTGTAAAATGGCTGCCTTCGGCGAGATTTCCTTTCTAACGGATTTTGTTGTTGACATTTTTATCTATTTATGTAAAGAAATACATAAGAATGGAGGGAAAACCAGTTTTTTTGAAAAAATACATTGATGTATCCTACAAATAATCATTGGAATCTCGAATGCAGTTTATTCATTTTAAAATGCAATTCTTGTTCAAAAGTGGCCGACAGTGGGATTCGCGCTCTTGTTACTGAATTGATCATATCTTGGGAGTAAGAAGGGTGACAGTTGGTGGGATAACCTGTTTTTGATAGAGGATTTTACGGCTGACCAGCAACAGTCTTTTTAAACAAAAACAAAAACATGGGCTTTATTTCGAATTATTTGTTTCCCCCATGTACATCGGGTTTATGTTTAGTAAATGCATTGCGTATAGGAAAGGCCTATTATCTTTTCGGGCACTAATCTAAACGCGCTATATGCACTGATCCTTTCTGAGATTGTAAATACAGTCTAATGAAAACTATTATTGGTGCATTACAAAGTAATCAAAACAACCTGAATCTGATTAATGCAGCCAGCGTCAAACATTAGCCAAACCCGCCTTAATGATTATAAATGCTGAAGCGGAGATGCGAAATCGGTACGCTAAGGCTTAGAGTAAAAGTCATCACCCATTCATCGTATAAATACTCGTGAAAAATAAAATAAGATCAAGTAGATCAAAAAGATTACTGTAATAATTGTTTCAAGACTATTTGTAGGCTGAGTCAGTGTTGCAGAGTATTGGTATGGTGTCATCGTAAATGTTCCGCCTATACAGAGGAAAATGTTTACATAATTTACATCCAATGTACAATGTTGTAGCGTGAATTTTCACTAAAGTTAAATTAGTTCCAAATTGGCGAGAATTGTATGGCTTGTATTTGTCCATGCTCACAAATAATCCATGTCATTGCACATATTTATTGGTGAAAGTGTGCGTTTGCGCATCATAAGCAGGTATCAGCGAGATATGGACCCGCGGATAAAAAGTAGTCTCACAATTTTCGCCAATTTGGAACTGATTAAACTAAAGTAATAGTATTCGTTCCTACACCGTACGCGTATGTGAGTAGGGCACTATCTAGTGATGGTTTCGCCTATTTATACAATTTAGATCGATTTGAATTCCTTAATAACATTACAATGGCATAATTATGTAAAATGTAAATACAAATTTGAAGAAAATACACAATCTGTGAAAATTTAACACATTTATTGTGCAAAACCGCTTTTCCGCAACTAACTATCAAGGCCAATTTTTTACACATTTTTTTTTATCGTTTTCTCTGTGTAGAACACATTGTCTATAGTCTATCCATCTGAGACCGATCTTCCCACCACGTGACCCAGCCGTTCCATTGACTGGGAGAGGAGGCTATTTTCTGACGAAAATACCGATGGAATCAGTAGAGTGAAAAACGGCCATAATAAAAAAAAAATTATGTTACCCACCTACGTTTATCATCATAACCCAAGTTGTGCCATGAGAGTCAGTTTAATTGACGTTGCAAAGACAGGTATAGTCTATCCATCTGAGACCGATCTTCCAATCATGTGACCGAGCCGTTCCATTGACTGGGAGAGGAGGCTATTTTCTGACGAAAATATCGATAGAATCAGTAGAGTGAAAAACGGCCGTATTAAAAAATAATCATGTTACCCACCTACTTTTATCATCATAACCCAAGTTGTGCCATGAGAGTCAGTTTAATTGACGTTGTAAAGACAGGTATAGCTTTCCCTTCCAATTTCTCCATTTCAAAAAAATGCTTTCAATTTGGCAAGCACTGGCTGCATCTCATCTTTAATGGTCTTAGTTGGTGCCATTTTTAAGGCCTCTATGAACAGGTACATGTAGAGTGATAGACCCCGATGAAGACAACCTTTCATTTTACATTTTGTCAACGTTCAAATTGTATAATATTTGTTTGAAAATGAAAATCGTACCTTTCAATATTGATACCATATCATTGTAAGCGTATTTGTTTCTTTCTATACTTAACAAGGAAATCTGATTGGTTCGGACATGCAGACAGAACATAGGGATACGATGTTGGAAACATTACAAGATAGCAAATAAAAATTAAATGTGGCCTCCTACATTATGCTAAATGTTTAAAGTCCATCACTTTCGATCTTGTTCAGCTTTGTGATTCTATTCATAGGCCGAAATCACAGGTGACGATTATGGTAACTGTTCAAAGTCCATCACTTTCGATCTTTTTTGGCTTTGTGATTCTATTCATAGGCCGAAATCACAGGTGACGATTTCAAAGCCTTTTGATTTCAGATAATGCGCAAATGGTTTGATATTTGTCTCTCTTTGAATGGTACACTAGACGCTCTGCTATGAGCATGCGTGTGATGAGAATAATATGCATTGGAACAGTGTTGTGTGTTTTTGCATAAGGCAGCTTAATTGTTTCAATTCACATTATAGATGAGGTTCGACTAGAGGTTGTAATAAAATGGAATCCTTCGACAAATAGCAAATATACGCCAGAAGACAGCACATCTTATTTTTGCTCATCTCCCCTGCCCATCCGAGCACCAAAGATCGCTCTTCGATGGATAGACTATAGCTTTCCCTTCCAATTTCTCCATTTCAAAAAAATGCTTTCAATTTGGCAAGCACTGGCTGCATCTCATCTTTAATGGTCTTATTTGGTGCCATTTTTAAGCTCTACTGTACTACAGGCCTCTATGAACAGGTACATGTAGAGTGATAGACACCGATGAAGACAACCTTTTATTTTACAAGTCAGAAAATAAACTTTATTTAGTTTGTTAACGTTCTAATTGTATAATATTTGTTTGAAAATAAAAATCGTACCTTTCAATAATGATCATGCCATATCATTATAAGCGTATTTGTTTCTTTCTATACTTAACAGGAAATCTGATTGATTTAGACCTGCAGATAGAACATAGGGATACGGAGTTTCATATCATTTTACAACTATTTTATCTTACTATATAGGCCCGGCCAGCCTGAAAAATAAACATTATTTACTTTTGGAAACATTACAAGATAGCAAATAAAAATTAAATGTGGCCTCCTACATTATGCTAAATGTTAAAAGTCCATCACTTTCGATCTTTTTCAGCTTTGTGATTCTATTCATATGCCGAAATCACAGGTGACGATTATGCTAAATGTTAAAAGTCCATCACTTTCGATCTTTTTCAGCTTTGTGATTCTATTCATAGGCCGAAATCACAGGTGACGTTTCAAAGCCTTTTGATTTCAGATAATGCGCAAATGGTTCGATATTTGTCTCTCTTTGAATGGTACACTAGACGTAGCTGCTATGTGCATGCGTGTGATGAGAATAATATGCATTGGAACAGTGTTGTGTGTTTTTGCATAAGGCAGCTTAATTGTTTCAATTCACATTATAGATGAGGTTCGACCGGAGGTTGGAATCAAATGGGATCCTTCGACAACAAGCAAATATACGCCAGAAGACAGCACATCTTATTTTTGCTCATCTCCCCTGTAGACTAGTCATTTCTCCATCACCACCCGGACACTGCGCCTATACGCTGTTTTTTTGTTTTAAAATGCCAAGGATGTATTCAATAACCACCCAAAAAAATGCACAAAAATGTACTCTTGGGGAACTCTTGGAATTAGGGTTTAAATTTGAGGGTACATTATTGCGTTATTAGCGATATTGACACGATGGCGTTCTATTGAAATGATGACATGCTGTGATAACTGTGTGACTACGAGCTGCGTGTACAGAAAATCTCCATTCAAAATACATATGGAAGAACATGTTGTAATTATGACACGGTATACGATACATTTCATAGATATTTGTAGCTTGTTATGTTTATTGGTAATTGCTATGTCATCGGTAGTGATATATTAATTGGTATAATTCATGTTTTGAAACATTAAGCTATTCAATGACCTCTTTAAACGGGCAAAAAAGGTGTTTTTCATCCGATTATGAAGCGAGGTGGTATGGTCGGCAATATTGGTAGTAATCACTTATCACAAGACTGACTACGTTATGGATTAAATATTTTATTGATGACGGAGCAAGTGGATCTGAGTGTGAAACGTACAGGGGTGTATGTTCACGTTATTAAACAACTAACAACAGAGTAAATAAGGAGGGAAAACTGGGAATGACACACACATTAAAGGGAACCGGAGAAGAATTACAGAGAAAGAAAGATAGAACCAGGAGTAGATCCTATGATTATGTGCATTAACCCCCCCCCCCCCCAACGGCGAACCGGGTGGCCAGGGGCCCTTGCCCCCGCCCCCCCCCCCCCCCACACACACCCACCCTATCGATATCGGTAGATATTGAACATGCAGTATTTGTTGCAATAACTTTGAGTTACCAGAGCTACTGATGAGTGATTTTTTCGAAAGAGTTGGGACAATTGATAATCGAGTCCATCGGTTTTGTTGAGCAACCGGCGTGAATACAAATACAATACAATACAATACAAATTTTCAATTTAACTATATCGATTGCAATGTACGGAAAAGTCATTTGTGGTTCTTCTATTTAATCAAACTAATTTTATAGAATCAACTTTGTGTATCTTGGAAATAGTCTTACGGATACTTTTGAATCAAAATGATTACGATTTGCAGGAATTTTGTCTTTGCTGCTGTCTTAAGTCTTAAAAAAGAGACGATATTTTTGTCTATAATTTTGAAGCTCAACTGACATTTGTTTTTTTCTTTAGAACATACAATAACATAGTTAAAGTGTTTCTTACGTGCAAGGATAAGTTCTGTTTTACGACATTCAGAGAAATAACCTATACCCTTGCTTTTCATTTTGTGCCAAGTGTACTATTTCAATGAAAAAGCAAATACTTTTGATTGATACTATTGTAAACGTTGATGTGTCAAACATAATTCTGTTAGTTTCGTACGCAAGATACAGTTGCTTATATTGCTTTGTTATTTTTGATAATCGTTTTAACATTTAATTTAACTATGTACAATGAAAGTAAATGTTATTCACTGACAATTCAAACAAGTGAACAGATATGTTAATATTGGTTCAGTCAGCATTAAATGAGTCCTAATATACATTTTCAATTTAACTATCAATTGCAAATTCCGGAAAATTGAATCTGTGGTTCTTTTACTTATTGAAACTAATTTTATATAATTAACTTTGTGTATATTCAATATTGGAGATAATCTTACGGATATTTTTCAATCAAAATTATATATAATTTGCAGGAATTTTGTCTTTGCTGCTGTTTTAACCTTTGAGCAAAGAGACGATATTTTGTCTATAATTTCAAGTTCATCTGCCGTTTGGTTTTACTTACAAGGATAAATTCTCTTTGTACGACAGAAATACCCTTCCTTTTCATTTTGGCGGCAGGTACTATTTCAAAGAAACGCAAATTAATAATGTCGATGCGATTGTAAACGTTGATGTGTACGGTGTGAAACAATAATGTTAGTTTCGTAATTTCGTAATTTCAGGCAGAGAAATGAAATGTATTGAGATATCAACTTGATTTAAATCAAATAACGTGCAATTAGTATGTCAATTAAAATGTGACAACTTTTAATGCAGTATATTAATTTTACAAACTCATGTTATGCTATATTTTACGTTGGGCTTATAAACATTCCGACACAAATATAGTCATTATTATAAAGAGTCTCGATGCATATAATATATTTGCAAAACATGTCAATCCTAGTGGATATTCTTTAATTAATAGATGCAGCATTGCCGAGCTTAAGGTTTGATTTTACAGTGTTTAAGTAATGTCAATATAATCATCATTTTTCATCATTTTTAGATTTTTACCGTTGGACATACATTATTCATATTTATTCTAAAATAGTGCAATAATGGTTTGTCTATATGGAACTCAATAAAGGATCTAACTTCAATGATATATACTAACTACTATTCTATTGACATGACATATAACTAATTTTGTCAATATGCTTCGTTACTATTATCTGTGTGTGATTAATTCCCATTGAAGTGCGCAGACAATATGTGTTGAATAGATGAAAGATATTCATATACTTATAATTTAGTTTCAAAACTATAAGGAACTAAATCAAGGAACTAAATGAGGACCGTTCTCTTATTCAAAAACACACACAGCTAATTAATATCAAATCAAGCTCAATTGATTTGTATGACTCAATTTGATTTATAATCAACACACGGTTAAGATTTGCAGTTACTTGTAGTAAATCCCCTCATCAACATGAAAATGTATTTTAAATTATACACTTATTCTTAAATAAGCATTATAAATGCTTATTTATTATTATTATTATTCTTATTATATATATTATATTTATTATGAAACGTTCATTTATTGTTGTTAAAAGGAGAGTAACACAAAATAAAACAACACTGTGAACTAATAAATAAATGTATGTTTTAATATACCGTTCTTAAACCCAACCATATTGCCTTATAGCGAAGATAGAGCCTATATAATTATTAGATAGGGCTATTTATTTTCATTTGAGACACACTATATAATAACCAGTCTATCAGAACTAACCGGCCAGGCCTAATCGGTATTGAATTGTATTGTGCTCTATTCAGGTAGTATTATCTCTATGAATAGCAAGGCATGAATTAAATGTGATGGCTGATGAACTATTGAGTGTCCCAGCAGAAAAGAGGTCTGACTGAAACTTGCAAAGATAGTATTTTTTGGATTTCCCCCTCACGGTTCCAACTTTAACCTCTTATAAAAAGAGTTCCCCAATAGTACATTTTTGTGCATTTTTTTTGGTGGTTATTGAATACTTCATTAGTATTTTAAAACAAAAAACCAGCGTATAGACGCAGTGTCCGGGTATCGTCAAATAAATGGCAATTTTGACTAGTCTACTGCCCATCCAAGCACCGAAGATCGCTCTTCGATGAATTCAGCTATAGCAAACACGTAACGTTATCCCAACTTTCAATTTCAGGCTGTAGTTTGGTTAGGTAATGGGAAACGTGCATGCAATATTGGGACATGGTTGTAAGAAAATGTGTTTCATAGCACATTCACGCAACGTTCAAACGTAACGGTGCATGAACGTTTTTAGCACCAAACGTTGTAAAATTGTGATACAAGTTTTTAAAACGTTTGTGTACATCCACAAAATGTTGTTTTTATAACACTTTATAAAGTTTTCGAAACTAACCTTCAACTTTTTTAGTTGTAAGCAGGGTGTGACTTTCAAACTAGGGTTGTTCATTTGGGCAACTTCATCCTGAGTTGCAAAACACTGTTTACATCTCTCTTCGTGATAGTCTCGTACCCGAAGTGTCTGTGTTTTTGGCACGTGCAAATCATACTGGCAGCCGCAGCGTGGGAATTGTCTCGTTGTACACAAGATTAATTACAAAATACTAAGTCATGCGACGCACGGTCATGATGGCAATAGTTCAAATCAATCACGTTGTAGATTGTAGAATATCAAACAAAAGGTTTCAAAGGGTGGGGGAGGGGTTGAGGGTCGTGTGATCGAAACGAAAAACTGAAACCCTACGGTACCAATTTAACCCACAACCCCCCCCCCCCCCACACACACACAATCATTAACGAATTCCACCCCTACCCCCATCCCATACACAACCTTACAATAAGTTTGTTTTCTAAATATCTTTTATTACATATCTAATAACCACAAGAAATTACACATAAGTTAAATATCAAAATCAAATAAATAAAAACATTACAAATGGCATACTGCAACTTTACTCAACTACATTTAATTATACAACAACAAAATTACTGAAGGTTTCTGTAAAGAAACCCAATATTGTTCAGATTTACTAAAAAATAAAAATAAATGAGTTGAGGCGGATTTAGTTTCTCATTGAAGAGTCCGAATATGGGCTAGCACGTGATTTCGTTGGGTAATGTATATAATTAATGAAAAGAAGAATTAAGGAATTAAAATGAAATCTGATTTTAAGTGATGTCATTTTTTTACGATTTAAGGTCATTTTGGAAAAATGTGAAGGTAGTGGAGCATCAGTTTCATCGATAGGCTACACCCAGCATGATAGAGATTTAAATTTAAAAATCCACGAAATTGCGATGCTTGAGACTTGGTAAAATTCCAGTAAAATAACAATGACACACAATTTCGAAAATAATAACAAAGGCTATTAGTGTATTCTCCTCGGTCATCTTCTTGTGGGCAATGGTCAAATCTGTTTCAATTTTCAGAACATATTTTATCTTTCAATATAGCTTGCACACAATCAATGACGCAAACATATTTGGAGGAAGAGCGGTGACTGGCAAACCAATACGGAGTGTAATAACGCACAAAGATAAAATCAATAAATTAGAAAATTTAAAAATTAAAATTAAAAAATAAGAAAACGCACAACCTTTATACAACCATAAAATACCATAACAAATTAACAAAATATATACATGAGTAAAAGGCAAAACACAATTGAAGCGCAAAAGTCAATATAGATACAGATTCGCCAAATTACGATCTAGTGAAAAGCTATTGCTACAACCTGCACTTAAACTGTTCGAGAGTGGTAGCAGACCAAATCTTGGTGGGAAGCGCATTCCACAGTTTCGGGGCAGCTGCCGAAAACGCACGCTCGCCATATGTACGGGTATGAATTGCACGCGGTGGACCCAGCAGGTCCATGGATGAAGATCTAAGAGTCCAAGGGGAGGATCGTTGGACGGAAACGAAGGTTCATTGTTACACCTGATGAATCCTGAAGGCCCCTACATACCTAATTTAAACCGTTGAGGTACTCTAAATATTTGTATATTCGAAACATGATTAATGCAAACTATGTTTTAAATGAAATATGACACAATGCTAACCATGCTAACATAGTTTACTTATTGTATAATACACAGACATTTGCCTGGAACTTTGGTCCAATGCTGTACATGTTTATCCGTGTATATGAAATCCTTTAATTCCTTTGACTTTTTGGATTTTTCGGCGCCTACCATTTTGTCCTTGAAATAGTTTCGTCCATAAAATAAATGTCCATTTATCTTAACTACACAATATCTACTCGTATCGCATCCTGCATTGGCAAATCCTCCGCATCTTTTATTCAGTCAAAATCTCTCGCCAACTGCACAACATTCCGCAACATCACCCTCTCAGTGTTTACTATACATTGTTTTGCTGTTCATAATTATTTTTGTCGAGACTTGTCATAAATTCGGCCCTATATTACAACCTCAATCCAATATCCTACGCACCACTACTCGCACTATTGAGATTTACGATCAGCTAAATAACATCTTTTGAAATCTGAGGCGCAAAGTGTTTATATTCCGCAACTATGGCAACAATGTTCCAGTAGTTGGCCACCTTTCTTCTTGGTGCCGTCAAATAATCAAAGACTTTGGGGGAATCATTCTGGTATGAACATCAGATTAGGAATACCCGATCGAGAACTGGCTTCAAAGTCTTCAGAATTACGTGTAACAATAGGGCCAACAGCATCAAGGTGTATCGTCGCTAATCTTGGGTTCGAATCGTTAAATTGATATTTCGAGTGAATGGACGTTTGAGATAACGACATGGAGCTGCAATGCTGTGACTTCAGCATGGTTCCCGTCGGACGGACGATTCGTGATTTCACTTTGGCACCACATGGTTTAAGTTTTTTGATGATAATCAGGTAGCCTTCGCGAAAGTTCTGATTCGTTAGCCCGTAAACGAAGCAGTTAATACTGCTGCTCAAATGTGCCATAGCTGTTGCTAATATGAAGATGAAGCGCGGAAGATGGGTTACATTACGCATGAGGAGAAGGGACACATACGGTGTCCAAAGAGCGCAGAAGGTAATCCAGATGGTGAGAACAGATCTCAGAAGGCGCAGATCTGTTGAGTGAATGCTGCTTCCAGACTGGACAACGTCTGATTTCTGCCACTTACGAAGAGACTTCTTGATGGCTCTTGAGAATAACAGGATACGAAAGTAGGAATATGACAGAAGAATTAACGGAATACCAAATTGCCATAATGCCAAGAATATCGCATAGTTGTAGTTGGACATGAAATCATAGGTGCAGTAGAGGATTGCCTTTGTGTAGCTATGTCCACCCCAACCGGACAGTGCAGGAACATCGATCATGAAACTTAATATCCATAATCCAGCGATCATAAATGGTACCGTGCTTTTGTTGTAGATAGCCGGGTAGATGAGTCGATGGCAGATGGCCACGTAACGATTGAGAGCAATCGCCGTGATGCTCCAAACTGAACAGCAACAAGACGTAACGCAGACACTTCCGAGGAAATCGCAGAAGCCAGGATTGTTCTTGAAGATGTCTCCTTTGGTTATGACGCCAACAATGCCGAAGATGTCGGTTATGAAGCACACCATTAGGTCAGCAACGGCGAGATTAACGATGAAAACATTGCTGGTCACGCGTAGTTTTCGGTGTACGAAAACGGCGCCGATCACGAGAAAGTTGCCGAGAATGCCGGCCATTGCCATAAGGAACATTGCACAGGTGTATATGATGTCTATGATGTGATCCATGTTGCATGCACTCATCATGTTCGTTGCTAGCCCGTTGTCTTCCGAATCCGTTGTTGCATTCGGGTATTGGGTTTTCCATTGTGTAGATATTGTACTGCATAATGCGCTGATGTTGTTGTCTTGTGGTTCAGCCATTTTAACGGTTGGATTGACTTAATAAATAGGTTATAATGCTTAAATCAGCAACGAGGATTCTCAGATTATAATCTACAAAGTTCAAAATATTATCGAAGATGGTTCAATAAGGATTCATTGCAAATGTCACAGTGGTCGGTTCAAAATTTCACCTGTATCCCCAATGCATAACACCGTGGAACTCTCCAACATAGATATGTGGTTACAAAATAAAATGTAATTTCTTCTTACACAGCACAACATAACATGACTGTTTGGTTTCTCAATTAGAAATGAACCCCTTCTTGCCCTTTCATGATCAAAGGATGTATTATCACTGTTTAATTATGGTTAATTGACTGCTATCGGATTCTGTTGTCAGTGGTCACGACAATGGGAATGTCTGCTAGTAATGTCATACAACTCCCCATTAATTATTGGGTGTGTTAGCACAGATTAATGTGTGCTTATCATTTGCATTATGAGCTTGATTAACATTTTGCATTATGAGCTATGATTTATTACGAGAGTAACTTAACGATGTTTGAAATATAGTGATGTAGTGAAAACTCTTATACATATTTACATAGCTGCCTTCATCATTGATTTCTGAACGGAATTGACGTGGATCCCTGACAAGTGCTAACCAATGGGTTTAATGATGATTTTTTGTTATTATTAAAGTGGTCTATATACGATGAGGTTATAAACCTTTTCCAAATGTCATTAACATTTATATGTAAATTAAATATTCCGTATCCCCCACTCCCCCCCCCCCCCAAAAAAAAAGAAGAAGAAAAAGGAATCGTTCCGTAAGCATACTTATCATGCGTATCATGCTTATTAGCGACATTTCAATCAACCATGCAACCAACCAAACACTTACACCTAATGGTGTACTAAGACTAAGAGATGTTTAAGTTGTTGTTTTTTTACAAAATTTACTTATAATATTAAAGATAATCATTATAATTGGCCATTATTGTTGTTTCTACTCACAAAAAAGCAGCAAAACTTGATCAAAACAATGGTGAAATATGTTGAAATATCATCACTATATATTCAAACTTTTTTTAAAACGCCCTCTATGTAATATCGTATGTAATTTGAATCGAAAAGAAAACTAGCGTAACGCTGCTTACCATAAAATGCTGTCTGAGCCGGGGATGGAATATTTTGAAACGATGTTTTATTGCACACAAAGACGGATGATTTTTCTTAATCCTTGCAGCTGTAAATTTGTGTAATACAATTGTAAAAATATAGAAATCCCGGTTTTTATCCTAATTGAGGGCGCAGCCTTCAATACATCTCTTATTACCCCCTTTAAAACACATGTGTATATTCTACATATGTATATATTTCAACCAACCACACTAATTCTCATAATAGGACACATCCATCCATGTACATATTGTTATCCCACCCATAACTGTGCACACCTATCAAACTCAAGATTCTGTTTAATATTACGGAATAAAACATTAACCAGAACCTTGTGAGTGGGATAACAATATGTACATGCAGCGATGGAAATACCCACATGACTTTCCACCCGGGGTAGACCAACCCTAAGTCGACCAACCCTAAGTCGACCAACCCTAAGTCGACCAACCCTAAGTCGACCAACCCTAAGTCGACCAACCCTAAGTCGACCAACCCTAAGTCGACCAACAGGGTTGGTCGACTTAGGGTTGGTCTACCCCGGGTGGAAAGTCATGTGGGTATTTCCATTGCTGCATATGTACATGGATGGATGTGTCCTATTATGAGAATTCGTGTGGTTGGTTGAAATCACATTAATTAGCATTATGAAATACTTTACGGAACTTCTTTGGGGAAAACACGGAATATAAACTTCCCATCCCGATTCTTTCTTGCTCACCCCATACTTATTTAGGCCAATAATAAAGTCAAAAGTTATATGAAACATCGGGTTCCAAACCATGAACGTTTAACGTGTTTTGATATTTATATATTTTGGCCTATATATTTTTAAATAATCACCGAACATGATTAGGGTTTTTCTTCCTCTGAATTTCCATTCTTGAAACGTGCAGGAAATACCTTGACTGGCCACTCGTTGTCACCACGCATTGTAGGTCAGATGTTGCAGGTGGTCATAATGCATCCTTATCCATCCATTAGCCAAAACATTCACGTTCATTGCACTCGCACCTGAGCCATGATGTTTACACAGGCACTATCTAAATACAGATTTTAATTAAAATGGTTTGCTAATCCAGATTTTAATTAATATTAAAAATTGATTAGGTCTATGATCCTCAATCAATAAGTTCAGATGTCATGGAATATTATATGGAATATTACATTATTATATGGAACATTTTTCATTTCAAAAGTATTGGAATAATATTGGAAAGTATATAGTGACATTGTCTTCTCTTATCACTGCACGTTCGAATAAAGAAATACATACAAGTGTTCTACAAGTGTTCTTAGTTGTTTTTCAAGATCCATGAACACTATCATGACTATGTCCATTTACCCATTCTTTGCTAAATCTAATTTAAGCAACTCATTAACCCTAACCCACCCGGTGGATTTTCCAACGAATTTTTTTTCAAGCGAAAAAAGCACACACAACAAGAGGTGCCACGCCCCGGGGTTTGAACCCACGACCTCTCGGTTGGCGGGCGGACACTCTACCAACTGCGCCACGGGGGAAGCTGTGCTGGGCGAGTGTATTCGCCCAGCTATATAGCCCGGGGCCATTATTTCACACAAAAACCTCAGCGTCACGCGGAACCAGGATGCTGGGAAATGGGATTTCATGGGATCTGGGGCTGTAAGGGTTAATCAGGGTAAAATTAGAGAAAAAAAGTGAAAATTAAAAAGAAGAAAAAAAACTGTTCCTTAACCCTAACCCACCCGGTGGATTTTCCAACGAATTTTTTTTCAAGCGAAAAAAGCACACACAACAAGAGGTGCCACGCCCCGGGGTTTGAACCCACGACCTCTCGGTTGGCGGGCGGACACTCTACCAACTGCGCCACGGGGGAAGCTGTGCTGGGCGAGTGTATTCGCCCAGCTATATAGCCCGGGGCCATTATTTCACACAAAAACCTCAGCGCCACGCGGAACCAGGATGCTGGGAAATGGGATTTCATGGGATCTGGGGCTGTAAGGGTTAAGCGTCAAAATAAGATTTTATTATTTTAAAGTTGGGCATATCCCTTCTATACACATCAAGACCCCGGCCCGTTTCATAATAATGACGCGTATGATATTCCGTTTATCAAAAACCTTCTTGACACGTGATCACGGATGGTCATGGTCATTGTAAGTTATTATATCACATGTTATGCTAGAACTATCCCTTAAAATCGAGGCAGTTGGAAATAAACTTATATCAATGGAACCATGTTTATATTTCCAATCAGATTTGTATAGCAAGTACATAGGCCTACTACATGTTTCAGTGTAGTCAGCAATATTCGTTTAACGACATGAGGAGGTCTCCGATCTGAATGTGCCACACACGACTCCTATTCTGTCCTCAAAAAGGAAATACAGCATTTTTTCTGCTAGTTCGTCAATGTAACACTTTATTGCACAGACGAGTTGCTCTTTTGAGCAAAATACGGGAATTTTGGCACATTCAGATTGAGACGTCTCCATATTTTCCATGACTGTTCTCATGCATACACAGTGCCTGCCCGCCAATCATCATGATCACACTTTCCAAGCAGGGCATGCAGGAGGCATCTCACTGCAGACGACATTCCAAAATTTCACAATGTTTTTCTAAAATGACAAATTATTGAATTTCATTACCATATTATTTGGAATCACCATGAAAAATGCATTCAAAGAAGTACAAACATGCCTAGTATTTGTGTTGTAATCCTTGAGATAGATCTTGAAAGTTGGGAAAGGTTTCTGAAAAATCTATTTGTATATACGGTAAAACAAATAGCCGCGTGGAAAGTGTTAATAGCAAAACAGCAACTGCTTGATGTTTTCCTATACTACCAGTCTCCAATTAATCTTGTTGTTTTTTATTTTCCATAAGCACTTCTTTTGCGTGGTGCCTGCCGACTGCATGCACTAATCAAATCAATGAATAGGACCCTACAAAAGGCTGCTTGGAATGATTTTGAGTAAGCAGACAACGTCATCATTGAATACTAAGCGAAATTGCAGCTATAAAACATGACGCTTGTTATGGTTCTCTGGTTCAGGCCTTATATTTTCTAATCAAGCTAATGATCTAAATGTTTGTAGGATCAGGTGTAACAATAGGTAATAGCATTACTGGCCACTGATCTGGTCAAATGGCAAGTGGCTACGGTATTGAAACAAGTAATTGTTACAAATATGGCAGCGGAAAGGTGAACTCATCAGCTTTCCATTGATATAAAACTCAGTGAACATATATCAAGAGAGACATCCAACAATTAGTGAATGGAAACGATGCCAGATACTAGTGAGCTCGTTCACAAATATTCTAGATTAAATCATACGGGGTTACGTTATCAACCGAATGCGACGCGTCGAACGGTTAATGTCTTAATGAATAATGACTGACACAATTAATACTGGAGTTGATTATCCAACCTCAGCGGTTTTAGGTAGTTCCAGCATGTGATGAATGTTCTGGAATCATGATCAAAATACGGGGATTCAAAATTAACGACCAATCATGTCCACCGTCATGAAAAAAGAGACCCGTCTCACTTACTAGTGTCATAAGTAAAGTTCTGGATCATATCATTCAATCTCATATTATGAAACATCTGGAACGATTAAACATTTTGGTCGATTCCCAACATGGCTTCAGAGCAAAACGATCAACAGAAACACAACTCATTCTTACCGTTGATGACATCGCTACAGCATTGGACACCGGGAGAATCTATTCACATGGCCATTTTGGATTTTTCGAAGGCCTTCGATAAAGTCCCGCATGAACGTCTTCTGGGCAAGCTTCACTACTATGGTATCAGGGGCAACATACTAACCTGGATGAGAAACTTCCTGACAACCCGGATGCTAAGAGTTGCATGTGAAGGCAACATAATAATAATAATAATAAACCATGCTTATTAAGCGCACTTCGTCGTAAGACCCCAGTGCGCTGAACAAAAAAAATACAACAATATGAACAAAGATACAAAACATTATAAAGTCATTTGCTGAAAGAGGTGAGTCTTGAGCGAGCTCTTGAATTGCTGCAGTGATGTGGCATTTCTAACATGAGATGGGAGCCGGTTCCAGAGTTCAGGAGATGCATGAGAGAATGATCTTTGGCCGTAGGTGACAGTGTTAGTTTTCCTCCGTTGTAAGATGACAGATGCATTTGACCTAAGAGTGCGTGTGGGTTCCTTGATGGAAATAAGGTCGCATAAGTACTTTGGAGCCTGGTTATTTAGTGCTTTGTATGTCAAAAGCATAAGTTTAAAAACAATACGGCTCTCCACAGACAACCAGAGAAGATCTTTTAACACTGGGCTTATATGTACACGCTTCTTTGTCAAGGTTACCAACCGGGCAGCGGCATTTTGGATGCGCTGCAATTTGCTTAATTGAGAAGCTGGAAGTCCATATAATATGCTGTTATTTGAGTCCAGACGAGAAGAGACAAATGCATGAACGAGTTTCTCAGTGCTATTACAGTCCAGATATCTGCGGATACGGCCAATGTTTCTGATAGAGTGTGAAGCGAGACGGCTGATGTTATTTACATGAGGGACTAAAGTGAGATGCTGATCAATGATGACACCAAGATCTTTTGCTTTAGTGACAGTATGAACGACAGAGTCACCAACGTTTATGGAGGGGGTGGGAACATTTTCAGAGTAGCGGGATGATAAATGAACAACCTCTGTTTTACTATCATTCAAGGCAAGCTTGTTCTTCAGTGTCCAGTTTTTAATCTCTTTGATGCAGTTCTCGAGTTCAGTTGGAGAGGTACCATCATTTGGATTCACACTGATGTACAGTTGGGAATCATCAGCGTAGTACATACCACTAACTCCAGGGAAGCGTTTCACAATGTCTTCAATTGGTGACGAATATAGGGTAAAAATCTGCGGACCGGCAACTGAACCCTGAGGGACACCGCTGAGTAATTGATGAGGATCTGATTTAGAGTCAGCAATCTTAATCACTTGTTGTCGACCGCGAATGTACGAATCGAACCACCCGAGGGCATTGCCTGTTAAACCATATCTAATCTTCAGCCGCTGGATGAGGATGTCGTGGTCGATGGTATCAAAAGCGGCACTTAAGTCCAGGAGGACAAGTATCGCATCCTTTTTTGTATCAAGAGTCAACAGAAGATCGTTCGAAACACGGAGAAGTGCCGTTTCACAGCTGTGGTTTTTACGATACGCACTCTGAAATTGAGGGTACAGATCATTCTCAGCGAGATAGTGCTAAAGTTGCTCAATGGCTGCTTTCTCCGTAGCTTTGGATAAGAATTTCAGGTTCGAGATACTACGATAACTCTTGAATGCTTCAGCATCGAGAGTGCACTTCTTAATGAGAGGAATAACCTCGGCAGTTTTGAATGTTGATGGGAAATGTCCAGAATATAATGAGCAGTTTATGATTTGCGTAATTGTGGGAAGGAGTTCATTTGCGCACTGCTTAACCAGCGATGTTGGCATCGGATCCAAAGGGCATGATTTGGAAGGCATTTTGTTCAGCAACTTGCATACTTCATCCTCAGACAAACAACGGAAATTGCTGAGACTAGTTGATGTTAGTCTTTCAGAGTCTGGCAAATCACCTTGGGTTTTCACAGACTGATTTAAATTGCCATGCAGTTTTTGCACTTTTTCTTCGAAGAAAGTGGCGAAGTTATTAGCTAAGATCTTTGGGGATTCGTGGGCAGGAAGAATGTTAGTAGATTTCTTAACACACATTCTATCCACTAGTTTGAACAACTGGCTCTGATCGCAGTCTGTAATCTGTGATCTATGGTAGGATCCCTTTGCTTGCTCCAGAAGGTGTTTGTAGGCAGCACACTTTTCATGGAAAACTTGTCTGTCAACCTGCAGGCCAGACTTGACCCACTTTCTCTCATAACGACGAAGTTTTTGTTTTTCCCCGCCCGCGCAAGTCGTCTGAGAACCAAGGTGAATGGGAACGAATGTATCTTGTCCGAGTCTTAACAGGGGCATGTTTGTCCATTAGACTACTTAACACAGTATCATATTGCTCTGCTAGCAAGTCGAGATCTTTAGCTGGCGATGAATACAGCGACGATGCAAGGATGTCTTGTCGCAGTGCGTACATGTTAATGTCCTGCAATCTTCTTACATTAACAACCTCCTTTGTTGCTTTCGGGCGGACAATGTTTATATTGCAGACAGTAGCAAAATGATCAGAAGGGAGAAATTGTGGTATCGTTATCACACCAACAACAGAGTCCTCTTCAGGAGTTATCAGTAGATCAAGGGTATGTCCGCTTATATGTGTTGGGCCGGAGACATGCTGACAAAGGTTTGCAGACTGTAAAAGATCAAGGAATTTGATGGCGTCACGATCGGTGGTGATTTCAACGTGGAAGTTAAAATCTCCACAAATAAGCAGATTACCGTTGCTTGTCAGAGCAAGGGATTCCAGTAAAACTGAGAATTCAGTGATAAAAGTACCTGCAGTAGCATATCATCTCCCAAGCAAGTCCTGTCTGGTGTGCCACAAGGTACCGTCCTGGGACCGTTGTTGTTCCTCGTTTACATAAATGACTTACCGGACAAACTTAATAGTAAAGTACGCCTTTTCGCTGATGACTGCTTAGTGTACAAAACAATCTCCAATGAAGAAGACACAGATTCCCTCCAAGATGACCTGAAGACCCTTGAGTTGTGGCAAGACACATGGAAAATGAGCTCAACCCATCAAAGTGTTCCATTATGGAAATTTCCCACAAGAGAGAACCACCTCACCGGGATTACACATTCTGCGGGCAAATTCTCCATCAACCAAACTCACATCCATATTTGGGGGTCCAGCTGAACAACAGACTCAACTGGGAAGAACATGTGACAAATAATATAAACAAAGCAAACCGTACCCTTGGACTCTTGAGTTATAAAGATTTCAACGCCGTCTGGAGTAAAAACCAGGCAGCAAGGTAAAGCAGAAATCCCGTAGGCAAAAAAGGACGTCTACATACTCCTTCTTCCCCAGGACAATCAACGACTGGAATGAATTGACAGACGAGACGACCTTAGCCCCATCATACGACACCTTCAAGCAATGACTTCTCCACAACACAAACTAGCATGCCGCGCACACAGGCGCGTAGCCAGCATTGTCATTCCGGGGGGGGGAGGAAAACATCAATATCGTCCCTATTTTTAAGCATTTTCGTAAAAGGGGGGGGGGGGGGGGGGGGTAGGTCAAAAAATGTCGCACAGTCCAAAAAAAAACCGCACAGTCAAAAAAAATCGCACAGTAAATGTACTACATGAACAATTTATCGTCCCCATTTCTCTTCTCTTTCCCCTCTCCTTCCCCTTTCCCTTCTCTTTCTCCCTCTCCTTCCCCTTTCCCTTCTCTTCCTCCCTCTCCTCCCCCTTTCTCTTTCTCCCTTTTGTCCCATTCTTCTCGTTCCCATTTTCCCGCTTCTCCGTCCCCATTTTAGGTGTCCGGGGGCAGACTTTTCGTGTATTTACTTCTATCGCGATGTACGTACATAGTGCCCGGTGTAGTGTAGGTGAAATTAAATTAATTTTCTCTATTTCTACTAAAAAAATAAATTAAAAAAATAAATAAATCGATAGATCAATCAATACATGGACTTGTCTGATAAGTCCATGATCAATATCAATGAAAAGGTGAATGGGTGTAAGTTGGTGAATGAATCAATGAATGTGGGTGGGTGGAGGGGGGGGGGGGGGGGGGGGGGGGGGGGGGGGGGTGAATCAATCAATGAATCAATCAACGAATCAATCAATCAATCAATGAATAAATCAATCAATCAATCGATGAATCAATCAATCGATCGATCGATTGATTGATTGATAGATTGATAAATGAATGGAAAAACACTTTTACTGACCACCTTTCATTATTTTTCATATATTTCAGTGAAATGAGAATGTACATGTGGTGTAGTGGTGTACGCAATGCATAATAATGTTATCAACACTTGACTATCAACATAACATTGACTATCTACCATTCCTGTTTGGATAAGTTGCAAGGGATGTTGTTAAGCAGTATCCTGAAAGAAGATTAAAACTATCTTGATGCCTTAATTAAATGGGACTTTAATTGAATAATGTCAGCCTTGTATAAAACTCTGCGATTAAATTTCGTTCTGTATTTGGACGATCGGTTGGTGTAAAATATATTAGATATAGCTGAATAAAATGTTATATTTTTACACAAAATATTGCTATTTGAGAAAATATACTTTACATTTAGCTGATATATGTATTTATTAATAATAAAAAAGAAAGTAAGTTCAACCTTTAGGATCTCTATATGTTAGTATGAATTTCCTAAATAGAATCATACTGTTTTAAGTACACGGTTAATATTTAGTGATATCACACATTCATCATTTATTTTCTCATCATCGACATGGACCAAAACATCACGGATAACTAGATTATTTTGTCGTGATTACGTAGCAAAAACAGCAGCTTAATACATCTGTTTTCAGTGGAAAACGCTGCAGAGTGCAGCTCAAATAACTCAACAACATGGCAAACTTACAGTATGCTGTGTATGGACTCGCATTTTTATGCTTAGGTTATTTAACGTTCAACGATTATACTCACACAGAAGCCTCGGCGAGTCCTGAGAGACCGACAATGAAAATGTCTCATCACTTTGCTGGGCCGACTCTCAAATTTATGTACTGGTAAGTGAATGCATTTATCGCCAGTGGCGGCGCCAGCATCATAATTTTTGGTGGGGCAAAGGGGCATGAATAAAAGAAGAGCAATTTTTGTTTCCATTTTACGGCTTTTTACGCTAAATAATAAATAATGGGTAAATCGCAGGTCTCACGATACAAAGGTTGTGAGTTCGAGCCTCGCTACGGCCAACATGTATGTATCCTTGGGCAAGGTACTTAGTCTCAATTGCCTCGTGGTTCAGAGTCACGTAGAAATGGTGGTCTCGTGTATCGGAAGAGCAAAATCCGAACACGTTAAACTCAGTGTTTAAAATTTACCGGTAAATTATAAATCGCGGTTAATTAACCGGTTATTTAACGTTAATTAGCGGTTAAATTGGTAAATTATGATGAAAAGTCATAGTATGATTTTCGCATCTGGTTATCGGTTAGGCCTATCGCCGTCTTTGTCCATCCAACCCAGGCATTCATTTTCAACTGATTTAGTGATTTGATTGATTCGCAAAGATTATTCTTTCATCAGTATTAATTAATACGATCATGCTTTTTTTAAACAATTGAATTGACCTAAACAGATCACTTGTCTATTGAGACATCCACCATCGTGTCAAGTAGCGTTGGAGTGGCCAAGCAAACAAAGGATGAGTGGTGCCTATTGTATTCATTGTAATATCAATGCATGGGACGTTTATAACCATGTTTGAACGTCTTGTTAAAATACAAGGCGGCTCCTCAGTATTGTTTGGATAGGTGATTATAGGTGATGATCATCTTAAAACCCTAACCCCCGAAAGCTGCAATACTACAAATTATAGGTAAATTAATAATTAAACGAACACATCTAAGCAGCGTATCGCGTACATTGCGTGAAGCGCGCACAACCATTCGCGTGATAATTTCGGGCGCGATCATCTTTGTACTGCGTTCGCGTTGTTCGTTCAATTATTAATTTACCTATAGTAATTTGTAGTATTTAGGTCTCCAGCCATTAAATAAATTAACAAGTCTAGTTGCTTAAAGGCATATTATGTGATCTTTCCCAAGTAGCGCCCTCAATCATTGATTTTTACTATGAAAGCAGATTTTCGTGCAGATTTGCATTTTTGATCATAAATCATAAAGATCTTCCAAGTTACAGATCGATACCGCTATCGTGTATAGTAATATACTGACGACGTGACGTAGCGATGCATGTTTGAGGGCAGGGTATAAGTCAGTCTCTTTTTTTCCCTCGTGGCAATGGCCGTTTCATTGCGTCATTTTAGTCTCTTTGACTGTGGTTTCAGACGGACGCTGCACATGCCAATGAATTGGAAACAGCAGCGTTTCAGCGTTTTACGTAACAAATCTGAATTGAGACTAATCAACGCACACGATAATTTGTTGTTTACCACTATTTTCTTGAGTTCGAACGAGTGGCGCATCTCTTATATGTAAATTTCAATCTTTTTAACAGAAAAAAACCCTGATGTCTGTGCGTGCATTAATCATGAAAGAGAACATACTATACACCAAGCCCACAGTTGCAAAATAATTAAAAAATCTATGTAATCTACAAAGGTAGGAATCATCGATACAAATCATGTTAAATATGTACACAATGTTATCTGGACAATGTACAGTACAAGTTGGGCTATAATTGAGGTCTAGCCAGAACCCTGTGCTATTACAAACCTAACTTACCTAAAGAACTAAATGTTACAAAATACTATACTCCTAATCTCCTATACTGCACTAAAGAACTAATTAATTACAAAATACTGTGAGCACTGTTACAATGCTGCCAAAGAACTAGGTACATGTACTACAAAATACTAACCATAGTATTTTGTAGTATCTGGGGTGTGGGAGTTAGGGTTAAGCCTTCCTCAGTATCGACTAGACCATAATTGCAGAAGATGATGGGAAGTTATCACCTCCTTGAAATCGATTAGTATATCCCATACAATTCAAGGAAACAATCGCACACATGATGGCTTCATCAACTTACACATGTATGCATAATACAATACGCCCACGCAATTGAAGTTTACGCGAGGAGAGCTGTATAAGTATAAGTATAACCTTGTGTATAGAAAGCGCACCCCAACCCACATGTGTGCCGACGCTGACATAATTACAACAACAAATTGGTTATGAGTTAGTGAGGAGAGCTGTTGAACCTCGTGTACGGGTAGCGCAGTACACACGTGTGCCGATGTTAAACTATTAAATTACAACTACGAATTGGCTATGAGTTATGGTAGCAGTCCACTTTTTATTATGCCCAAGCCCAATCTGCCGCTACATAAAATAATGTTATTATTTTTCTTCCTAAACTTTAACTTTCAAAAACATATGCCCATCAAATGATCACTTGTGAATCAATTAATACTATACTCTGTTTAGCCATCTCGAGACAGTGACGTAACTGAACATGCGCAGCTTTTACGCACGCGTGTGTATCTTCCGCCTTTCAACGCCTGTGTTTGTACGCCATCGCCGCGAGTATGCGCGCGCGTTATGTGATGCAATTAGTAGAATACGCGGTTACGTCACTGTCTCGAGATGGCCAAACAGAGCAAAGCCCAAATACTAGCCGACCAACTTAAGTTCAATGACAGATAAACATTACTGATTTGATGACAATTACCTTAATTTCCTTGCCATTCGACCTTTCATGTGTGCCCTGCTGTATAGTTGTAACTATTGTTTGGCATTACTCTATTAGATCTGTGGTATTCATAACGTTTCTCTCTTTATTTCACAGCATTTCCTGAGGTTACCGGAATGTGTTCGAAGAGTATTCTGCCCGACTTCGACACAGGTATCCGGAACTACAAATTGAAGGCGGAAACTTCCCCCCTCCCACAATGAATAGCTACATTGCTCGCTTTCTTGGTGTTAGCAAGCTCCTCCTGATGGCAATGGTTGTCACAGGTATTAACCCATTCACAGCACTCAACATGGAGGCACCCGGTGTTTGGACTTGGGCCATTGAAAATAAGGTAGTGATTTATACATTGTACAGTTATTAATTAAATGGGCATGAAGAGATGTGTTAGAGGCTGCGCCCTCAATTATGATAAAAACTGGAATTTGTATATTTTTACAATTGTATTACATGTATGAACTTAAGGATTAAGAAAAATCAGCCCTCTTTGTTCAACAAAACGTCGATTCAAAATGCTGGTTGAGCCGTAACCAGCATTTTACGTCAAACAGTGTCCCCTGCAGCTCGTGTGATAAATAACGTGAACAATATGTATACAATAATGGTAATTTTTAATGTTCATCTTGAATTCTGAAGTAAATTAAACCAGTGCCGGGTTTTTTTTGTGGTGGTCTGAGAAATAGTCCTAATTAAGAGGACAAAACGAATCCGTGGAAAACGGTTGTTTCAAATATCAATTAAATTAATTCAGGTTGAAAATTTGACAAGAATCTGAGAATTCTTTCTTGCAAATAGAATTCATTCTTGCAAATTATTGTCATCAGTAGAGTTGCGAGAATCCAAGTGCTAAGTATTGCACAATTGTTGAGATAGGGTCATACAGGTAACAATTGGAAAGTTTTTATTTAAACTCGGTATTAATGGGTATCTGCAATTTCACTGGGTTAGTTTCTCGTGGGTGAAAAACCCAAATGATGGCCAAAACGTGTGCTCGCGCAATGTTTTGGGCAGTAAAACAATGACATTTTCTACATTTCTCACTCTTGAGAAAAATTTTGAAGGGAAAAAAGTCAAAAGTGAAGGGTATTTCGCCCTTAGTATAGGGTGAGTGAAGACACTAGGTTTGAGATACAGAGTTATCGCATCTTCAATGTTTCATGTCAAATTTTAAAATGATATATTATCTTTGTAATTCTTCTTTTCAGATCTATGCCTGTCTAATGTTGTTCTTTATTAGTAATGCCATTGAAACACAACTGTTGTCTACTGGAGCATTTGAAATATCACTAAATGGTAAGTTGCTATGAGTATATGATAAAGACTTCACTGATAATGCCATTGTAAATGTGTCTATCGTTATGCAACAGTCACTTAAAGGCATATTGTGTGATCTTTTCCAGGTGCCCTCTATGTTATTTTAAAAGGTAGATTTTCTTGCAGATTTACATTTCTGATTCCTAATTACTTCAAAATCATGGTTTTAGAGTGAATTTAGTAGAGTGAAAAATAAACTGTAATTAGGAATATATATATTTAGGTTTTATGATCAGAAATGTAAATCTGCAAGAAAATCTACTTTCTAAAAATAAATCATGAAATAGAGGGTGCCCCCGGAAAAGATCACATACATGTACCGGTAGTATGCCTTTAACAACCCCCTGAGCTCTACCTGCCTATCTAATTAACAGTGTTCGTGATTGGTTAATTATAAGATAAATACATGAATAACCAATTAATTTAAAATACTGTTTCTAAAGTATGTCCCTAAAGTATGTCCCTGGTGGCACCAGTTTCCTGCCAGCAAAAATCACGAAAAAGGGGGTTTTCTGGACCATGTTTGCGGACATTCCGTGGATATAAATGTCTGCGATTTCAAAAAATAAGGGGTCATTTTGGAAGCCATTTCCGTGATTTCAAAAAATTAGGGATGTTTTTGGAGAGGCTATGCGATAATGCCCGCCAAGAAGACAAATATATTTGAATGAGTATTGTGTCATATCAAATTGTCCTGGGAATAGGTAAAAGGGTATTTCGAACCAGATGTGTCCTTGTTTTTACGCAAAAAGGGGGACTATTTAGAAAGTGTCCTTGAAATGGTGAAAAAAGTGGTTATTTTCAGGCAAAATTGTCCGCGAAACGCCGTCAAATAGGGGGGGGGGTGTATTTCAAGATCCTGGAACGAGCATGTGTTACCCCTCTCAATACGAAGAGAGAACACCGGCAGTATGTCACTTCAATTTTGAACAGGGAAACAATTTATTCTTGTAGTAAATTGTACATCGAAAATTATTCTTCCTCCCATTTTGACATCAAAGATATTTTTGCGAGTTGTCGTTTTCACTCGTTACGATGTCTCCCACTCAGCGGCGTATAGAAAACAATATGTGTCTGTGGTACAACTTTCACGGTGTATCTTTAGTGTGCAAAATGAATGAAACGACCGTGAACATTTTGGCTTTAACAGATCTTTTGTGGTTGATGTTAGTTGAAATCTGATAAAAGCAGCAATGATATAAAGTGCAAATATAATATAGATTTATTGGATGTTTCAACATACTCGACATTCCTTATAGCCATAATTACCAATGTCAGGTTTCAGAAGCCTACAGTACTTTTAATAAGCTTTTGAAGCATGGCAATGGTAATTGTTAAGGCTCGAGAGCTCAATTAAGGTGATAAAAAAATCCTGTTCTACGGGCCCGACCGATCCACACAATAAAATGAAATTTTCTGCATTTTTTTGACAAATTTTAATTCTAATTTTTATGTGTCGAAATTTATTTTAAAAATTAAAACATTTTGATTTTTAAAGTTGCCAACATTTTCACAAAATGTTTGAAAAAAAACCCAACAAAAAACAACCACACCCAACCGACCAACCACCTCAGAGGTTTGTTTGGCCGTAGAACAGGATGTTTTTTCTTGTCGCCTTAAAGGCAGATTTGTCTGACTCTCAGAAAATGCAATTTCTAGTCACTAGTTACTATGTACTCTATTACTAACCTATTATTATAGGTAATAGAGTGCATAGTAAAGCTTTAATACCAAATTAAAAGCATACACTATAGCACTCGTAAAACTTGTGTGTAAAAGGTTTTTTCTCTTCTTTTTTTGGTTTTGGTGTATGTTTTGTTCATTGTTATTTTTATTTGTAATATATTTTGTGTTTATTTGTTTAGTGTTTATTTATTTTATTTATTCTTTTTTATGCATAAAATAAAAAAAGAAGATGAATATTTTTATTTTCTTTATAAAAAAAGAAGATGAATATTTTTATTTATTCTTTTTTATGCATAAAATAAAAAAAGAAGATGAATATTAATGAAAGTTATTTACTTATTTTCCTTATTTACTATATTTTGTTTGCAGACATGCCAATTTGGTCCAAGCTGGAATCTGGTAAAGTACCAAGACTTAATGAGCTTATTCAAATCCTTGAGAACAATATGAAAATGGCTTATCAACCATCAAGTCCAAGATAACAACAATGACAGGTCAGTTACATGTACACCTTATTTTTTAATTCATTGCAAAATTTTGAAATAATTTGTATTGAATAATATTGTTATGTTACTGAAAACCACTAAATTTGGTGATGGATTTAATTTTGCGATGGATTAAATTTCGCGAGGAATGTGGATTCGCAAAATTAAATAATCACGAAACCGATAATTTGCCATTAAAAGTAACAGTAAAATTTGCAGATTCGCAAAATTAAATGCCCGGTAAAATAGCAGTAATTTTAAATTCACGAAATAAAGTATCCATGAAATTATAGTGTTTTACAGTATGGAGACCACTGCAATAACAATGGTAGATATTATATTGATTAGAAAAATTGCCTATTGAAATTGAAGGCTGCCAAAGCATTCATTTTAAAAGGATTTGATGATGGTGGTTGTTTAAATTTAAAGAAATAGGTATGTCAATTGGAGAAATACAGTGCTACAAATTACTGAAAACATCAATTTATTCTGCCGATTGAATTAATTTTCATTTTCTGAACCACTAATAAATTTGATAGATGAACAGAACCCTAAAGTATTATTTTTCACAAATTACCGCAAGGCTTTAATTAGAAGTTGATTCTGATAGAAAGAAACAAAACAGTACAAAGATTCTCAGTGATTCTTGATGACCATGGCAAAATTTACCCTCCAACGTACATAACAATATTAATCAATACAAATTATTTCAAAATTGTGCATTAAATAAATGAATTCCTGTTTCAGGAAGCCATTACTTTACTCTCACATATCACAAATAATAATTGCTGTTATAATGTAGTGTTATAACTGAAATTGAAAGCAATAAAATAAAATGCCACCAGATCAATGTGCAGTCCTTTGGACATGATGGTTACCATGGTTACGAAGCTTGCTGCTTTTAAATTTAGATTGAAAATCAAAAGCTGTTTACTGCGGAGACAAAGGTGAAGATATTTTTATACCGTCGATGAGATTGCGTATTTTCCTTATGCCTCAGTGATTTATAAAATAAAGATTACTTTCCATGTGGCTATTAGTTTTACCTTACAAAACAGATTTTTTTTCTTCTTCAGAAACCTTTTGCAATTTTCAAAGTCTATCTCAGGGATAACTTAACCAATACTAGGCATGTTTGTACTTGTTTCAATGCATTTCATACATGATTTTAAATATGGTGATGAAATTCAATAATTGTGACATTTTTTAAACATTTTGTGACATTTTGGAATGTCTTCTGAAGATATTTTTATACTGTCGATGATGAGATTGGTTGTTTGCCTAGCCTCAGTGACTTATAAAAAAATACTTAACACTTTCCATGCAGCTATTAGTTTTACCATAAATACAAAACAAAAGGTTCAGAAACCATTCCCAATTTTCAAAGTCTATCTCAAGGATAACTGAACCAATACTACATGTAGGCATGTTTGTACTTATTATACATTTCTCATGGTGATTACAATATGGTAATGGAATTAAATAATTATTACATTTTTGAAACATTTTGTGAATTTTTGGAATGTCGTCTGCAGACGCCTGCCGCGGTGAAAAGTGTTAAAAGTGAAAGGTTTCTGAGCTTAGCTTGCCTGCACACATAGTTTTTTCAACAATATGGGTAGGGGTTGGGAATAACTGTGATCTCTGATTTTTCCTACCCCTATACAGGGTGACCCAATAAAAAGTTTACCCAAAATGAAAGTGATATTTTCCACTTCCTGTAATTTGATATCTGTGTTTTTTTATTTAATTATAAAGAGTGGTAATGGAGCATAAATATTTATTTTGGTTGAGTGGTTTTATGGTCTATTGAACATTGCTTTTTAACAAAACAGACTTGTCTTTGGAGCAAAGGCATGATTGAACACAAGTGAGACATCAAAACACGATTATTGCCGGTTCCAAACCTGGTTTGTGAAGCTCCGTGGTCAAGTCTGTTTTGCTGAAACAATGTTCAATGGACCATATCTTGAAAACCACCCAACCAAAATAAATATTTTTTCAGGGTAGATGCTCCATTACCCATTCTTTATAATAAAATAAAAAACACAGATAATATTATCAAATTACAGGAAGTGGAAAAATATCACTTTCATTTTGGGTCAACTTTTTATTGGGTCACCCTGTATATGTACCTGTATAGGTACCCCTACAGGCTATATTAACAAATTATAGGAGTCAGGAAAAACTGTGATCTCGGATATTCCCTTACCCCTATGGCCATGCGTTTTGAAGTGGGCCCATTTGCGTTTCATCGTGCGATTTTCCAGATATCGCGCCAATTTTGGTTAATTAAATATATTTGTAATATTTGACATCCTACACCCAAAAACTATACATATTTTAATAGGAAATTGTCCAAGGAATCCAAAAATGCAATCAGAAAAGACATAGGGTGAGGTGAAGTGATAAAAAGTTTGAGATCAAAATATGGAGATTTTTTTGAAAAAAAGTTACATTTTTAAAATGTCAGTAAAGAAAGAACTGTACACCCTATAGCAAAAACAACTGCATATTTCAATTCTCCAGAGTTAGACCTTTCCAGTGATATATAACTTGTTAGGGGTTATGTTTAGTAAAATATTTGTGTGCGATCATCTTTTCCGATAAGAAATTGAGTCGCAAATTTTAAACAATTACGGGTCCACGAATAATAACCCCAAAGTTGAAGAATAAATTGTACTATGACCTATTCACTTGAACTTCTTTAACACATATATTTGCAAATTTAACTAACACTTAAAATAATTACATTTAGAACATTAAAATTGCTTATAATGTAAAAAATAAATGACTTGAATCGACTCGAGCTGATGGGTTCCACACTTTCGCTGAATTACCAGCAGACCGATAAAACTGTTGGGAGTTCTTAAGTTTATAAGCAATTTTGACATGATCATGAATGTAAACAATATTTACAACCTTATTGTAACTTAGTTTGCAGAAAAGCAACCTACTGTCAATAACAGTTTTTCATTCATCTTCAAAACAGACAAAATACTTGGATGCTTGGATGAAGTTAATTATAACGCAATGTTTAAAAGAATGTCCTCATGGTCTACATTCTGAAGAACATGCAAATCTGGTTTTTTTGGTACTTGGTAGAATGTCAATTCCATAGTATACAACACACTCTTGAGGAACAATTGCCTCTGTCTTAGTGTCCTCTTTGTACAAGTGTCCTTCTCTGGTAGTCTTCTAGAAATTAAGAAAGTGTCCTTAAGTACTTTTGTGCCATCCAAATATGTGTGGCCATACTGTGATGTGGTCGTATCTTTCTCTAGTTCATACACCTTCTGATGTGACATGCAGCAAAAAAATGAGTAGATGGCATCAGATGAGGGTTTTATGGCAATAAATGAATCCACACCTATCAAATTTGGGTAATCCAGAGGTGTGGTATCTATCAAATCACCTGAGTCGTCCAGAGAGTCTGGTTCAACACGAGCATTATGCTGGTACTTAGATGGGTCTTAGTTCATGTACCAACTTCATGGTAAAACTTTAAGGCTTTGATCTTGTAATACCATTAGGAAATCTACACTTGACTGCACTTGAATTTACTCAGCTCATTGAATTTTGAACTCAAAACTGTCACTCCTATGTATTTTGCATATATGGCACGATTTTGCACACAACTCGATCAATTTTGATCGGCATTATTTTAATTATTATATTTAATTGGTTAATTTAATAAGTACCATTAAGACTTAAAGATCTTCATACTTGTCTAATAATAACTATGGAATAACTCAATAATTCAACCAAACAATTAACTGTCAGGTATAGTGATCTTATAAGCTAACTTCTGTAAAGTCCAAAATTTATGCTCCTGCTCGTTATGCTCCTGCTCGGTCACCACCGTGCAAAAATGGGTATTTGGAGTTAATTAATTGGCAATTACTAAAAAATAAGACAACATCAGGCAGGTTTATGACTTTGAAGTAGTTGGCAGATATATTCCCTTCAATTTGGTACCAAATATGACCATGTAGCACATGTATTTAAAATGTTACACCCTTACCATTGTGTATGTTTGTCGCACAAATGAAACGGCACCACCAAAATGTGGGCCCACCTTAAAACGCATGGCCCTATATAACATAGGGGTCGGAAAATCTGTGATCTTGGATATTCCCTACCCCTGTATAAAATATAGGGGGAAACTGTGTTCTCGGATATTCTCTACCTCTGTATGGGTTATTTTCTTATAAAGATGACAATGACCAGTGATATGTGATACATTTTTGTAGATTACTTGAGGTCAAAAAAATAATGGTTTCTGAGCTTACTGCGCCCATAGCTATCTAATAAATGTCTTTTTCTTTTTTCATTAAAAATTATTTTTTCTTTAAATTGTTACCATGACTACAAAGCTGCTCATTGTATGGACATGGTTAAGAAATAATTGTTTAACACTGTGCAATGAGATGGTTATTTTCTTATTACAAATTACAGGGTCCAGTGATTTGTGAAACATTACTTGAGGTTATAAAGGAGAAAGTGGTTATCTTTAGCTTTCTGATGCACTTAGCCAGCTTTTTGTTCATTTTCTTTCTTTTGTTTATATTTTGTCTTGCCCATTTATTTACCATTGCCATAAGCTGTTCAATGTTGAGACAAAGTGATATATTGAAGCAGAAGCTGTCAATGAGATAGATTGTTAGTCTTTTTATAAAAGATTTACAGCCAATAAATCTTTACTAGTGCTTACAATTGGTTTTGAATATGCACGCATACTCTTTTTGTGACGCCTTTGTGAAAAAGTGCCCGTTCTTTCTGATTCACCCTGTATAACCATGAATATTAGACCCTGATATTCTCTTCTGAGTTTACTGTCCCCTTTGCCGATAATTACCCAGAATTCACTCTGATTCACTGCTCGTTGCTACAATGTATGTATGACACATTCTGCACACCCCTACTTGTAATGACCTGCAAACGAGGACCAAACGTGGTACTATCTAAATGAGAACCCACCAACCTGGACACACACCGTCACACCGAGGACCAAAATGGTGGTTTTGGTGGGTGTCAAACCGCCAACTAGACTGTGTGCTATCCAATAGAGGCCTAAAGGGTGTATGGGGAGAGTATCACCAAAGAGGACTTCGTTTAGATAGCGTTTTTATGTTGTTTGCAATACATACTTTGCACGTATCAGGGAAACGAGGACATCCGCATTTTGGCGGTGTGTCCACAATTGCAGTTGTAGTTACAGAAGCATTTGTACACTTGTTTTCCCCTTTGCGAGTTTTCTAATTTTGTTATTTTTGTATCGTTTTTGTTCCTACTTTTTCAGGTGATGTACATGTTCACAACAGTGCCCTTACAGATATAACACACAGATACCCTTGGATGACCAGTCCGCCGTTAGCAATTTTCTGAACCACCCTAGACGTGTTTATGAAGGCCTCTGCAGAAAACAGCGATCAGCTGTATGCACTGGCTGGATCCTTGTCTCGTCAGCCGTGGGAGAAACTCGCGTACGCCAGACTTCATGCCGGACATTTGTGTTTATGTGTTGTTAAATACTATGTTGTAAACTGTGATAAATTGTATTAGTTAAAAGTATGTTCTTGATTAAGAATGACATTTCGATCAATATGTGTTGGTGTTAAATTATATGTATGAATCCATTCAGATTCAACAGGGTTTTTAAGGTCAGAAGTAAGCGTAAGCTTGATGAAACAAATTATGTACAAAACATATTTTTGATGTCATTTTAATCATCAGAGAGAAATTCCCACCATTCTTGTAGAATTCCTCTCATTATAAGATGACATTAATGTGGGTGTATATAATTATGACATGCATCATTCATGAACAATTGAATGATAGTTCAACTTTTTTATCCCAATATTTACTTGGTATCTCCTCATATCAGCTCACTCATGACTTGATTTGTAGGTTTTTACGATAGAAAAACTGGGTTTTTTCTCTAATTGATGGTGTCCTTGATGCAACTCTCAAAGCATGGTAAATCCATGTTCTATAACAATCACAATGTCACATTCCACAGAAGGCCATCAATTTGAGTTGGAAGTCTGTTGATGACGTTCTCGCATCAATAAACAATTAGGCGATGAAAAAACCTAACCCTGCGGTTAAAAAAGAGTCAAATTTTGTTTAAACATTACAAAAAATAAATAAAAATTAGCAAAATGTGCAAACATTTTCCTCTTTTGATTTTAAAAATTCGAGAAGAAAAAATGTGTCAGTATGGGCTCGTAGAACAGGGTGTCTTTTTATCACTTAACTGGTATGAACTATACAAATTCAACTGATTCTGTTGGCATCCTTCAGTCTTTGCTGAATATACCATGTCTCACATACACTATTTTTTGAGAATTTGGATTGTTTTGTTTTGAGATAGAAATGTTGGCCTGTCATTTATTGTCATGATTTATAAGGCTATGTTAATTTCATTGTTTGTCTCAGTGATTTATATTTGAAACATAGAATGTGATTTTAAAACAAGTTTATCCGAATTAATAAATAACAGAAACAGTATAACTTGTATCTTGTTTGCTTGTATTTTGATGACAGAAATCACAAAACGGATTTTTACTGTGTTTTGTACATTTTCAGACATAATGATGTAAAAATCAAACAAGTTAAAGATAAAAGTTGAATTTTACTTTGAGAAATAGTGCATAATTTTATAATTGTGCACAGAAGATTCCAGACAAGGAATGCCATTAATAGTAGCCTTGTAAGAAATTTAATGATAGTTTAGGCCAACAAAAAAAAAAGTTGTGCTGCCCTCAAGTGCAAAAATTTAAAATAGGGTCGGTGGTCGGAAATCTTTTTTTTTCTTCTTTTTTTTCACAATTTTGTTTCTTCATTTAAAAAAAAAAAAAATGTTGGCTGAAAAATATATGCTTTATGTCAAGACAAAATTGGTATAGGCCCATAGGTCAATTAACTAATGTTTCTAGTGTGACAATAGTCTAAAAAACATTTATTTAAGCTTACTTATTCATTTCAAGCAAGAAATAGTAACATTTAGACACTTTAATTAAATTTAAATCTAAAAAAAAATGTGACCCTAGTTTTTACGATTTTAGGGTCGGTCGCTGAGAGCAACACAATTTTTAATATTTTTGGCCTTATACTATCATGTAATATATTGATATAATTGAACAATATGTGTACAGTCACATCAAAATGATGCATTGGTCTGGACCTACATTTTAAACAAAACAATATATAAAGTGCTAGCGCCTATGCGTTCTATTGTGGTATGTGAACAATCTTTCGCCGTCTTTAGTAAATTAATAAATTTGGATGTACAATAGAACATTTCTGGATATGATAAAGGATTCATTTTGTTATTCGAACCCCAAGATCGTGTGGTACAAGTTATTGCAGTAAGAGCAACATGTAACGGCCAACAAGTGCATCATTTTGATTTGACTGGACGCATGTTATGTATTTGTGAATATACGCTGTAGAACATGAAATATTTGCAGCATCAACATTTTGCGATTTGCCAAGTTCTCGTACATCAATGAGATGTGTTGTTCTTCACAGAAAACTATTGCGGCATGCAATGTTTGCTATCAACTGTTGATGTCTTAAAAATTGCAAAATCAAAATGTCTGCAACTATTTCGTGCTAATTACACCAATGAGAATAATAAGGTTATGGTATATTTTGTACACATTTTGGCGCAAATGCTGAATGCAACATGCATTGAAATGAAGCTAGACTTGTTACAAGTACAAAATAGAATACAGTGTACAACAGCACTTTTTAGCAAAAATTGTACCAAGACTAGTTTGCGCATGTAGCATTTAGCAGTTTTGCCATTATTTCTTGAATATCTGACGACACTTATGCAATATGTATTGATTTTTAGTTATAAATATGTCTGTACTTCGGTTGTTTTGTAAAGATGTAAATTTTTCGAGATGTAAATTGTCCGTTTTACGTAACTGGTGTTTGTAATATTTTGATACATGGACAACATCTCCTATCCATGTTTATAAATGGTAGATGAATCTCTTATTCCCAAATGAACAGTATGCTTAATTCTTAAAATGTTAAGGGGTTCTCTTATATATGCAATGCCTGTATTGATTCGGTTAAATTCTAATTATTTAAATTGAGAGGGAAATGAATCATAAATAATTGAGATGTAAATGGTGTTTAATTGTTATGACATGGACAATATCTCCTGTTTGGGGTGATTGGTATACATATCATGATAATACATTAAGGTTACCATTACATTTGATGTACCTTAGGCCAAACAAAGAAGGTCTTGTCTCAGAAACATTGGGCAAAAAAGCTAAGTGCTGTGCCATTTTTTTTTTTTTTTATTTTAGAAAAAAGGCTGAGGTATGCGATTTTTAAAAAAAAATTTGCTATTTTCTTTTCTTGCTTATCCAAGCTTACGGAGAACTTTTTTTTTTTTTTTTTTTAAATCCAAAAAGAAAATCCATAGCATAGCTCATTTCACATACCAATGCGGGCGGGCTCCTGAGACGGACCTTCTTCTTTGTTTGGCCTTTGCCCTATCTTTTGAACCTATATGGTTGATCCTATATCACCATTGGATTAACAGGCAAGTGGTATATGTAATTGTGTGTGATCACAGCAAATGGATTGAGTATCAGTCAAATTGTGATTACTTTTATGTTACACCATTGTAGTGATGAAGCAATCAAATGATGTCATATGTTCATGTAAAACACTGATAATTCCTGTATATATTGGTACATAAAGAACAATTTGGTAAAATGATGATGTTGATCAAATGCATGATTTCTTTTCACTGAAATGAAAAGGTTTTATGAACTGATGGGTAAGTCTTGGGTTAAATTGCTTCAACAGTAGTTTTTCTGAGACAAATCATAAATGGTAGACAAAAAATAGGATCTTTGCAGGAATGGTGTAACAAATCATGTCATCAATGCATTTCTCATGATGATTCCAAATATGGTAATGAAATTCAATAATTTAACATTTTTGAAACATTTTGTGAAATTTTGGTATGTTGTCTGTAGACGCCTGCTGCATGGAAAGTTTTTGAACACTTTCCATGCTGCAGCAGGCGTCTACAGACAACATTCCAACATTTTAAAACAGAATTATTAAAATAACAGAATTTTTTTGTGTGGAAATGGGGTATGCAAATAATATCAAGCATCAAATATTTCTCAGTATCAAACTATAAGTTATAACTGAGCTGCAAAAGTAACATATAACTTATTTTTGAAAGGACACAATTTTAACTCGATCACAAACGTTAGTTTCTACGAAGATAATTTAAATTAGTGTCCTTGTAAAGAAAAATAAGTGATATGTTTATTTTGCAGCTTATATATAGTACAGGATAATGTAATATGTAAAAAAAGTGAAAAAATAAAAAAATCTTGTCACATTAAAAATGTGTGTCGTGTTATGTTGTCAAGTCTCATAGCTGGTCTCATTTTGTCCAATAGTCTGCATCATATTGCTATGGACAAAATATCACCAATGCATGCGTACCTGTGTTAAACCCTAAAGTGTGCGTAGGAAAACATTAATAAATGACTGTGTATCCTGATTGGTCAATCATGAGATCAACACGCACATGCATGCATATTTGTTTGCGTGTATTATTTATTTGAACCCTGCAACAAATCAAATAAATTAGCTTGAATTTTGTCCATAGCATTATGACGGAGACTATAGTAGATGGAAAAAAGATCCTTGTGTACAGATGGAAAGATGGACCTCTTGGGCAGTGATGCGCAGATCCAGATCAGGGGTTCTGGATCAGCCCCATATTAGACCATATGGTCTTTGAACGGATATGGATGAAATAAATACTGAAGTACATGAGCCAGTGGTATAAAAATATATAGGTTATAGATTATTTTGTGAAGGGATTGCATATTTGCAAAATTTTAATTTTAAATACCCGCCAAACTGACATTTTACATTAAAAGTAACAGTTCCAGATTCGCTAGATAAAGAATCTGCGAAATTATGTTTTACATGATCAAAATCTCAATATATTTCCCAAAGAGTGAGTTACAGCCTTCACCTTCAGCCTTCTATATATCTTTCACAAGATATTTTTGCCAACATTTAGACAATTGTGTGCAATAGTAGTATGCATGTTTTAATAAACACAACACCAAAAGTAAGTCCCCCCCCCCTAAACAATTCGTCATAACATCGTAAGCTAAAACATTTTACCAATACAAATTAGTTAGAAATAATCCTATGACTGTTTCCTAAGTGTTGTTTTAAAATGAAAGATGTACATGACTTCATGGCTGAATGAGCTCAAATGGAAGACAAAAACTGCCCTTCTCAAAAGTCAAAACTCACTGTGCTAATATCTGAGCCTAGAAGGGGATTTACATGGCTGAATGATCATGAATTGATTACACATTACAGTAATTTTTGCTCAGCCACGGGTACTTTTCCATTAGTTGAGAAGCAATTCATAAACTTTTGTGACTTTTGAGAAGGGCAGTTTTTGTCTTCCATTTGAGCTCATTCAGCCATGAAGTAATGGACATCTTTCATTTTCAAACATCACTTAGGAAACAGTCATAGAATTATTTCTAACTAAGTTTTATTGGTAAAATGTTTTATCTTACGATGTTATGACGAATTGTTTAGGGGGGACTTACTTTTGGTGTTGTGTTTATTTCAAACAAGTTAAAGATAGAAATTGAATTTTACTTTGAGAAATAGTGCATAATTTTATAATTGTGCACAGACGATTCCAGACAAGTAATGGTAGCATGTAAGACAGTTATCGTCATTAAATAAAATTCAACATAATCATATAGTACCAATGTTTTGACAAAAATGGCCTTCAAGGTTATTACGATAATCATGATATCATGAAACCTATTTGAACGGTATGAATGAGCAAAATGTATTTTGTTTAAAACATATGAAAAGTATGCTATCCAGATTCGCTAAATAAAGAATCTGTGAAATTATGTTTTACAGTATCGAAATCTCAATTTATTTTCCCAAAGAGTGAGTTACAGCCTACTGGTGCTCAACCCTTGATATATATCACAGTTATCTCTCATTCCGAGTCGTAACATAATATGGTCTTTCATTCTTAATTGAATATTAAATATTCAGATAGGTATCGCCCAATGTGTTAAATTATGGATCGGAAATTACCGATATAGGGTTGATCTGCCCATCACTATGGTCAGATCTAGGAGATGTTGGTTAATTGTCAAATATTTTGGATTTTTTTCTAAATCAGGCATGATAAAAAGAAGATTTTGTTTGCCTAAATTTAGCCAACGTTTAGACAATTGTGTGCAATAGTATGCATGTTTTAATATTTCCAAGAAATTTAAGATTTTTTCACCTGATATGAATGAATATCATGCCTGCAAAATGTCTTCTTATATCCCTCGGATAAACTTACCACTGAGCGTATAGTTCCGGTGTTTTCTCTTCATATTCAGAGTGATCAATCCAGAAGGTTGAAATTCCCCACTATTTGACGGCCTTTCAAGGACGCTTTTGCTCATTCGACCCCCTTTGTCGTTCAAAAACGAGGACATTTTGCCTGGAAAAAACACCCCTTATTTAATTCTTTCAAGGGCACTTTCTAAATATTCCCCCTTTTTGGATTAAAAATGAGGACATTTTCTAAATAGTCTCCCTTTTTGGCACAAAAACAAGGACACATTTAGATCAAAATACTGCCCGTTATAAAAAGGCATTTGGTTTCAAATAATTCCAAGCAGTAATTCAAACCTTTACTTTCACACAGCTTTTATAAAAGCATTTATTCAATGATATACAAATCACAATTGAACAATTTTTTTCTTCAATTTCAATTTCAATTGAATGATGACATATAGGCTATAGATGGCCATAGACAATATATTGTAATTGGTGCCGTCCTGTCGTTGATGGTGTAAACTTCGGTATTGCGTAAAGAAATCATGGGGAAGAATGTATTGTTATTATACACTCGTCAAAAGAAGTTCCTTGACACTCATTGAAGTTCAAATATTTCACATAAATATTTAATATAAATTAAACAATTGCATGTCAAAATAAGCAGACAATAATTCTCTATCATGTCTGTATGAAATTAAGATGTACGCATTCATGCATGGCTGAGCACATTCATTAAGCAATGGTAAGGTGCGTAAAAGGAAATTGCAAGAAATGAGCATTTACAGTCATTTGAATGGAGGGATTATCCAATTTTTTGCAATCTTCTTGCCATTGTCAAGTGAATAGGATCTGCCATGCATGAGTGATCATGTCTAAATTCCATGTTAAGCTGTTAGAGGATTACTTTCTGCTTATTTTGATATACAATTATATATATATAATCATATATATAATTATATATATTCTATTAAATATTAATTTAATTTAAGAGTCCAAGAACTTCTTTTGCCGAGTGTATAACCCATGAAAATATTCTAGACATCTGATTGGTGGATAATACATTACACAACACAAAATATTTTGGCCTATTTCATGCTTGACGTCATTCCCGGTCATTTTGTGTCTTTCAAAAAGTACTATTGACCGGGCGGTCAATAGTACTTTTTGAATAGACCAAAAATGCCCTCCCTCGTAGGCTCGTGCGATCCCGACATGGAGCGTCTTGAGAGACCCTGTATAAAACCTGAATGTGATCGTCATTCTACATAAAGTTTTCTCTAATTTCTACAAATCTAGAAGGCCCGCTAGAAGGCCCTACTCGGTATAAACAATAAATCGATTCCACCACCATCTGCGTGTACGGACTCCGCTCAGTGCACAGCGAAAGAGGAATCGCTTCAAAACAAGTAAACAAGTCGTCTGCATTGCATTATTATTATTTGGCACAGATCTTTTATCGGCTGGATTAACATTTCATTGAATCTTAGGCATGAATCATAAATATTTGTTGTCAATTCACCTGAGGTTGAGGGCATTCTGCAACGAGGTCTAGACCTCTATCGATGAGATGAGTTCAGCATCAGAGTAATTATTCCTCGGCGACTTGCTCGGACTCGGAGTAAACTAACTTTAAAAAGTAAGCTTATTTTTGATTTTGTCGAGAATCGACTAGCATATTCACTAAGAAAGATGTGTTCAAGTGTGAATATTTTCATGCGTTATATAAAACGAATATGGACTGCTCTTTATTCGTGAAATGGGGTGAAATATTGTCCCTCGGTGATCTGGAGACCGTAAGCCTACTATTTTCCCTCAGCCTCCGGCTTCGGGAAGATAGTAGGCTTCACGGTCTCCAGATCACCTCGGGGCAATATTTCACCCCATTTCCCTCATGAGCAGTCCATATTTGTATAACATTCTTCACCTTGCATTTGTTACGCAATATCGTAATGTTCCTCCATACGGCAGGAAGGCGCCGATTATAAATAAGGTCTATACACTTATTGGAACTCTTATTGCACATTTTATAACGACTTACTGTAACATATATTCAGTTGTCAAGCTGATTTAATCTGTTCCAAAATCATACTGTTATTGGATATAAATAAAATAATTCACAATTGTAACACTAACGGCTATGATGTTTAGGTCACAATTTTTGTCAAAGTTGGGCATTCATTTAAAAATATTTTACAAAAACATCCTGTCTAGCGAATGTAAATTAACTTTCTAAGTCTCTATATTCCAGGATGGTTTATCACCACATTACCTTTTAGAAAAAAACTCCCTAAAAATGTTCGGAATTTATTATTTACTCGTCTATCTTTCGTATATTTTGTTGATGTTCATAGTGTTTCACATGAATAGAAATCTATGAGTTCATCTTTACAATGACACCACCAATTGTTTAGCAATCACTTGTATCAGTGATACACCACTTGCTTGAAAATATGGAGAGGTCTCAATCTGAAAGTGCCAAAATCATCACTATTTTATGCTCAAAAGTCAATAGAACATCACACTCTACACTGTAGTTAATGCAACACTTCATGGAACAGACGACAGAGTTGTATTTGAGCACGAAATAGTGGTGCATTTGGCACATTGTGAATGAGACCTCCCCACATTCTCGAGCAGGTGGCTAAAGCACTGAAACAAGTGATTGCTACGAATGAGGCATATTTAATAAGTGGAACACGTCATACAGAGCTTATATTTATATGGAACACAATTTGAATATAACATGAAATATCCAAGGAATTTGGTGAATCAATGAAAAAAAATCCGAACATTTTTGAGGAGTTTTATGATTGTATTTAGGTACATGGCACATGAGTCCCTACTGAATAAAGACTAGATAGAGTTCAGGAATAGAAATGCTTCAGTTAAACTGAAAAAAACATTTTTGTTACAGAGTTATTATAGCTTAACACTAATAGACAAAACATTAAAGTATTTATTTGCATATATAGAAATCAAACTTGCTACAATTCCATAATATATATCACAGGACACATTGTGTGTCTGATCACAGGGATTCCAGAAATACTCCATATAACATCATACTGTGCCACTAAATGGATTTTGGTCAAATTCTAAAAGAAAACCTATTATATAGGCAAATGAGATGCATCCCTTTTAGTAGGAACATCTGCAAATGACATTGATATTATACTAACACACAAAGTTTTGAATGGTAACAAAATGCCACCCTTTTTGCTGATCCTATACAATAGTACTTTATGTAACACCTTGCCTGGTGGTCAGTATAGGCCCCAGTTGTCTTGGTTTTTAATGTTCTCTTCTTTATTTTTATGTGGTTATTTGACTGAATAAAGATGATTTAATAAATAAATGACCAGATACGTAATCAAACTTATGAAAGGTGGAAGCTCCGATCATTTTAGAATTTTTTTTCACATTAACATAATTATTTTGAAATCAAAATAAACTCCATATGTTTTGTCATTATTTCTGTAAAATTGTAGGTGCATGATATGGTCCAATTAGACGCTATATAAGCAAAAAATGCAGTGAATTATATACCGCCAAAGGTGGCTAACCCGGGTAGTTTGTGTACTACTCAATAGGCAAATTTCATGTCACTTTGTGTGCTTCTAAAATAAGAACCATTGGAGTTATGCAATCAAATTTTGGAATATGACTATTTTAAGGATGACCCTTCATGTAGAATAGAAACCCATCAATTTGAAAATCGAGCCTGAAATCGGAACACCTACCTTTAAATGTGACCAAATGCGAGTATATGAGGTACAATGAGGGGAAATATGAATATTGAGTTATTGATAACATGATAATATGTATAGTTTAATCAGTTCCTAATTGACGAAGCCTCATTACACCAGCCAATAAATACAAAGGATGCAGGCACGCATAAGGCAAATGGCGCACTGTGCATCATATGCGTGCGTGCGTCCAAAACCATGTGTGTGCGCACATAATCGAGCGCATACGCTTGGATTACTTTTGTGCGTGGAGAGATAAAAAAATGAGTATTTCTCGCCAATTTGGAACTGATTAAACTATAGTACAAGTTAAGGGACATTTTGTGACCTTAGTCAAAGTCATATCTCATTCCTAACCAAAGTTACAGATGATTGAAAATCACTTTGGGTCACAAATTATGCTTTAACAAACATTTGGAACAACATTGATTACATTTAACTTTAATATAAAGCTTAGAATCATAATACCTGTATCAAAACCACTTTCAATTGTTAAATTACTAACAAAAATGCTGCTATTAATACACACTTTGACAGATTATAAACTTTTACAATCAGGTTAAGTTTACTTATTATATTTTCTGAATCATATACCGATAATTTGATAAATGCATACATATCAGATTTTGAATACATCAATACAATGGTCAATTTCGGTAGATGGAGAAGTTTGTTTACAAATACACTGCTAAATAGAGGCCTTCGTCGACCGGTTTTACAGAAAGGAATCAACCATGCATCATTCACTGGAATCATGACATATTACAGTCCATTCAGTTTATTCTTTGAATTGACGCAGATTTTTGAAAGTGATGTAAACTCGCACGAATGAAATGGGATTGTTAGCTTCTTGCAGTTTTGGCTCTGTAGTCCACCATGATTGCAGTAAACCACGGCTGTTTGATCCCACATAATTTGTCCGTTTTATTCTGAGAACACCATAACTTGCTGGCCCGGTTCTGGTTTTAACTTATTCAAGTACATGAATATACTGGCCATCTTTTGTAGAAATTCCAGAACATTTGTTGGTACCAGTTCTGAGAAATAGAGCTTTGAATATTATTATTTACTATAATAGCGCCCTCATCGGCCACATTTCCCATAGAGTTATATGTAAAATGTGTGTCAAGTAGAAAATGCCGATAATTTAAAAAGGGCTCGAACAATTTTCTTGAATTTTTCACCGTATACTCGTATTCATTAGCGCTACCTAAATCAGGTCAAACCATAAATGGGCCACTATGTAATCTTTTTTTATCCCATAATTTTAATTATAAATCGGACAGTCAAACAGCCGTGATTCAGTTTATTCTTTTAATTGACGCGGGATTTTTGAAAGTGATGTAAACTTGCATGAATGAAATGGGATTGTTAGCTTCTTGCAGTTTTGGCTCAGTAGTCCACCATGATTGCAGTAAACGACGTCATATACAGGGCCTCTATATACATTTGACAAGACCTGACTAATAATCAAAGATTATAGAGCTTTTCATACAGATATTTTCGAGATTTTAAAGTTTTTGGAAAATGTTCCAGACTTTAATCTCGTGGTTTCTACATTAATTATAATGTAACTATATATTGCAAAAGAATATGGTGTGTGTTTATATTTTGACGTTTTCATGTCCACTCCTACTTGTGCAAAATAAAATCCTCGCAAAAATAAGCACGTATACAGAACTTTACTTACATTTACGAATCATAACTTTGATATAATATACATGTAGCTCATAATAAGAAAACATCTACTGAGATGGACGTTAAAATTGAGATGTTGTTTTCACACCAAAAAAGAGAGTAATAAAACATGATTATTGAGGGAAATTAAAGTGAACTTTATGTTGTCCTATTTTTTTTGCTTAAGGATGTAAAAAATAAACATTGACTAGGAAAGATTAGAAAGTCACTGGGTGGTTGCAATGAGTGAATTTTACCAAATTATTTTGCTCCAAAAGAGTGGTAAAATCAAACTGTTAAAATCAATAAATTCAAGATGATTTATCAATATCATATATAGTATATATTTAAATAATAAATATAAATTTTGAGAATTGTAATTTTAACACAGTATAATAACAACCAGTTGTGCCCTTAGCATTCGGCTAATACTAAGCCTTTGACGTGGTTGGAATAAAAGAAACACCACTTAGAATGTCAATGAACAACAGCACATTTTTAGCAAATTTTCCATATGGCTATAGTTTTACCATGCATGAGCAAAACATATTTATCAACTCATGAATTACTTAATCAAAACTAGGCATGTTTGTACTTCTTTAATGCATTTCTCATGGTGATTCCCAATAATAATGGTTTGAAATTCAATAAATTTGACATTTTTGAAACATTTTGTGAAATTTTGGAACTGTTGTCTGCCACGTGGAAGTGTTAAAATGTGTTGCATTTAGTAAATGACACAGTTACATCACTGTCTCATGATAAACAAGCTATAGTTATAGGCACAAACCTGATTCATGTTTTTGGAGAAGCATGTCATCAAATAAATTTAATTCTGAACTTTCTTCAACCAATCAAGTACCTTCCTAGCTGCTACCTGCTGCATTTCTTTTCTGTCTTTCTTAGATCTTCCATCCCTATCAGCATATACAACAACTTCATTCTCCGTTTCCAGAATGGACGAAATAAGCGTGCAATGAAAGGACTTTCCAACTTCCACAGTCTCATAAAATACTTTGGAACTGGGCGATAGTTCTTGTAACTTTCCCTTCAGATTTGCAATATGGGTATCCACTTCTAGTATTCCGAGTTTCTTTAGCGCGAGTTCGGCAGTTTTCTTCTCTGCTTCTTTCTTGGATGAATGGCGCTCATTATTCTGTAATATATATTTGGTAGTCAAGGTGACCTGTGACCTGTACGTTCCCGGTGCTGATTGGATCTCGATATCTTCGTACTTTGGTAGGTTAGTGATGCCCTGGGATTGCAGTAGTTCTTGCAATTCTCCTTTGTAGTTTGTGCCTGGTTCTGCAATGAGAGAATATGGGATACTCAATGTTATTTGTTTGATTTATGTTTCATAGCCAGAACAGGGGTGTAACAAGAGGGGGGGGGGGGGTGGGTATTCCCCCAGCCAGATGGCTTGACTCCCATTGCCGAATAAAACATAAACAATTAGCAGTTATGCCCCTTGATCAAAACCCTACCCCCTCAGATGAAGACCCTAGTTATAAACCACTGAGCCAGAATGGTCGTGTCATCAATTAATAACTGGATATGAGAGGAACTAAAACAAGTGTTACACTTGTGAGAGACCTTATTTGAGGAACACTCTAACCAACTCCTATATCATATCAATTATAGATTGTTGATAATTTGAAATACATCACACCTAGACTGGTCTTAATTGTTTGCCGTTGTATTGCACAGCTAGCTAATTTGTATTGCTTGTCCCAGTGCATATCAGTGTTTTATTGTATTTGTTTTTAGTGCGAAGCGATTGCCATTGCTTGCCTTAGTTTATATCACTGTTTTATCGCTTCATTATTCCTTATTATTGCTTGTGTCCCTACACAAGGGTTGGTATATCTTGCTTCTATTCTTTACAGCACATCTGTCAAAGCTATTACATCCAAGGAGGGCTTGGGGTATTAAAATGAACAGAAAGGGGAAATGGGCCAAATGTAATTTATTGACTCAAAAAGCTTTGACTGAGGGCTGACAATTAAACCCGGGCTGTTGGAAGAGTCACAGGAACCCCTAGACCAAATTAGTTGTACCCTCTGAACAGGGATAGCATTTAAAGGAGTCCAGGCCTTAAATTGACAGTTTTGACTAGTCTAGTCCCTTAAATCTCTCATTTTGTGTAGTTTTAGATACCTGGACCCCTAGTTTTCTCCAATTGGACCCCCTTAAATCTGCAGGTCAGCGCTAGCCTTGCCTCTGAATAAGTGTTTTTTGTTATCATATAAAATATAAATCCCTCAAAAATTTTACTATTCATCACCTGTGTTTGCATCCTGTGGCTGTTCATCATTGGTCTTATCACTCTTCGGTGAGGCTTTCCATACGGAATCTGTGTTTGGCAACACTGATGCTGACGATCCATCTTCAACTCCATCCAGAGACGCAAGTGCTATCTTAGCTGCCCCGTGTTCTGCATCTTTCTTTCCATCCTCTGCCATTTTGCCTTCAAATTCTCGACTGTCGCCTTCTTTGTTGACAGGTACAGTGACCTTGGATTGGAACATTTTGCCATCTGGTGTGGTGGTGTATGTAGGTGTAGCAAGACCTAGTTTCTGTTGACGTTCTTGAAGCTTGCCTTTATAGTTTGCACCTGAAAGAGAAAATAATTATATTATGAAATTAGACGGCGGCCATACACGACGGCACAAATATGGTACAGCCTATACATTATGAGACCAACGCATATATAGCAAAAAGGCTACACACTTAGGTAAAGGGAGGCCTAGCTTCTGCTGACGTTCTTGAAGCTTGCTTTTAAAGCTTATACCTGAAAAAGAATGAAAGTATGATCACGACTCGGAACAATCCCATAAAGCTTGTCCCAAGGTTCTTAGAAATGATGTGTCTGTGTGACATGTATGTCCAAGAAATGTCTTAAACATTATTAAGCCTTGACCATTTCTAAAACAAGAATTTTCTCCATTTGGCAACGAAAAATTAACACTGTTCTAAAAATATCAAAAATATTGGAAAATAATTTTAAAGTGTCCAAACAGTTTTAAAATCAAATGGGTCGGTCAGGCCTGTAGAACAGGGCTGGGTTATTTTCTCGTCACCTGAATGTCAAATGATATCAAATTATAGTGGTACATGTAGTATGTTTGTAACACATGACGCCAAGCCTGTTACTTTAACACGATACAAATGGACAGTGCAATAGATTGTTGACTACATATATAATAATTAAGTTGGTCTTTTGGTATAGCTGGTATTAGGCTTGTGCAATGTGGTATAGGGAATATAATGGGAAGACAGCCTTAGACAGATACTCAGTTTTACCCTTGGACTGAATTCTTTACCCGAGCCGAGGGGTATTGGATTTTTCATTTATTCATTTATATAAAGTATCATAGATTTGGTACCATTAAGAGTAAATAATGAACTGAAAAGATTTAAAATGGTTTCATAACTATATTTTCATCAAACATCAACACAATAGATCATTTTGACACATCTTTCGGTGCCTATATTACTATTAGCTCTGTTTTCTTCATCAGAGGGTTGATATGATCAACTGAGGATTGATATGATCAACCAAGTGTTGATATGATCAACATTATGCTGGTTTCCCTGCATTAATTGTCTCCACACAACTCATCCATAGATGCAGGTATGCACAAATCATGTCATCAATCTGTTACAATTGAAATTTGTACGAAGGCCGAGTTGTCTCGTAGGCCGAGTTGTCTCCAAGGTCGTGTCGTCTTATGGCCGAGTTGTCTCGGAGGCTGAGTTGTCCGACATTCTGTAGCACACTCCTCATGGCATCGCGACAATGCACTTGGTACGTATACAACTTGTGTTGAACGTTATTTCCCGTATGTGATAACAGAGTGGTGTAATATCAATTTTCGCAAGTAATGGAGAAGCCTATACCTGCACCTATGGACGAGTTGGCATGGAGATCCAGGGTGCAGTGAACCAGCATAGATCAACCGTGGCAATTGCAGTACTTTGCCATATGGAAAGAATCTAGCAGATCATTCAAATGTTGCAATACTCTTGAAGAGTGCATCTTATAAATAGTACATCTGCATTATTTTGGCTTCAATTGGGCTTACTTTTATACAGGATATTAGTTAATCTTATTTACCTGATGCACATTCACCCTGTTCATCACCGTTATCAGGCATGGGGTTTGGATCCGTTGACATATTTTCTTTATCAGACACAGGGTTCAAATCCGTTGACGGCTTTGCTTTGTGAGGCATGGGGTTTGAATCTGTTGAAATCTTTGGTGTTCCCACTCCTAATGCCGATGACTTGTCAACTCCGTCAACTCCACCCAGAGATGCAAGTGCTATTTTAGCAGCTCTGTGCTCCGCCTCTTTTTTGCCACCCTCTGCCATCTCGCCTTCAAATTCTTCCACCTTGCCCTCCCTGTTGATAGGTACAGTGACCTTGGATTGGAACCTGTTGTTGCCATCTTGTATGGTGGTGTAAGTAGGTGTAGCGAGGCCTAGTTTCTGTTGATGTTCTTGAAGCTTGCCTTTATAGTTTGTACCTAATAAAGGAGAGTATATAAATATATAATATTTCAATTTTTTTAATGGTTGATAAAAAAGCTGATCAAAATAAAAACCAGGTATGAGGTAGACATAGATACAGGTTTCAAGTTAAATGTTAGTGGGGGAGAAACTTCACAGATGGTGAAACAATGTTATGGTAAACGAACATAGCCGGACCAGAACGATAACATAGAAATTCGAAACTAGGCACATGTAAGATGAAAAGTACGATACAATATGCAAAAGCGCTTGAGGTCTCAGCAGGGAGCGAATTCGCCTGTATCACATCAATGCAAAATTGAGTAATTGCGCCTCAATTCTATACCTTGCATCGCACATTTGTTATACATAAATTCATGATGAGACTTGTGTATCTACGTAAACAGTAAAGAATATTCCCGGTATACTATTTTTACCATGTTACGCTATTGCAGTAAATGACCCAATTAATTGATGTCGCACATGGAATGAAGTAATGACTAGACTGAGACTCTGCCACCCTCATACGTCGCTCTATTAATAGTACAGTGCAAGGGAATTTTGATGTGCGACATCAATTAATTGGGTCATTTACTGCAATAGGTATCGGCCCATTTGGTATCGAAGGTCGAAATAAGAGAGGAGAGAGACTTCTTCAATTTGTATCCAGCAGGAATTTACAAATAGGCAACACATTCTTCAAAAAAACAGGCAAAAACTACTGGACCTGGGAAAGCCCAAACGGAGCAACTCACAACATGATAGACTACATCATTTGTGATCACCAAAGAATCTTAAGGGATGTTGCAACAGTACCAAAGGTTGACATGGGAAGTGACCATCGATTTGTCAGAGCCAAAGTGAGGATAAATAAGAAGATGGAGAGGCTGAGAAGGACCAAAAGAACCAAAAAGAGACATATATTGATATAGAATTGCTCTCCAACAAACAACAGCAATTCAAACTAGAACTTTAAAACAGATTCACAGCACTAGAAGATCTAGCTGAAGATGAACCCCTTGACCAACTCTACGATCAAATTACCAATGCATTCATGGAGGAAGCAGAGAAGCTGGCAAAAGAAAATAAGAAAATAGTAAACAACATAGATCCGGAGAGAGAAGACATTCGTAAACTCAATGAGAAAAGAAGAGCTCTCAAACCCTTCAGACAGATATCACCCCGTAACCAGATAGAATACACTGAACTAAATAAGACAATCCGTAAGATGCATTGAAATCAAAGAGAAAGTACAGAACTAAAATGGTGAGGAAGGTATTAGAAAGTAACAAAAGACCAAAAATCATCAATAGAAAATTGGAGGAAGGGAGGAAGCTGCTAGCGTCAATCAAAACAAAGGATGGATCAGAAGTTACAGACAAAGTAAAAATAACAGAGACCATTGCAGAAGTATACAGAGAACTACAGGGTGAGTCAAAAAGACTGCAATAGTGGAAAGAAACCATTTTGTTTTCAAAACCAAAATGAATTTTAAAACTTATTAAACATTGCAAAAATGGTGTATCTAATCCTAACTTTGTGTGAAAAAATGAAGTCAATATCATTTTCCGTTTGCCTTTGGTGAACCATTTGACCAGTGCACCCATTTCACACGTTTGTCCACGAGATACCCAAAATATGCATCAGACCGCAAAATGTGCCTCTCGTTCAAATTTGGACACTTGAGTTCATTTGTGATGTTATTGGAATTTGATGCATCCTTTCTTGTTTACATGTGAGTTAGCATAATCAATTATAATCATACCATGCTAAAGCGTATAATGTTCTAAATTGTAATAAAAAAACTGACATTTTCCATTTTTTGTCGGCAGGATATTCAAATATGAAAATGCAATGAGTGCCATTTCAAATGAAAATCACTGTGCTCGTGGACAAACAGGTAAATTTGGTTGTGCAGCAAAGAGGGTCACCAAAGACAAACGAAAAATGCGATCGACTTCATTTTTTCACACAAATTTAGGATTAAATACATCATTCTTGCAACGTTTAAAAAGTGTTAGAATTCATTTTAGTTTTGAAAACAAAATGGCTTCTTTCCACTATTGCAGTCTTTTTGACTCACCCTGTATACAACACAGACAAACCAGACTGGAGACAAAACGAACACTGGAGTAGAAAAGCAGAGAATGTTCCACCTATTCTTAAGGAGGAAGTGGAGAGTGCAGTAAACCAGATGAAGAAAGGAAAGGCCCCTGGAGGATCAATTAACAATCATACTAATCATTTTGGGACAGCCTGTACAATCTGTACTATTTTTGACTACAATTGGGCTTACTTTTATAAAGGAAAGGAATTAATCTTATTTACCTGATGCACATTCACCCTGTTCATCACCGTTATCAGGCATGGGGTTCAAATCCGATGACATCTTTGCTTTGTGAGGCATGGGGTTCGAATCCGTTGACATCTTTTCTTTATCAGGCACGGGGTTCAAATCTGCTGAAGCCTTTGCTTTGTGAGGAATGGGGTTCAAATCTGTTGAAGTCTTTGGAAGTGTTCCCACTCCTAATGCCGATGACTTGTCAACTCCACCCAGAGATGCGAGTGCTATTTTAGCAGCTCTGTGCTCCGCCTCTTTCTTGCCACCCTCTGCCATCTCGCCTTCAAATTCTTCCACCTTGCCCTCCTTGTCGACAGGTACAGTAACCTTGGATTGGAATCTCTTGCCATCTTGTGTTAGGGTGTATGTAGGTGTAGCGAGGCCTAGTTTCTGTTGACGTTCTTGAAGCTTGCCTTTATAGTTTGTACCTAATAAAGGAAAGTAAAGTAAATATGTTTAAAAAAGATGGGAAATAAAAAAGCCGATCAAAATAAAAAACAGGTATGAGATAGACATGCATATACAGGTTTCAGATTTTAAATGTTGGTAGGGGGCGGGGGAGAAACTTCACAGATGGTGAAACAATGTTATAGCAAACGAACATACACTGCAAATTATTAAGGTGTAGTTTTGTACAGCATGTACTATTGAGTGCAGATTTTCATTTACTTTTGTGTAAGCAAACGAAAGTAAACGCAAAACTACACTCAATATAGTACATGCTGTCCAAAACTACACCTGCATAATTTGCATTGATAGCCAGACCAGATCGAAGAAATTTGAAACTATGTAAGATGAAAAGTACTATACAATATGCAAATGCGCTTGAGGTCTCAGCCTCAGCACACTCTATATGAACAGATGTTCTGATGGTTACAGAGGCCAATAACCATGCCATAAAACATTTATGTCAACTTCCCGAGAAGTGCAGAGGTCGCAGCTCTAAACAGGCATAACTCTAATCAACCACCGCAATCCACACATACCTGCTCAGGATCCTTAGATCAGGAAGGCATATACTGGCAACTATTGCGAAGAGTGTAATTAGTATAGATATGTGTATAAATAACTTCATAATTTGTGTTCCTCTAGCATATACCTATATTTGGCTGAAACATGAATATGTTTTTAATTCCACTCAAGTGCAATAGTGTACAAAAGTTAATACAGGTTTTTTGGCCTAATGCTTTAACCCTACCAGAGGACTCAGTGACATCGGGATCTGCTGTATCCATTGGTGATGCTGCAGCGGCTGGTTCAGGTTCCACCTTTGGTTGCTCCTGCTTCTGATCCTCGCTTTGAAGCGACCTCAATGCCAGCTTGGCCACGGCATGCCTAGCTTCCCTCATGCTATTCTCCACATCTTGGGTTTCAAACTTTCTATCGCTTCCACCGGGTAACTCCAGGATCACTGATGCTGTAAATTTCATGTTTTCTGTTGTCTTTGGATGATAATCCGGTTTGGATAGTGAACGTCTTTGTTGGTATTCCTGAAGCTGACCAACATAATTGGTTCCATCTGAATTCGAGATGAACAAAAAATCAATTTGTAAGAACAGACACCATGAAAAACCCCAGAGGATTTGGATTATGAATTCAGAAAGGCAAGTTGTCTCTAACTAATGAGGGATATTACGGAACTTGTGAATTGTGGTTTTTGATTGTAGAGCTTTCATGGATCAGGCAGTTTATTGTGTGTTCATAAGCCCCTGTGACTAGCGAAAGATATGTGTGAAAACAATAAATTACTATTATCTATTTAGAATGCACGCAACTAGGGCATGAAAAGCCTGGAAGCCAGGGGGTGGGGCACTCAGATGTAAAGTAAGTTGTGGCTGCATGGGGGGGGGGGGGGGCACATGGCCATTTGGTGAGAGAGAATGCATACAAAGTTTGGTCTTTGGGTGAGAGCATGCCGAAAAGGTCAAAATAGGGAGTCTTTTTGGCAGGGATAATTACAACAAAACAATTACAAAATGGGGTCTTCTAGTGAAAAATGTCCTTGGGTGAGAGTGATGCATATGAAGCAATATGGGTTCATTGAGTGAGAGCGAGGCTAAAGGAGGTGTCTTTAAATTTACATGCCTAAGAAATGGGATTATGTCCCAATTAGATTTATAAAACACTGGCAAGAATAAAAACACAAATTAAAGGAACTTTTTCCACAAGAAATTGAGGGCTCACGCTAAAAAGTCAATCAAAAATGGCATATTTCTGAGAATAAGAGTGTCTTTTTCAACAACCTGAATCTGTGGAAAGGGTTTCTTGAAGCATTAGTTAAGTGTTGTAAAAATAGACTATGCAAAAAAACACACCTCTATTTCAAGGGTGTAAGGATTTGTTTTACCAAGTGAAATCCTTGTGCCACTATTTCTACTTCAAGAATCCACAATCAGGGATAGCACTGGATCAAAAATGTGAGAGGTCCCATGACATTTTTCAGGACCCCGTAGGACTTCAAAAAATAAATTTAAGGGGTCCCCCAAGAAATTGAGGGGTCCTGAAGTTTGGGTATTTGAAAATTTTACTTTTTTACGGACATTTTTAATAAATTTACATTGTGAGCAAAGGATGGATATGTAATTTACAGAATTTCTTAAGGTTTCCATTTCCATATACATCGTCAAATTTAAGGGGTCCCTTCAATTTTGATCAGGACCCGCATGTCTTTCCAATTTGAAACCTGACGCGTCACTACAAGAAAGTGAGAGGTCCAGGACGCGCAGACGCGTCAGAATGCGACCCCTGTTCACAATATGTGTTGCTTTTGAGAGTGCCTCCATGTTTATGTTTTTTTAAACTTCTCTACATCTCATGAGTGCCCAAAGCAAGTTCTTATAAGCAGGATTTGAAAATGCAGGTGTGTATATGTGTGTAAATTCAAAAACTGGGTGTGATTAATTTAAGGATTTATGTACACAGTATAGGACAAACACTGCAGTTGTGTATTCATAAATGTGGGACGGCTGGCTGCCTAAGCTCTTGGCCCCAAGACTTAAAGGTAGATGTTCCGATTGCTGGCCCGATTTTCAACTTGATGTTTTCTATTTTATATGAAAGGTCATCCTTAAAAGTGTCGCATTCCAAAGTTTGAGTTGCATAACTCCAACGGTTCTATTTTTAGCAGCACAAGGTCACAAAACATTTGCCCATTGAGTCATACACAAACTTGTTGGTGGTTAACCACCTTTGGCAGTAATTCACCACATTTTAACCTACAATTTCTTAATAGAACATTTCTGGCCCCTAAGATTTTACAGACATAAGGCTCATGAAAGTCAATTGCGAGTTTCCTGTTAATTTTTTTTCTTCAAGGCGACTTTTTCATTATTCATTATTTGATCAGATTTCATTATTGACATGTAAATGCATGTTTGATCAACCCATATTGATACGGTGCTCATTTAAATAATATAAAAACATGTTTTTAAGGTGCATATGCACATGGGTGTATGATTTACAATAAAGTTCTCTAGTTAAAGGTAGATGTTCCGATTTTCAACTTGAAGTTTTCTATTCTACATGAAAGGTCATCCTTAAAAACGTCGTGTCCCAAAATTTGAGATGCATAGCTATTATGGTTCTTATTTTAGACGCAGAAGATGCTGTGAACTGTACCCATTGAGTAATACACAAACTATATCGGTGGTAACCACCATTCGCGGTAATTCAACGCTATTTCGTCGATTTCTCTGTCATTATACCGAATTAGGCCGTCAAATTTCAGTATGATGATGAGAAAAATACGAGCTTTCATGATATGAAAATCTCCGTATGTTTGAAATAATTCTGTGTTACGAAAATGTGATCGGGTCATCTACCTTTAAATGATCCAACTCAAAATTATCAGAACAAACACATTTTTACACAAGTTCTCTCTTTATTTAATATATTTGCACATTGCACATCACTCAGATGAATTTTTAACCAGGTAGGTTTACGATTAAAAAAGCCTTGCTTATGAGCCTAATTTATATTTTAAGAAAGTGAAAAATGTGTTCAAATTGATAAAACTGGCAATAATTGTGTTTAAAAATAAATAATGATTTTTTTGGGGGAAATCTTGAAATGTTGACGCGGGTGAAAAAAAGTGATGCGGGCGGGTAACGGGAAACTCGATATCGACTTTCATGCGCCTAATGGGAATAATATGGGGATTCTTCTGATTCTGATATCAAAATATCTTGATGTGAAAAAAAAATCATAGCCCCAAAAAAGTGATAGGAACATACACCTTTAAAGCCTTGACAAAATCTAGTGTAAGAACATGTGACTAGTAAAGTTGTCAATCATGTGAGGAAAAACACACCTGTTCTATGGGAAGATGGACCTTTCAAATTGGGTCGTTCGGCTTCCCCTAATAAATGACACTAAATATCATCAAAATTAGGACACTCTTTTAAATACTTTTAAGTGTTTAAAAGAATGGCCCAATTTCGATGATATTTAATAAAATTGTTAGTTTTTCCTTAAAATGTCCACATTATGGTTATTATTAATTTGTAAAGGACATTTTCTTTCTCAATTTTTAAAAATCTGGGTTGCTCGGGCCCATAGAACAGAGTTGTTTCTTCCCTGTAACCGAAGTGATTGTGAATTTATGTTACCTGCAGTCTTTCCTTTCTCCTGTTCAGTTTGCTTGCACTTCACTTTCATTATACGATACGCCAATTCGGCCACATTCTGTTCAGCCTCTTTCTTACTGTTGCAGAACTTTGAGGTCTGATATGGTGCACCATCGACAGTTACGGTACATCTATGACCTGGGAATCATCAAACAAGAGATATTTTATCAAGACAAACTCAAATTATTTCAAATAATCCTACAAGATGTCTCTACTCAAATATGATTTCAGTGTGATACTTCAAAAGTATTTTACCGAAGATATAAGCTTTAAAAAGTTATTGATTAAAACTTTTGGGACAACCTGTACATAATATCCAACATGTTTTGGAGGGAAATTCACTCTAAATAAAAAGACATTGTTGTAATATCTTGCTGATTGTCATGCATAAGTTTTACCATCATCCCCTTTGTGTGATAGTTTAGTGATGTACACTAGCTGTAATCAAAACAAATAATTGTTGATCATAGCGTCACGATTCTATCAGTCTCTGTCCCATGCGCCTGGTGCATATCGCGATGGCTGGTGTGCCTGTTGTTTTGGAATGCAGTGCATTGCAAGACTGTGTTCAACCTTTGGATGAATGCGAGCACTCAGATCATGACGCTATTTCAACAATTATTTGTTTTGATTATAGTACATTAGCCCTAGCTGAGCCAATTATCTCATAACCCCAGGCCATGCGCTGATTCGTCAGACTTGACGATTTAGTGATATCAAGTTGTCACAGCAAAGCCTGCTCATTTTGTTTTGATGAAAATGGAAATTATGTATCATTTTTAATACAATTTTTGTATGAGTGATGTAAAACAAATATTAAATGTCTCAAATTCATATGTATCCGCTCTGTGAAAAATGTACATATGCCCCATCCCCATTTCACATGCCTACTGACTTTTTTTGTTGATAAAAGAGCAAATGTGAACAACAGCCCAACAGACATTAACAAGGTTAATGATCTGAGTGATTAGAAATCATCTCTACAAAAAAATCTGGTGGGCCAATCAATTGGTTCACTGCTTACTCACGGAATGGAACAGTCCATCTTCACCTTGCGGTTGTACCATGACACTCACACTATAGGGCGATTGCACGAAGGGTCATTAGTTCAAACTGTCCTCCAGAACAACTCATGCATGTATGTAGTACAATACCAATCACCTGTTTACTGATATTGATACAAGTGATTAGTATTGTACTCCATACATGCATGAGTTGTTCTGGAGGACAGTTTGAACTAATGACCCTTCGTGCAATCGCCCTATAGATGAGGTGACCGTTATTTACATACAATGTTTAGCAACAAACGCAAAGGTCGAAGGGACTGGACTGTCGATACACGCTTGAGGGAACAGCATACGACCAAAACACTGTCCACTATACCGTATTGCCCTTTAAAATGCTTTGGCACGAGTTATAAAAAGCACAGGTCCTAAACAAAACAGGATGCGCACGCAAACCGCTGGGTAAAGAACAATGGCAACTAGCCACGTTTTGCCCGGTGTGACGTCACCTGTCACCCCATCTATAGTTTAGTTATTTCAAAATCAGCAAGAAATAAAATTAAAAAAATTCTCCCTTGCAAAAGAAATCACAACGAACCTGTGTAATTTTGGCATGCAGCCATCACATAGCCAGCATTTGCACCTGTTGCGTTCATAAAAAATGTCGCGCCCTCGCTCTTCTATATTAATTCGCTGCTGTAAGGCGGCTCAACAGTTTGGTCCCCGGGTTGATCCCTGGTAGGGTCGCGGCGATTTATTTGTCCCATTTTTCATCAAAAATTGAGCTATCGGTTAAAACCTGGTTTGGGGGTCGGGTTAACTTATACATATTATGATGATAAATGACTCAATATTCATACGTCCCTCATATGTGCCTCATTTACTCATGTTGGGTCACATTTAACTAAAGCGAGTTAATATTGTATAAGAAATGCCTCACCATGTTCTTCATGAACACAATCATATACAGGCTTGTCTATTTTGAGATTAGCCGTTATCTCTTGTAGTAAATTCTTGTATGAGGCAGCTGGTCTGGTTCCTGTTAAAAGACAATAAAGAAAGCATTACAAGATTAGGAGTCATTAGGTAATACTTGAAACACGTATGCAAAGGACCAGCATATAATAGTCACTGTCATAATGCTATGGACAAAATTCAAGCTATTTCACACATACACAAGTGTGTTTTGTTGTTGTTCGCAGAATGCTTGAAATACGTCAACAATGCATGCATGCACATGATGATGATTGCACGATTGACCAATCAGCACGTGCGGTCATTTTTTGAAACTGTCCGGTACGCACTTCAAGGTTTACGCATGCATTTTTGGCATTTTGTCCATAGCATCATGATGCCGACTTATAGGGAGCACATATCCAAACAAACTTATTATTATTTTTTATTTAAACATATCCAAACGACTAGCTGAGGGTTTTTTATACACATAACAGTCTTCTTTACTTTACAGGGAGTGTTCTGTGTCTGTATTCAAGTGCAGTTTTTTTGGAAGTGTTATACACATGCTTTCATCTAGGGTAAAGTAATATACTCGTCGCCTACAGTTGGGAGGTGACATCAGCATTGGCATTCTTCTTGATTGTAGAGGCGAAAGTGCCAACACTGATGACATACAGTACAGCTCGAAATAGAATGGACAATGTCAACGCACTTCATTGCAATGTAATGATCATTGCAATGTCAGTGCAATGACATTGCAATGACTGCACTAATCGGGTTACATCTCAAGGCATCATTGCAATGTCATTGCACTGACATTGCACTGACATTGCAATGTCAGTGTCTATTCTATTTCGAGCTGTACTGCATATGCCGGCAATATAGTGACAAAATCACTGCTGTAAAAGTGGAAATTTTCACACATGAAATTTTCCGCACTTTGCACATTTTGAACAATTTTACTTGTTTTTAATTTCGCGATTTTACGCTTCCTTACATAGACCTACATACAAAATGAATATATTTGTGCATATTTATTTTCGCACTTGATTTGGGGTGAAAATAAATGTAGCTCGAAAATTTCCACTTTTACAATATATAAATACACACTGATGTACGGTATACTGCACTCCCAACTTGAGTTGACAGAATGTAGGCTATTCACATGCAGTCGTTTGGGGGAGTTTCTTGTACACATGCATAAATTGTAAGTACCATAGGGTTGTAAGGCAGCCAGCTAGGCTGCATTTTGCATGCAAATATTGAAAATACATACATAACTTTCAAATAAAATGGCCTGTTCTTCACTTGTAAATTTTCACTATTTCTCCAATTACACATCCAACTTTTTTATTTACACAATGCCATTTCCACCCCCGGATAGTGTTTTCAACATTTTCAACCCAAAAGTATATTTCAGGGTTATCCTATTTGAACGCAAACAACAATATCACTCTTTCACCACTTACAAAAATTGGCACCCTCAAGAGTCAAACTCCTCTCTTCTGAGTACTGCATGGTCTAATTGTCCAGAAAAAACAACAATCTGCTACTATATCTACCCCAGAACAAGCAATCTTGCTGATTACATCACGGAACTAGTAAATATCATGCATTATAGTCAACCACAGACAGCCAAGTCACGCATTCTATAACAAGAAGGCTATTCCACCAGAAACGACAAACATTCTGACCATCTTCCACAAAACAAGCAACAAGTGTAACTATTTCAATAGGATAATTGTTGTTTAAATATGTGTACATTGTAACTTATACAGCACTTGAAGATAAATGCCCCAATTACGATAATTTGAATCGATAAGGCCGAGATAATGAAAAAGTGCATCAAAATGTGTGTGCAAGTATGGTTCCTACCATGTCTCTGTTTGAAGACCAATGTGTGTAATTTGAACTTGTTGCATGTTTTATGAGAATCTGATAACATACGAATTGTACAGTGTGTCCCAGAAAACCTGCAAATTATTTGGATAGAGCATGTGAATGAACTTTTCAGGCGTGATCATTTTGCGCTGTGTGCATTGCGTTCAATTTTTAAGCATACTATAACAGAAGAAGAACGAGCAGTGAGCTTATCAATGGGTTAACCAAGCTACATAAATTCAAAGCCTATCATTTATTTTTAAATCAGTTGAACACAATCTTCCCTTAAATACCACTCTTTGATCATGTGGTATTGGAAACCTGATTATAGCAATCTTGACTATTATTTCACAAATATATTGTGGCAACTGTAAGGTTTCCAGAATGTGTAAACACATGATTGCAATATGTGGTGTAAGGCCAAACAAAATTAAAGGTTCGTCTCAAAGCTTGCGCACGCATTGGTTTTGAAATGCCAAAATACCGCGCCTGAAATGCAGAAAATTGTCAAATCATTTTTTGTTTTCCCCTACAAATTTTTATTTCAAGTTTTTATTAAAAATATCGGCAGATTTTCCTTTTCTCAAACTTTTACATGACTCAGGTCTTCAAAAAACCCTGCACAATTGTTCTTATACACAACTACATCACAATATTCATTTCAAATAGAAAAAACAAATATCAGAAAGTGTCAACGGTTGCAAATAGTAAGAGTAAAAATTGCCACACAAATAAATAAAAAAAATGAAAAAGAAAAAAAATGGAAGACAAAAAACAGCGCGCGTCGCCCGATTTTGAAGCCTTCGCAAGCTTTGAGACCATTTTTTTTTTTTTTTTGCCTAATAAGGTGGAGATACATAGCTCTTCCAAGTTGTAGGTTTTCTGGTACACATAATATATGCCAAAATAAACTCCTATCAGAAGATGGGAACTTGTTTTGGTGTAAAGTGTCTAGACACCTGCCTGATGATGATGCAATGTATGTAGATTTGTGTTGTAGTAGACCTATCCCTATCGCAAACAAACACAACGCTACCGGCGCTATAATTGTTATGGCTTTCAACATGAAGGGGTCTACACCGGACGGTTCCTTGAACGGATCAAAATCGGACGGTTCCGTGTCATCCGGAGCTCCTTCACTGTCTGTCAACAACAACAAATTGCAGTGGTTCAAACTTCAAAAATGAAGCATGCAATCAACCAGGGATGAAATTGTACCATCTATCAAGAGCCAAAATAATCAATGTTTATGCAAACTGGGCCATATCCAAAAGTATGTCAACTGGAAGAGACATACTTTTCATTTTTGATTGTCAGTTTATTCCAGTTAGGAATTTAACCAGCTCAAGTATGTTATTTGAATAAGCACCCATTGTACTTCAACTGCAAACCAAAGAAACCCAATCATGACGGAGTATGTTGCCGTAGCAACACATTTTTGTGTGCGAGGGACGGAATTTCCCTGTAATTTTGCGAGGGACGGAATTTTACACTTTTAATGGTCTGCTTATCCAGTTACACTGACTAGACAAATTAATGATATTATTTGAACAAGTAGCCAATACCCTTCAACAACAAAGACAAACAAAATAGCTAGGATGAATTGTGTTCCTGTAGCAACACATTATTTAAACTGCGAGGGACGGAATTTTTTATGTAGTCGATTCCGTCCCTCGCATGGACAAAATGTGTTGCTATGGCAACTTGCTTAACCGTGGCTACGTTTTTTCTTCTTGCATGTTGTAGTGTATTGGTAGATCATTCATGCCATATACTTGAGGTATCTAATTTCCTAACTGGGATATCAGGATAATTAAAAATGTCACTCAAATTCCGTCCCTCGCAAAAACGATGGTTTTGGATATGGCCCGACAGCAAAATGCATCTTCAAATTAACCCCCTGGGTACTACCGGCCTATGTTACAGTGGTTCTGATTGGTTTATTGCAAGATATACTTTTGAATAGCCAATTAAAATGCAGCTTGTAAAATATTTCACTCCAATCTTTATCAGGGATACAACTATTGTAAAAATGTCTCTGATTGGTGCAATAAATGATGTATCTTTCTGACCAATCGGCCGGTAGTTCTCAGGGGGTTACAAATAATTGAATATGCAATGACTAGAAATTGAGAAACAGGTTCAGCTGAGATTTGGGACGAGGGATTTTTAAATGTAGTGATGTCAGATGGGAGATCACACTGTTATTGGTCACTTGTTGTTCCTATGCATGGCACACATCCATGTAAAAACTATGATGCCCTTGTCAAAACGTGGTAGGCGTCTGCAGACGACATTCCAAAATTTCACAAAATGTTTCAAAAATGTAAGAATTATTAAATGTCATTACCATATTTGGAATCAACATGAGAAATGCATTCAATCAAGTACAAACCTGCTTAGTATTGGTTTAGTAATCATTGAGATAGACCTTGAAAGTTAGGAAAGGTTTCTGAAAATTCTGTTTTGTACAAACCAATAGCCGCATGAAAAGTGTTAATGAAAACCTCAAACCCCAACTATATAATGTCATAATCTAAACTACATGTTTTCTAATATTGCCTAGTGTATAATTACACACTAGGCACTTAGGCACATTATAATGTTGCCTACCACTTGCACTTTAGGGAAGCTGCAACAGCTTCATCCACTATTGGATTCATTTGGGTTCAGCGAAGCCATTTTTGTCAATAGTAAAGCTGTTTTGATTTCAATGAAATTTTTGACAACACAGCGAAGCCATTTCCACTTCTGTACAGTATCCCTTTTGGCATCAAAACTTTAGTGAAGTCATTTTTAAGCCAATTGAAGCTATATTGGACCCTACTATTATGTTCACAAATAAAGTTGTGTCAGTGTTTCCTAGTGTTACTAATGTTTATTTTCATGACTCTGGGGCCTTATTTCATTAGGCTTTATTAAAAAAAGCTTTGTCTCTAAGCTCTTCAGTTTTTAAAAACCTAATGCGGAATGCGTTTTTTTTCAAGTTTTTTTTATTTTTTAAATATAATTATAAAATATTAAAATCCTTGTAAAAGTGACCTTTTGTATTTAAAATGATGCAATCAATGAAAATCTGATTTTCTTTCTTTCTAACGCGCATCAATTAACTAACGCGCGTGGGAGCTTTGAGACAAATGATTTTGTTAATATAGCCTTAAATTATCATGTTTATCTAAATATTAGACTTTGATTGAGCAATGAGGTCAGAGGATCAGCCATTACACGTACAACATGGCCTTTTCGTATGAGTGGCGTGAGAGGGAATGAGATTTGCATTTGATCACAGGTATATATTACCCAGTGTACAGCAGTGTATGAAATTGCCCATGATGTTGTGATATTGAATGAGAGTACACTCAAGGATGTATTAAACACAATGACAAATGCTTACCACTTGGTGGCGCCGATTCCAAAGCGTCCACTCTAACTCCCAGCACATCTACTTCTATATTAATCTCGGCAACTCTCTGTTCCAGAAGATCACAACGCCCTTTGATACCTTCCAGATCTTTCCCAAACTTCATCTTCAGATCTGCGTTGTCGTTGACAAACCCCTGCCATTCTGCGATGGTTTCACTCAGTCTTTCATTAGAGTCTTCATTGCCGCTCCGCTCAGTTGCATCATTGGACAGGGATTCCAGGGAGATTAATCTAGCCTCAAAATCTCCCATCACATCTTTAATCAGAGTCTCTTCTATGTGCTTGGCTGTCTCGAGTGTCATGGACGGCCGCTGAATTGGCCCAGCAGCTTCGTAGCCACCGGGACCGATGATAAGGGCAAATGTCATGTTCTGTAACTGTAACAAAATGGGTAAATGTTAAAGAAATGTTCTGTTAACTAAACAAATGAATGATCTATACAATGTTTAAACAAATTAGAAAACAACAGCATATCTAACTATAGTGTCTGTAATAAATAGTGAACATGTTTCCTACTAATAGTCTGTAAGTTTCATCAAGAAATGTTCATTTTGTTTCTGTTTAATATCGACTAATTAACAAAAACAATTGGTGAAAAACCTGCCTTACAGTTGGAAAATACTTTATTTTCAATCCTTTTGTGAAGTAGCTGTTGTACTGCTAGGTTTGTCCCCATAAGTTGAACCAATTTGCCACCCGTTTACCTTAGAGCATTATTTAGATCTGAAGAGGCATGTCAGATAAAAACGAACAGCATGATAATATTGCATCACAAAAAAAGTGACATGTTTTTCAGTTGCGTCTGCAAACCTGACGTCTTGCAGAGCATTTTGCAATGTGAAACAAGGTATGTCGCTCCCTGGACTTGGTCCCTTTAAAATAAAAAAAAGACTTGACTCGACTAAATGTCACATTAAATTTGCAAAAGAATTTACTTGACTCAAGTCACGTGCTAAAGTAACTCAGGTAGGTCGAGTCTAAATACGTTTTATTAAACTGCCTAAATTAATATTATCATAAAAGCACTTTTCTACTTTTAAAACATTGTATTCCTTTCTGGGCAATTGGACCATTAACAAATTCACTAAAACACACTTTAGAGGCCTATTCGATTAAATGCACTTGAATACCCCCAAGAGTGTGATCCCTGAGATGGGGCAGTCAGGTATAATGTTGAAATCATCACGGATTGACTTGACTTTTAATAGCCAACCAGTGACTTGACTTGACCTGACTTGACCCATTGACTTGACTTGAGATTAGTTATTATGAGAAAGACTTGACTTGACTCTTGATTTAGTGACTTGGTCACAACACTCTATGGAGCACTTCGATCAGCTTACTGTGCATGCTTGAAAACTAACAAAACAGGCATGAGAATGGAGTTTTTGAAAATAGCAGGAAAGTGGTGAAAATTCCTGAAAGAGTGCGTCAAATTGGGCAAAAAGGCCAAAAACAGGCTGAAATTAAATAAAACTGCGTACATTTTGACTACAAAAAAGCAGGAATTCCTGCTTTTTCCTGAAGATTCTCAATTCCTGACAAAATGCTGCTAATTAATCAAAGCCGTGCACCGTTTTTGGGGTGAGGTTGACCTCGCATACTTGGATCAACTATAGAATACCATCCATTTTGATGGTTCCCCACCAACTGCAAACCTGTGGTGTAGAGCTACTCCAATGTCCTTACTCTCACCTCTTTAATTTCTTTCACAGCAGCTTTCACTTCTGGCAGGTTTTGGAGATGTGTCTTGTCTTCAAGAAACTGAAGAAGATCATCAAAGGCAGTCTTCAGTTTGGCATCTTCTACCGTCATGTTGGAAGAATGCATCCACTGGTTACGGATTGTCAGCACCTACAAATATCATACATTTTAAATAAAAAGTACTTAAAACAAAGTGTTTCAAAAGTTATTGAACTTTTCCCCTTCAATTATGTCTTTTGTACAACATAACAATGTAAAAATAAAAATACTAGGATAGAAAATCAAATACTCATTATAAGTAAAAATGCAATGGTAAATTCCCAGCGCAATTAGCTTCAGTGTGGGGCTTTCACTTCTCTCTTCTTAAGGTGGCTAACTCGGCTAAGGTGACCAGCAATGATTTGCTTCAAAATATCAGAGGATGTGTATATTGATAAGAAAAGATGATATGCCAAGTTTGAATTTTTTCCAAAAAGCCGTTTTTTGATTTACGGAATTTTTCGTTATTTGAAAACCCATTGACTTAACACAGGAGGCGTAGCCGAATTCCCAAATACTGCCAAATTTCAGAAAACACATAGTTTTGTAAATATTTTTTTCTCTTCTTTAAAATCAATGTATGCTTATCACTTTTATTTTATTTTGATGCCAAAACATCAAGGAATAACACAATTTTTTTCCCTCCACAACTGAGGGGTGATGGATGGTTTATTTACTGGGAATGTTAGTACTTTTTCACTATTTTCTAGAAACACTATATTGCCAAATTTTGTGAATTTCTGCAGAAAAAACTACATGTTCAATTTGCACAAACAAGGTGTCATATTAAAGGTAATTAAGTTTAGAAAGTTATCTCGTGAGTTTTTACTAATTAAGTGTTTCTAGATCTTTTTACAGCCTTTTGAAAATTTCCCTAAAATCAAATTTGAAAAAAAAAAAAAAAATCAAAAAGTAAACACTGTATTTGCAAAAACTCACGAGAGAATTTAGGTAATATGCTTATACATTTATTCCCAAAGTTTCATGGCCATAGCACTTTCCATTTAGTCTACAGAAATTCAAGAAGGTGAAAATTTAGGGAATTATCAAAAAATAAAGAAAAACATAAGAAATTTCAAAAATGCTCCGAAAGTCCTGAAATAGGTAGAGGAAAGACTTATCTTTACTGTGGTCTCAGTATAAAGAGTATAGATATAATTGATTTGGTATTATATCAGTTTTTCTGTAGTGGTGTAGGAGCCGAGTTAGCTACCTTAACCCTAACACTAACAGCCCTACATGTATATGCTACAAAATACTACTTCCAAGCAATCTCCAAGCGAATGTAGGGACGGTTTTCACTATACATAGTGTGCGCAGTATACTGCATGAACGAGTAACTCAGAGCCGTTCGATCCCAGGTCAGGGAGCAGCAATTTATTTTTTGATTTCTCTTCCAAAATTGTGATCCTGGTTGAAAACCTAGTTAGGGTGTTAGGGTTAAGAATATCATTCCGAATTTAGTTCTTGACAACCCTTAGATGACTATTGCTTGCTTGGTGAATCATCTTGTTTCAGGGGTTATACTTCTTCATCATAAACCATCCTTCAAAACTATCGGCAATCAGACACCAACCAGGTGCTATTAAAAGGAAAAAATCTCAGAAATGTGCCATCCTTATGATGAGTTTAATGTAGAAACCCAATTTTTCCGTTTTACTGGTTAAGAAAACGGAATTCAATGGGTTTTTGGAAACCAATTTTGGTTAATAACTTTTCAGAAAATATATTTATGTGATCATTAAGCTTTTTAGGCTTAAAGGGGCATTGAAAGATATCGATATGGGCAATTCCATAGATTGGTGATATGACCTGAAAATTTTAAATTCAATTTGGATGCTTATTACCCATTTTATTTTATTGTATACACTTGTAGGTATGGGACAATCAAATGTTTGAATGATTTGTTTGTAAATTTCAAGAAATTATCGTCATAAGTTGGAAAATGGTTTTTTCATAAAAAATAAGTGAAAAATGTGTGTTCAGGTTATGTTGACCTCTTACATTTAATATTAACTGTAAATATAAATATTTGTTAATTTCTGAAATGCATAATCCCTTAGTTTCAAGTTACCAACTATGACAAATACCTATGCATTGACACAAGCTGGGACTGGGAGGAATCTCCTGTGTGTCCGATGGTAATTGAAAATGTAACGTGAGTAACGATAAACATCAAATAGTTGTCCTACATGTACTCAATTGTTCTTTGCTTTTAAATTCTGCTAAAAGGAATAATCATACTCCAGGTACTTAATTTGAAAACAGGAAATATAATCGGCTATGTGTAGTTTTATTAAAATGGCAGAGGTTTGAAAACTGTAACGTGAGTAACAATCGTAACATGAGTAACAAAAATGTAACGTGAGTAACGGCCTAAAATGCATTGTAGCAATAAGAAATGGATCTCCTTTTGCTTTTATTGCACTTAGTTTTATTCATTTATCAGTCTTATGTCAGTCTGGCACTTCCATCACTTCGTACACACTATTTCCAGGGGTCATTGCATGTCTTTCCAAGTTTTTCAACAAGTAAAACAGTAACTTTGTCCTCTGAAAGTCACTTTTGAAGGAAAATATTCAATTTTGTTGGTTACAAAGTGTAAAATATACATGCATAGCTTATGTACACAAATATTGTAGAGCATTTTCTGCATATTTCTTGCGTTCATCGTTCCTAAGTTCAAAAATATTGATTTTGTGCAAAGGTGCTGAATTCGGCAACCTTGATAACTAAGGTGTAATTCATCAATTATATGCAATTATTTTCACCTAACACTTGTTAAACATAATGTTAAGTTTCAAAAAAGAAAATAGCTCTCAATTTTTTTCTGTTTTAATGCAAAATGATACCATTTTCATCAAGATATTGTTGATGTAACAGGTAGAGAGTTTGCAAAATGTCCTGTGAACTTGTGTAGCGGTCATAATTGACCGTTTGGAGACAATAATAACATTTTGGGAGATTAAATACATCATGTCAAGACTATTTCATAACATTTTGAACTAATCTGCATGAGCTATATAAATACAATTTGAATTTGCAAAAACAAGTAACGTGAGTAACAGCTATTTTGGTCAATTTTCTGAAAAGTGTTTGTCTAATCAGATCAATTTCACCTTGCATTTGTAGATCTTACTGTTAGCTTCATCAACCAAGTTAAACTTGTTTCCAAAAATATCCTGTATGAGGACACTTTGTGAATGAAGGCTTGTTGCCATTTTATGATGTCCAATCAAATGTAACGTGAGTAACAAAAGTGTTTTCCTTCTCACTCGCAAGTCATGTCTTGTATTGCAATTCTAATTGCATATAAAGTTAGTGTTGGGTCTTGTGTAACTACTGCAGAAAAAATAATTCTGTCATGCTTGTTCTTCTAAAAAATATGGCACTTCCAAAAGTGTAACGTAGTGAAAAAGCGTAACGTGAGTAACATGGAATTGCCCATACTAAATGAGCAAATAACGTAAAGATAATCATCAACATAGCCCAAATCCAAAATGTCATACAATTCTGACATCGCCTTCATGCCAAATAAGCAAATAACGGCACTTCCGGGTTGAGATTTGCCGCGAAAGTCCGTATGTAAAACGATAGTATAACTGCCAAATTCAGCACCTAGTTTCGATATGATCATATCGAAAATTACGAAAATCATGAAATTTTATGATAAACGGCAAATGTTGGTAAACTGTTTCAGATGGTAGTTAGTATTATGCCTAAGTATTATGCAAAAAAAACCCTGATTCCAGGATAATTGAAGGCGCACTCCCATACGTATCTCTCAATGAAAGTTAACCCTTACAGCCCCACACCCCATGAAATCCCATTTCCCAGCCTGTCGGTTCCACCGGGCGCTGAGGTTTTTGGGTGAAATAATGGGCCCGGGCTACATAGCTGGGCGAATACACTCGCCCAGCATAGCTCCCCCCGCGGCTCAGTTGGTAGAGCGTTCGACTTGTAACCGAGAGGTCGTGGGTTCAAACCCCGGGGCGTGGCACCTCTTGTTGTGTGTGTTTTTTTTGCTTGAAAAAAATTTCGTTGGAAAATCCACCGGGAGTGTTAGGGTTAATGTAATTGGAGAACTTCTTTTAAACGATCATAGAGGAAGCCAAGTAGTGGGTCTTTAACAACAAATTGCCAACATGAAGTATTATGAAAATGATAGGAAATAATCACAGATAGAGGACGTTCCATGAAAAAGAATGCATAATATGCCAAACTAGTTACCTTTTGTGGTAGATTCTTGTTAGAGAAATACTGATGAAACTTCTTGCAGTTCTTCAACAAATTCAACATGTGTGTTGCGTCCAGATCATCAGCAGTGATGGGCACACTGTGCTTCTGACCCCTCGGCATGTAAAACTTTGCCATTTCCCATGGACGAGAGGGCCACAACTTGGGATCAACATTTTTCCAAAACACAATCTTATTACTATGGTTTAGCATCATTTGCTGCTTCCATTGACCACACACTGGACAATTTCCCGGATCTTTTGTCGCTTTGCATTGCTGTGGGCATTTGGTTGGGCCTAGTTGTGTTTTCAGTTGTCCGTGATAATCGTTGATAGTCTTATCCACAAATTGCCGTAGACCATTAAGGACTATCAGCAGGGCTTGCCCTCCTTTCAACCAGTTCTGGTATTGCGGATCGGTGAGGCGGTCTTGAATTGACATGGTGCTACTTGGTGCTGGGGTTGGTTAGTAGAAGTATGGTTGTATCCTGTAAATATTAAGAAAACAGAAAATGATACATTAATCGATGGTGTACAAGGCTAAATTGTCATTCATGGTGGTGCCAACAGTAAATTGGCCTATCATTATCAATGAGTGATAACTCAAACCTTTAAGTCTAATCCAAGCCAAAAGGCAAGACTTATGTATGACTGTATGAATACAAGCCATGTATTGTATTTTATTATGATCAGAAAGTATTGGAAACCCGAGTGATAGATACATACTTGCACGAGTTTGATAATAAAACCACAATAACCGAACATGTTCACCTCTTTTAAATTAAGAGTTGTAAAGATTCTAGATCTGGGATGTTCACTGATGCCTATAAATAACCACACACAAAAAACTGAACATCATGAAAGTGAAGCTCATTAAAATGGTTTAAAATGAGCACAGGTTTCTAAGGAGAATATCTACTGGCCATGATTAGGTTTCTATAGGAGAATATCTACTGGCCATGATTAGGAGGAGGTCAACAAACTTTTTCTGCACAGTTTTTGGCGATATAATTACGTTGTACAGACGTTGTACTAAGGTCGAACGTCGGGCAACCAAATTCCAACGTTAAAGGCATATTATGTGATCTTTTCCAGAGAGCGCCCTCTATTCATGATTTTTTTTAGAAAGTAGATTTTCTTGCAGATTTACATTTCTGATCATAAATCGTACACATTCCAAGTTACAACTTACAGAGCGATACGATACATTCCAAGTTACAGAGCGATACGATTCCTAATTACCTCAAAATCATGGTTTTAGAGTGAAAATATAAATTGTGTTATCCCGACAGTTTATTTTCACTCTAAAACCATGATTTTGAAGTAATTAAGAATCGTATCGCCCTGTAACTTGGAATGGCGAGTACGATTTATTTATGATCAGAAATGTAAATCTGCAAGAAAATCTGCTTTCAATTTTTTTCTTCTTCGATGTTGAGGGCGTTCCCTGGAAAGATCACATAAGGCTCATGAATATGAAAGTCAATTGCGAGTTTCCTGTTACTTTTTTTCTTCAAAGTGATGAGGCGACTTTTTCATTATTCATTAATTATTCATAATATTTGATCAGATTTCATTATTGACATGTAAATTGTAAATGCATGTTTGATCAACCCATATTGATCCAGTGCTCATTTAAATAATATAAAAACATGAAAGGTAGGTTTTCGATTAAAAAAGCCTTGCTTATGAGCCTAGCTCTCAAAATTCATATTTTAAGAAAGTGAAAAATGTGTTCAAATTGATAAAACTAGCAACAATTGTGTTTAAAAATAAATAATTAATATTTTGGGAAATCTTGAAATTTAAAAATAAAGTGATGCGGGCGGGTAACGGGAAACTCTATATCGACTTTCATACGCCTAATCTATACCTTTAACGCAACGGTAATCTATGACGTCTGTGCACTTGTCAGTGATGACGTCGCACAAACGTTGAGATAGTGTTGGCCGTACGATGGTCATTGTACCACTTCACTACAACGATGATGCAACACTTCTTGACGACATCGGTACAACCGTGGTGTGGACGTCGCATTAACGTTGCCTATTGCCTGCCAAACGACGGTTGTCATACAACCTCTTATAATGTTGAGGCAACTCTTCATTGTAACATCGGTTGACGGCGCATTATAATGTCACCTATTGCCTGCAAAACGACGGTTGTCATGCAACCTCTTATAATGTTGAGGCAACTCTTCATTGTAACATCGGTTGACGGCGCATTATAATGTCACCTATTGCCTGCAAAACGACGGTTGTCATACAACCTCTTATAATGTTGAGGCAACTCTTCATTGTAACATCGGTTGACGGCGCATTATAATGTCACCTATTGCCTGCAAAACGACGGTTGTCATACAACCTCTTATAATGTTGAGGCAACTCTTCATTGTAACATCGGTTGACGGCGCATTATAATGTCACCTATTGCCTGCCAAACAGGGATGTAGCTACACTGGTCGGGGCTGGTCGATAGCGACCGCCACGAAGGCTAAACAACCGGCACTCACTGCAATTTTTAGGCAAATTAATCAGCACTAAAGACTCCAAAATTGAGGAAATGTACATCAAATAACACAAAATGGCTGAGAATGCCAGAGCGTGCCAATAATGTGTGAGGTTTTAGCCGGCACTAAAATGTGGCTAGCTACAACCCTGCTGCCAAACGATGGTTGTCGTACGACCTCTATATAATGTTGAGGCAACTCTTCAGTCTTCATTGTGACATCGGTACAGCCGATGGTGTAGACGACGCATTAACGTTGCCTATTGCCTGAACGTCAGCCAACTGCTGTCGAAAAATGTCAATTCTGGCAGTAAATGAAGTCTTATTATGGTCAAGTCATGCAAATTTTAAACCATTTTAGCTTAAATCGGCTTTACTTTCATGTTGTCCAGTTTCTTGTGTGTGGTTAGTTAGACATCAGTGAATACATCCCAGCCTGTTATTGTTTCTTCCTTTTTCGCTGGATTTAAAGAGGCAAACATGGAGTTTTCCACAAATTTTCAAAACAAATGTCGCCCTCTGTAGTAAATAATATGAACATCCCTAGCTCAGCAAGCTCTTTCAAAATATCAAATACAAAATTAACCGTAGGAACAACCTTAAAGGCGTTTGTGTGACAACAAAGGATGAGTCGGTGCCAGTCTATTGACATGGTATCTATATATATTGTGATAACTCGGAATTCTCCGGGTTACGCACACGCGAATTGGGTTAATTAAACAACTGATAAGAAAACACGCCACACATTGGTTACGTTCAGGAACTCCTTCTTGGTATATTGTACGACTTCTTCTCTCTTTCTCCTTCCTCCAACAACGCCCTTCTTTTCCTCTACACTCACTTTTTGTTCTGCTGCTCCCATCCCACGCTAAAGCAACACCGGCCAATCACCTCCTTACAGGGCGTGCCTAGGCACTTAGACCATGTAACAAGGTGATTGTCCATCGTCCCAGTCACGTGGATTATGGGGGGCAGCATACTATAATGTATTAAAGTGATTACTATGCTATAATCTTGGGGAAAATAGTGGTGTAAGCATTAAAGGTGAAACGAAAACGTTTCACCTTCTTTTGCCTCACCTACACATTTATGTATTGTTTAGTGGCACATAATTAATAATGATATTATTAATCATGTCTCACTTTGTAGGATATGATATTCTTACAGTATCCTCCTCCTCGGGAGACGAGGTCCCCCGAGTCAGGCGTGGGCATAACTGAAACATAATCTAAGAAAAATATTAATTTTGCAAAAAGATAAAATCCAAATTTTTTTTAAAACACATCAAATAAACCTCAACACAATGTATGTCACAATTAAAACACATTATAAAAGTCTTGAGACACGGCGTAAATAACAAACAATCCAATTTGCCGTAGCAATGTTATTGTTATGGATACTACCATAGTTCGTGAGTGGCAATACCATAGTACCACGACTTCCTCAGGAATGTGCTTCCCCACGCGAGAGTTCGATTATATAGTAAACGCTATGGAAAAGTCTTTATCACACGGTCCGTAATTGAAGGCACGTGTCAACCAACGCGTGCAGCATATAGCCGTAGATTGAAGCGTCGAACATAACATAAACACTCCAGTATTTATGAATGAAGACCAACTTATCGTTCAGTGTGAGAGGGTATCGTCGGAATATAGTTGCCATGGTTACGTGTAACCTGTACGACTCGTGCGTACCAAACAGTACACACCATGGTCATAGTAAACACAATACCAGATGTTCAGCATCGTTCACTGGTATAGACAAATCAACAACGAATTTGTCCGGCTTTTTTTTTAAAAAAGCGTGACTAATACAATGGCTAATTAGTTCACGTGGTGACTTGGAGTAGTCACCTACAAACGGTGCTCCCGTTAAGCAAAGTCCCATAGGGACATACATGTACATGAAGAAATTTCTGTCAGTTCATATAGATGTACAGCGACTGAAACTGTTCTCGTTCCATATAGCGTAATATTTTACTGTAGCTCAGTCATAATGGTTGACTAGATAGCAAAATATTACCTCGTATCCTTTGGCACAAATTGTTTGTGTATACATGTAGATGTAACAGGCATTGATACACAACGTGTCTATTAGAATACTCATAAATGTTTAGATATGACGTAACTGTGTGATGCGTGCGTGTCAGAGATATGTAGATATGTTATACCATATCTCGGCGTGTTAACCGATGGATGTAAAAAGAATGTCTCTTGCGGTGTAGCAATAAGAATAAGACGTGATATGAAAGTCTAGTAAAACGCCTTGAAGCGAAGAGAAATGTGTGTTTTGTGGGAGTGGTAGTGTAGTCTCTGAATATACGGCACTAACGTTCATATATAACTTTATAACAGTCGTCTCTGCGAAAACTGCATATCGCGAAGAAAAAATGACGAGAATTGGCGCTGCATAGAAGCGCTAACGTTCATTATATAGAGGATCATAAGTTGCAATGATGTACACATAATGTTCACATATTGTTTATCCTCTCTTCAGACATGACCGACAATATCATAATATAATCTCTACACTTCGACAGTAAAAATGTTGCGATGGCAAGTCGCTTATACCGGGGAATTCCAATACCATAATTATACAGAAGATAATAATTGAGTAATCATAAGATAAAATCATAGGCATTCATTAATATACTTGAATGTTAAGTAAATAGGACCAATACAAGTTTGCATTTAAAATCATATGCAAGGGAGTAGGTTTATAAATGGTAATAGGATAAACAATGTAAAATAAAATCTCTGTATATCAAATTAAAATCAAAGTATCAATGTGTGAGAAAATTTTAAGAAGTATCAAAGTCGTAATAATATTTCTATATCAAAGTTAAAAAATGTGGCCGAAAGTTGACCGACTATAGAAACAGGTGCTGATCTAGTTTTGGACATGTGATAAAATCAAAACTACTCGGAGTGAAAAATGACCGATATTTAGCGGCGGTAGTAATAAATAAAATTATGATTCCCAAATGGTAGGGTAATTTAGTGGGATGCTTTAGTATATAAAGTTGATCGATAAGACAGTCCATAAATCGTGAGTTAACGACTATAATTGCACCGCTAAACGAGAGTTCAAGTAGGGTGAACTTCCGTTACTCATGGCAAAAATGTGACCGACTTTTGTGATGGGAAAAACAAAATTGGCTCGTAACGCCCCTGGAAAAAAATCGTCTGACTTGAGGGAGGGGTAAATCTAACATTTGTAAAAGACCTTTTTCTCTCAAAACTTTTTTGAAAAACCGCTGAATCGCGATTTCCCTTGAAAAATCTGCCGATGTGAAGGAAAAGTAATCAGTTTTGGTATGTAAGGATGTAGATAGTGTCTCAAAGGTGGATTATGAAATTGAATCAAACAAAAAGTCAGAAAAAGTTCGGGCTGGGGGTGAATCAAATTTTGTCCGGTCGACAGGAAACATTTTTGCAATGAAAGCAGAAAATCTTTGCAATCGAAGCAAAAATTGACAATTTGAAGAAGGAAAAAAAATTGCTAAATACGATTTGAACATAATCATGTAATGAATTATTATTCCTTTTATTTTCTTTGTTCTTGTTTCTGCAATATTCTGTTTCTTCATTATAATATGCGAGTTCACAAATGGAACGATACCAATCCTAACGTGAAACAAAGAATATTAATAGCAAGGAAAGTTTCAACTTTGTCAAGTTATTGAACTAACACACATTTTGGTATAATACTGCATGGTACAAAACAGTACAATGGTAACTTATCATTCTAACATCTTAAACTACAATACAATTAATGTAACCATATAAAAGAAAATCAATATAATTGTGGCAAACTGCAAAATGTTTGCAGTGAAGATATCTGATATAATGTTTGAATCCAACTGTTTGAATTTTATGGAAACACTAACGTATACAATAATATTCTAGTATGTCTTGCGATACACCTCTGAAAAAGTGTCGCATGAACCGGAATGTATATAAAAACAAAAGAGGGTTTTGGAATATAGATGGAAAAATCATCGGCTGTATTTCGACCTTTAATTTCAGTAATCGGTATAGGATGTGAATATCTGTATAATTTGTCAAAATGCCGTATTTTGACAATTCTATTCGTCAAGATAATATATATATATACGTATAAATTTACTACATGAAAAATACGCACCTGTTGTGCTATATGATATACAAGAAAAATAGAATTATGGATATAACATAAAAATCTGATAAAATATAAAGCCTGAATTTTTTGGATGGGGTCACCCATTCACTTGAGGTATCAAAGGTTGGAATAAAAGGTACACACTTAAAAAAATTAAAAAATAAAACATGAAAGTTGCAGCCTATCAATGTTACGATGGCAACGTTGTATGCACGTGAGGCCATCGCACATTAATAGGCCTGGGGGGGTGAAAAAACTTGTGCGTGTCCATCAAATCACGCTCTTGCGTAGCGGCTTGCTCGCGTGCCACAGCTTCCAGAATAGCTGGCGGCATATGGTGTAGGGTAGTGATTTGCGGGGCTGCTGTTTGTTGACGAAAAAAATAGTTCGGGGATGGTGGTGTTGGGAAGATGAGCGCTTGTTCGGCGACGGGTATGAAGTATTTGACTTTGGTATAATTCGGTCTGATTTCTTTCACTGGTTTAGCCCATGAGGGGGTGGCAGGCGTATCCTGACATGTATCCAGCTTCCCATTAGTGTGCTTTTTCAGCATTTCCTCGGGGCTATCCAGACTATGTGGACCACACCTGTTCGTCACGTGGTGGTGCTGGTTCCCTGCATAAAAATACAAAGTAAAGAACCGTGTACAGCCTGATGGCGCGAGTAATTTGTTTACAATTTCCTCTTTTCTTGTGTTAAAATTTATAGCTTATCTACTGATGGTTTCGTTTAAGAAAAAGAAGAAATTGTTTTTATTATCGTAATCGGAAGTAGGTGGTGGTATTGGGGGGATAATTCAGTACTCTAATATTTAAGAGCGTACATAGCATAATTATTATTATTTATTCATTTATTTATTTTTTGTATTTGAGAAACAACTGGTCGTTTTTCTTGAGAGAGAATACGGTACCTCGTTTGGTGTAGTACCATATTATTTAATATCAACACGATAGTGTGCGTATAGAGGGTAACAGGTCAACCATATGTCAAGTAGACACAGAGTAAACGTGGTAAATAATAGTCTTAAAGGTACACTACATACTACAGTAAATCAAACTAGTATAATATTGAACTCTACAAAAGTTACCCTGAATACCATTGTGGCAGATATAACTTGGTATAGCATATAATGCTACCAATATTAATAGACAAAATAATCATTAAGGTGAGCGGGTCGTTTTCGTACACGCCCAGTTGATGAGTCGGGTAAATCATCTTGATCGTCATCTTCAAAATCACTTAGATGTAAACTTGAACCAAATGTACTACTTACAGGGGATGACATAGGGCTAGTTTCAGGTGTAGTATACTGGGAAGAATTAAGGGAATTAGCTAATGAGTGTGGTGGTGATTGTGGTGGTTGGTCGGCACTTGGCCGTACAACTACAACAACCTCGCCTGAATCGGGTGGTCTAGGCGGGGTCGGTGATACCACCTCACTTGAGGGGTGAAGGGGACGATTCCTAGATGCCTTAGGCACTGGTGGTACATGTCCCGATGGGGTAGGGTGATGACTACTACCGATGCAAGGTTTAAGTTTGTCATGATGTACTACAAAAGTTCGGGATTTTGAATTCGAATTATCCGACAATTCGTATGTGTGTCCCGAGGGTGAATGACGCAATACTACATAGGGCCCTAGCCAGCGTGGCGAGAGTTTTGACTCACGCCTCGGGTTACAGTAATATACTTTGTCGCCAGCGTTATATTCCGTAAACCTAGTATTTCTATCATGGTATTTCGCTTGCGAATTTTGTGCAAGCCTAATATTTTCTAAGGCTTGTTCATGCGCTGCGATAATTCGCGACGACATAAGCTTAACATAGTCATGACTGTTTTCACTGAATTTCTGGGTACCTGCCGTCAGTAAATGAATAGGGAGGATTGGATCCCTACCGAACATCAGAAAATAGGGTGTGTATTTGGAAGAAGAGTGAATTTTGGTGTTGTAGGCAAATTCAACTTCAGACAACATATTATCCCACTGATCTCCAAAAACCTCCAGTTTCCTAGCTACATGGTCTTTAAACGTGCGATTGATTCTTTCAGCTAAACCATTACTGGGAGGATGGTAAGGAGTAGATCTGCGTTTCTGAATACCAAATAATTGACACAGTTCTTGAAATAGCTTTGATTCATATTGGGTACCTTGATCCGAAATCAAATGCATTGGGACACCATATACCAGAATATAGTTTTCAAAAACGCATTTTGCTACTGTTTCTGCGGTTTGATCTTTGACCGGGTACAATTTCACATATTTACTGAACAGGTCGCTGACCGTAACGACATATCGGTTGCCATTTCTAGAATAAGGCAAGACCGCTATATCTGTTGAAACAATTTCAAGAGGATATGTGGCAGTTATCGGCTTTAAAGGCGCTCGATATGGTGGATTCGGATTCATGAACTTCTGGCATTGTGAACATGTTTTACAGTGGTTCTCGAAATCATTCTTCATCCCTGGCCAAAAACACAGTTTGTTTGCATTGTCATAGGCTGTCATGAACGCTGCATGTCCCGCAATCTGTGATCCATGAAATTGCCTTAAGATAACTGGAATCCAAGTTTTGGGAATAAGAACTTGTTTAAATTTAGATCTGGGTGACCGTCTATAAACTAGTCCGTCCAAGTCGTCAATGTATAATTTGTCAAATTCCTTACAAATAGCCTTTAACCACTGGTTATCAGGTAACGGGTCGCGTGGCAGCGAACCGTCAATTAACCATGATTTGACTGTGTGTATAGTTGTGTCAAGTGTCTGTGCTATACTAATGTCAAGGTCCCCATCGCGTAAACAACTTTGAAATGACGCATTTAAAGGAGATTGACCTACATTCGTGGTTGTATCATTATCATTGCAAATTGAGTTCTCATGGCCCGTATTACATGTAGTTCCTTGAACTTCTGTGACTTCAGATAGGTGGTAAGGAACTGAATTTTCTTGTGGGGTTTGACCAGTGACAGTTGTTTCACGCAAGAGTACTTCTTTTACTACTGAAGGGTGACGTGAAAGTTGATCGGCGTTAATATTCGTCGATCCTGGCTTGTATAGTATGTCCCAATTCAATGGATCAATTTCACTCAACCATCTAGATCTCCTATTATGGGGGTCAGTCAAACGATCTAGTGACAATGTCCTAAGTCTTGTGAGGGGTTGGTGATCAGTGTAAATAGTGAATTTAGCACCCAACAAATAATGCCTAAATTTACGTATAGCTGACACTATGGCGAAAAATTCGCGATCAAATGTGCAATATCTGCGCGCTGTCGGTGATAATGAGGCAGAATAATAATACACCACTTTATCAATACCGTCAACTTCTTGCGATAAGACCGCGCCTACCGCGTTAGATGACGCATCACACGTGAGCGCGAACGGCTTATCGAAGTTAGGGTATGTAACTATGGGTTGAGTGACTAGTTTTTCGCGCAAAGTAGTGAAGGCGTGCTCGCATTCTTCAGACCACTCGTAATTAACGTCTTTCTTTGTAAGCGCGTGGAGCGGTGAAGCAATTTGTGCAAAATCTTTAACCATACGCCTATAGTAACCGCAAAGTGCGACGAAACCTTTGACTTCTTTAGGATTCGTGGGACGCGGCCATTCCTTGACTTTGATAAGATTGTCTGGGTCGGGGGCGATACCATGCTCATTCAGAATATGACCCAAAAACTTTATCTCGCGCATAAAGAACTTACATTTGTCTACTCGCAATGTGAGATTCGCCGCTCTAAACCTACCGAATGCTTCTTGAAGTGCCTGAAATGTGTCTTCAAAACACTTGCTGAAAAAGCATACATCATCTAAATATATTACGCATTGTTTCCCATTCATTCCTTTAAGTACTTTTTCCATCAGTGCTTGAAAAGTGCCTGGGGAGTTGCATAATCCTTGGGGTAAACGATTGAACTCATAAAGTTCCGTACCCGTGGTGAAAGCAGTTTTGTGCTTATCTTCTTCAGCTAATTCTAATTGAAAAAACCCACTTTTGAAATCAACTAGACAGAATGAAGAACTTCCGCCCATGTTATCAAGACATTCTTCCAATAAGGGCAGAGGTAAGGCAGATTTTACCGTATGGGAATTTAATTTCCTAAAATCGATCACGCATCGATATTCTGCTTTACCTTTCTTCTTTACTAGTAGTATGGGACTAGAATATGCACTTTCACTAGGCCTAATGATGTCATGTTTCAATAAAGTATCTATTTGCTTGTCCATTTCAATACGTAAAGCTGGCGATGTACGGTATGCTCTAAGCTTGAAAGGTTTATTGTCACCCGTATCAATATAGTGTTGTACTAAGTTAGTCCTACCGTATGGACGTTCAGGGGTTGAAAAAATATCCCTATACTCAAAAAGAAGATTTTCTACCCTAACTTTTTGATCAGGGGTTAGTGTACTATGTGACAAATCAATAGGTGGTTTCATGTCTGAATCAACTACGGGTTTCGTATCACTTAGGCCTACACGTTCATTATCTAATCCAACCTCTTCACCTGTGTCCCACACGTCCTCTTCCGCGTCATGAATACCAACTATGTCATGGGAAATATCTGAGATAGGATGTAAACAACCTAATTTGTCTCCCGATTTAATCAAATATTCTGTATCTGAATAATTTATTATTGACACTGGGACAGAATTACAATGAGATGTCGACACTAAGGCCGAAGCTATATCTATATCAAACTCAACATCATCTGGCTGAAAAATACCTGAATAATTAGGCCTAATTATTTTATCCCTCTGGATATGGCCTGAAGTAACGAGATGAGAATTTGGTGGAATTGTCACATCTGAAATAAGTTGTATTTCTTGTATACTAGGTTCAATGGTACATTTGCATAAAGCTGGGAATCGGTGGCCTTGTATTGTGAGGTAACCATCTTTAAAATGACACGTAACTCCATTCGCAACTAACCAATCTATTCCGAGTATCAACGGTTTCGTAGTTGAATGTTTCGGGATTATTTGTACGAGTTGTTTAGTGGTTACATTATTCAGATTAATTGGTAATAAGGATGATCCTAAAACTTCGATAGACTCACCCGTTACTGACACTAAAGACTTTGATGGTTTGTGTACATGAGGGGTTGCATTTGAAGATAGTTTTTGGAAAATATCTTCACGGATGATAGTGCAATCCGCGCCGCTATCAATGAATGCTTGGACACTCAATGTATCTATGTTTACCATTATATACCTAGTGGGGATACAACTTGGAGAGTGATTCCCCCTTACTGGATGTGGACAATTTGATTTATTATCAGTCATTACTCTCTTCTTCAAAATACCTATGATATCAGGTTTTTCGGCTCCCAGACAGGAATCGGACTCATAGTCACTGGGAGCCTCTATCCATTTAATGTATCGGCGAACTTTACCTGTTTCCTATAAGGCGAGGGAGATCGGTCCCCCGATCTAGTTGACGGGGAATTTCCCCTGGGGTACGGACTGTTAGACCTATATTTCTGTCTTGTATCATTGCCGTAAGGGCTGTTAGACCTAGAATTTCGGTTGTCACTATAAGGGCTGGCAGACCTTTGATCCCGGTTATCGTACCGGTATGGGCTGTTAGGCCTAGAATTTCGGGTATCATACCGATATGGGCTATTAGGCCTAGAATTACGAGCATCATACCGATATGGGCTATTAGGCCTATAACCTCGTCCATCATAGGGACGGTTGCTTTGATTATATCCACGATTATTAGGCCTATAGTCACGCGAACCGTAATTGCTATTTGCAAATGAATTGGAGGTCTCGCGTGCGTTCCTGCCTGAATTTGAATTTGAACGGTTATAATTAGGCCTATCATTTGAAAAAGAACGTTCACTATTCTGGCCCGCTGACAAATCTCTACGCCTATCAAAGTTTCGAGACCTATCATGTTCAGCCGTTGTGGCTTCATTAGTTATTTTCATTTCCAATGATTTAACTTTATCAACCAATTCTTTCAACAGTGACTCAGATGTATCAGTGTGTTTATTTGAAGTCATTGTTTTTGTCTCGTCGATCGTAGCCACAGTCGCTGGTAGCGTCTGAGCTGGATGTGGAACGCCTAATGCTAAAGGGTGCGCATAACCTGGGTTGTACCCCATACCTACTTTGTGGAGTTCAAGTTGTGCCCTTTCAACATTTTTAGCCAATTCTATGATATCTTGCAATGTGACTGCATTGAGTTCCAACGCTCTACTGCGCAAAATAGGGTCTACTCCCGCGAGTATACGCCTAAAAACTTCTGCATTTTGTTGGTCTGCGTCATAGGTCGGGAACGCGCGTCTAACCAAATTTCGTACCTGCGCTACAAACACCTCAATGTGTTCATTCGGAGCCCTGACGCGAGCTGTAAGTGAATCCCTAAATAAGCGCAGAAACGCATCATTGTTAAAAACTTGGCACATTTCATGTTTCAACCTTTGATAATCCCCTTGTGTCGCAGGAGCGAGGCTAGCATATACTTCATAAGCTGTACCTGACAACTTATGTGGTACTAGTGAACGTAATCGTTCGTTTACGTCTCCGTCTTGGTCTAGTGTCCTTATAGCAATTTCTAGACGGTCAAACCAAGGTTCAATGACCTCCCCTGGTTTTCCCTCAAATTTTTCGGGCAATTGAATTTGGAAAGCCCAATTATTCGCCATGGTAACTACAGATTGAGCAAATTATTTTCTAAATACTTTTCAAAATATTCTAGTAAGTAGTATATACATACATACAAATATGAATACAACCTTATAATTACATCAATATGTGAATACAACAACTTACATCACCTCATAGGAATTAGTTAAACACTACTTATATTTTGTAAACACTACTGTACTATTCTTTAACTATCCATTCTTCAGTCACAAATTGGTGCTGAGGATCTTGTGCTTGTTGAAGTGATTGAGTTTCCACGTTTTCTACTTGTGGTGTTTCGGTTTGCGTGGCTATTGATGGCTGAGTCAAAATATCAATATCATTTTGGACACTCTGGTCATTTTGGACATTTTGGGCAGGCTCTTCGTTAACATGGTGAACATTGTCCTGACCCTCAGGAGAAACACGAGGCGAGGGTTGTTGTCCTGTGTATACGTCACCAATGCCATAAGGAATCGAATTTGGTTCGATACCTGGGAAAGTTTGAACTTTAATTCGTGCACTATACACTATCAACAATTTGTGTGCGGCAACTGTAATGCCTGGTAACTCCGAACAATAAAGGTTTTCCAACGAATTAGGCCCACAGGGGCTATCAAGTAGCGTGTAACCACTATGTAATATAGATTGTTTTATAATTTGACAGTGTGTGTGACTATTTAGTTTTGCAAATACTACATGACATTCAATGTCTATTGACCCTGAACTATTGTGTCCTGAATTTACAAAGTCGCCTGTTATACAAAGGAATTGTCCTTCAAAGCATGATGGCCAAGGTGCCGGAATATTGAGACCTAACATGTTTCAATAATCATTTTATACACATTTATGTTACTATTTGTAGTAGACAAAATCAGAAATCAGAAGTATCAATGCATTGAGAATATTAAGTGGGGAAAAAAAAATTTGCCGTTTAACCTAGCTTTACTGTCGATAAATGAGATTTAATTTATGAATTGTTTGGCCTTGTCTTACCGTCCATCCTACTGTTACTGTTCGCCATCGTCCGCTCACAAACACAAAATCTCCTCCTCACAATTCAAAACTTCAAAAACTTTCTGCCCCGATTGGCTACCACTGTGATAACTCGGAATTCTCCGGGTTACGCACACGCGAATTGGGTTAATTAAACAACTGATAAGAAAACACGCCACACATTGGTTACGTTCAGGAACTCCTTCTTGGTATATTGTACGACTTCTTCTCTCTTTCTCCTTCCTCCAACAACGCCCTTCTTTTCCTCTACACTCACTTTTTGTTCTGCTGCTCCCATCCCACGCTAAAGCAACACCGGCCAATCACCTCCTTACAGGGCGTGCCTAGGCACTTAGACCATGTAACAAGGTGATTGTCCATCGTCCCAGTCACGTGGATTATGGGGGGCAGCATACTATAATGTATTAAAGTGATTACTATGCTATAATCTTGGGGAAAATAGTGGTGTAAGCATTAAAGGTGAAACGAAAACGTTTCACCTTCTTTTGCCTCACCTACACATTTATGTATTGTTTAGTGGCACATAATTAATAATGATATTATTAATCATGTCTCACTTTGTAGGATATGATATTCTTACAATATCAATACTATTAAAGGGACATTAAGTGGTGTTGAAAATTTTAAATGTTTAAAAATTTACTTCAGAATTCAAGATGAACATTAAAAATTAGAGAATAAAGGTATTGTTTTTAGACCGTACCCGTGTTATATTGTCTGACATAAATGCGTTCGATAGTATTATTTTTTGCGTAGAACAACTCCGCCGCCCACAAACATTCCATCCAACCACATGCGATGAGTAAACCATGCGTAAGCGTCGTGGCGCCGGCATAAACGCAGGAAAAGCGCTAAAGACGCACTGCAGAAGTGCGCGTTATGGAACAAACCACGCATTGTGAAGGTCGGGCGCACTGTTAAAACGTAAGCCCCACCTCCCCGTGTTAAGTTGTCTCATCTAGATGTCACCGATTTCTCTGAGAACCAATGATTGCTTAAACTTTCTTAGCTGTTTAAGAATTGCCATTATTGTTGTTTCTACTAACAAAAACACACCAAAACTTGATTAATAAAACAATATCGCTATTTATTGAAAAAACGCCCTCTATGCAAATATGGTTCGCGTTATGTATCACGCGTACTGCAGGGGGATACTGTCGGACGTAAAATGCTCGTCCCGGCTGTACGAGCATTTTTGAATCGATGTTTTCTTGTACAAAGAGGGCTGATTTTTCTTAATCCTTATACATGTAGGTGTAAAGTTCATACATGTAATACAATTATAAAAATATACTAATCCCAGTTTTTATCATATATTGAGGGCGCAGCCTCCAACACATCTCTTAGTGTCCCTTTAACTAAAACTTCCAGTCATAATCCCTAGCGGATGGTTTTGGAAGTCAACTCTACAAGGTACAAGGTACTTTTAGCTTTAAAGGCTTTTATCCAGAATCCTGGGCCAGGTTTGAACGTCTTCTCTTCTTGTCTTCTGATAATATTCTTAACACATGTAATATGATATTATCTGATGATATTGTCACGAGATATAAGTGTGTTAGTGTCATAGACCTGACGGGGAAGTCCTCTTTTGGTCTATACACTGGCGCGTTCGATTTGATCGGAAGGTCCCGGGGCCGGGTTCAATTCCCGGCTGGTGCTCCGAAATGTTGCAGGTATATCTCGTAAATTATTATATGTTTAGGGCGGTACGTGACAAAGTTGGTGGCAGCGGTGGCCCCTGGTGTTTCTTAACACCAGGGCGGGCCCACCCATTGTGGAGCGTATTCAATATTGTAGTAAAGTTGTATTTACGGCACGATGTCGATGACGTGCCTTGTTTAGGGGGGGGGGGTATTGTCACGAGATATAAGTGTGTTGGCTATATCTTGCCTCACGTCCCGGTCAACTTTAAGCCCCCTAGCTTACTGAAAATTGAAATGTAATATTGTATAAATAAATAATTATTAATGTAGTAATAAAAACAATAATACTGGTTGAAACCATGTTAGCAATATGTTTTGAATGAAAAGATTGAAATGCTTATAATAGTGTGCCGCCCTCTCTCCCTATATATAATCTTGATACGCGTCCCGTTGCCGTGTTAAATACAATAATTTCCCATTGACCGGGATGCGAGTCAGGATTATATATATAGTGTGCCGCCCTCTCTCCCTATATATAATCTTGATACGCGTCCCGTTGCCGTGTTAAATACAATAATTTCCCATTGACCGGGATGCGAGTCAAGATTATATATATAGTGTGCTCGAACCCCTCTCTCCCTATATATAATCTTGATACGCGTCCCGTTACCGTGTTAAATACAACAATTTCCCATTGACCGGGACGCGAGTCAAGATTATATAATAGGTATGGATATCAACTGTCTATAGTGTTCAATGGCCCGCCAGGGCGAGAAAAGGGGATTTCTTTTGGGGGCTAATTTGCGTAGCAAAAAAGAGGGGATTTGTATTTTTTGGGGGGAAGAAGGAAGAATTTTTGATGCGGGACGTTTAAAATCCACAAAAAAGGGTTGATTTTAAACGTCCCGCATGGTCATAAAGCCGAATTTAATCAAAAAAGTGAACGGGAAGTTTAAAATCCGCAAAAAAGGGTTGATTTTAAACGTCCCGCATGCCGCATGGCCATGGCATAAACCATAATTTAATTATAATGAACGGGAAGTTTTAAATAAACCTTTTGGGGCCACTGACTTTAAACATTCCGCTGAGATATTCCCTAGTTTCCTTACCACTACCACTCTATAATGCCTTTTATAAGATGGCCATTTACGGAATATCATCTATCTCCTAATTGGACTATGGCCTGGGAAAATGTCACAAAAAGTCAATGCCACGCGCGAGCGCTGACGCATTCATATCATCATTACGGAATAAAGCTAATTGTTACTATAATGCGATTTATTCCGTGTACTAATATTTTGTTTTTGATGTTAGTGAATTATGCTCTATCGATGCCTTTTATAAGATGGCCATACGGAATTTATCTATCTCCTAATTGGACTATGCATGGCCTGGGAAAATGTCACAAAAAGTGAACCAAAATACCACGCGCGAGCGCTGACGCATTCATATTATCATTACGGAATAAAGCTAATTGTTACTATAATGCGATTTATTCCGTAAATATTTTGTTTTATGTTTGAATCATGCCGCTAATGTCTTGAAGACTTATGGCCATTTACGGAATAAATCTATCTCTTTTGGCTATGGCCTGGGAAAATGTCACAAAAAGGGAACCAAAATGCCACGCGCTAGCGTTTCTGACGCATTATTTACGGAATAAAGCTAAATTGTTACTATAATGCGATTTATTCCGTACATATTTTGTTTTATGTTTGAATCATGCCGCTAATGTCTTGATGTCCATTTACGGAATAAATCTATCTCTTTGGGCTATGGCCTGGGAAAATGTCACAAAACGTGAACCAGAATGCCACGCGCGAGCAGACGCATTCATATTATCATTACGGAATAAAGCTAATTGTTACTATAATCTGATAATGCGATTTATTCCGTACATAAGTTTTGTTTTATGTTTGAATCACTGCCACTAATGTCTTGTAAAAGATGGCCATTTACGGAATAAATCTATCTCTTTGGGCTATTGGAAAATGTCACAAAAAGGGAACCAAAATGCCACGCGCTAGCGTTTCTGACGCATTATTTACGGAATGAAGCTAAATTGTTACTATAATGCGATTTATTCCGTACATATTTTGTTTTATGTTTGAATCATGCCGCTAATGTCTTGATGGCCACTTGATTATGTATAAGATTATATATATAGTGTGCTCAAGCTCTCTCTCCCTATATATAATCTTGATACGCGTCCCGTTACCGTGTTAAATACAATAATTTCCCATTGACCGGGACGCGAGTCAAGATTATATATATATAGTGTGCTCGAACCCCTCTCTCCCTATATATAATCTTGATACGCGTCCCGTTACCGTGTTAAATACAATAATTTCCCATTGACCGGGACGCGAGTCAAGATTATATAATAGGTATGGATATCAAACTGTCTATAGTGTTCAATTGGCCCGGAGGGCGAGAAAAGGGGATTTCTTTTGGGGGCTAATTTGCGAAGCAAAAAGCGGGGATTTGTATTTTTGGGGGGGAAGAAGGAACAAATTGATGCGGGACGTTTAAAATCCGCCAAAATAAGTTGATTTTAAACATCCCGTATTATTAAGCAGTGTTGTTTGTATGTACGGGACGTTTAAAATCCTCTACTGAAACTGGGCTGATTTTAAACGTCCCGCATTCATCTTGGAATAATGTTTCCAATATGAAATCATGTTTACCGTGAATCTAAGGTCCTATAATTGATGCTTTACATAAATATTATTACATTGACCATCGACTCCCTATAATATAATCTTGATACGCGTCCCGTTGCCGTGTTAAATACAATAATTTCCCATTGACCGGGATGCGAGTCAAGATTATATACACTTGTGCTCGAACCCCTCTCTCCCTATATATAATCTTGATACGCGTCCCGTTACCGTGTTAAATACAATAATTTCCCATTGACCGGGACGCGAGTCAAGATTATATAATAGGTATGGATATCAAACTGTCTATACTGTTTTACTGGCCAGTTTGTTATTGCCCATTCACAAAACCGTGTTTTGAATGCCCACGGGCCGTGTACAGTATCGTCTGCGCTATCTCAACTCTATATTCTGCCCTCTCTTGATCAGTTCAATTTAGATTGCTTTTATCGTATAGGTGGCGTTAACATTATACGCGAAACAGCAGCAGACAGCAGGAAACACCTGCATAAAACAGACAAACACCTCTAGAAACACCGTGATTAATTTTCAGTAAGTTAGGGGGCCCATAGTTGACCTCGACCGGGACGTGAGGCAAGACATTGCCAGTGTGTTAGGGGCGTACATCACTAATTCGGCTCCCATAGACTTTACATGCTTTGGAGGCTGTGTTCAAATCGCTCTAACCTGAGTTAGCTCGCGAATTTTTCTCTGAAATTTTGATATGTTTTAACACAAACGGTATTTTATAACATATCTGAAACTCAACCCCGGGTCATCAGGTGGATTTTTAGCTAGAAGCCGGCACGTCAGAGTGTACTGATTTTGTTACTTATAAGTCGGCTTTTACCCGTGCATGCAACGTGTGTGTAAATCGGTCCGTAAAATTATGTTTCAGTTAAAATCACGTATTTTCTTTTTGAAACATTAAATATACATTCTTAGGAATACGCAGAACACAAATTTGACACAAAAACAATAATGATTAGTTTCATTTGCTACCATTCTTTCCGTCAAATAGGAACTATTATCGTACTCAACTTTGCCGGAAGTGCCGCGTATTATCGAATTAGTGGTGTACGCCCTTGAAGAGCACTTTTTTTTCAAAAGTCATATCAATCATATACCATTGTTTTCAGTGTTAAATTTTGAGTTTAAATGCCAAATCTTATAGAATTCTGAAAAATCATTGGCTCACACGGGTTCTTTGAAGTAGGCCTACGGTCATTATTTGCGAGTTTGTGATTAAAAAACCCGCCCAAGACTGCATGTATTTTGTTGGTACTCGTTACCATGCACATGCCCTTGGCGAGTGAAACCACCGGGAACTAGTGATGTGTACCTTGAAGAGCACTTTTTTTTCAAAAGTCATATCAATCATATACCATTGTTTTCAGTGTTAAATTTTGAGTTTAAATGCCAAATCTTATAGAATTCTGAAATATAGTTTTAGAGATGTAGTCATTTGAAGAGGCGTATCGCCATGCGTAAATTTGTATTTTGCGCGTGTTTTTTAAAAACTATCTCCGTGCCGCGTGGAATGCACACGAAGTAGGCCTACTGTCTTCAGTAGATAGCATCCCGTGCATCGGCAAGTTTTGTGATTTTATACTGTATGAAGTCATTGAAACTTTTCAAAAAATGAACAATATAAGAATATAAACACATTTTGCCCGAAAGGATAAGCATTTTAAGTGATAAATTACTCTCGACACATAATGCAATTCGCCCAAAACTAGTAAATTTCGATATCCGCGATCGTCCGTCACCCTTTGATCGAGTTGTCAAACGGTGTTGGGCGGACATCATCTGACAGAAATTTACTACATTTGTTGCAGCACTGATGATATGTCAGGTTGAAAATTGAAAAGTTAAAGAAACTTTTAATCTTATAGACCTCTACACTATTTTCTGAGTCGGAAGCTCCCCCCCCCCCCCCCCCCCCCCCCCCACCCACCGTATTTCAAATAATGTCGCATTTTCCTATTAATAAAAGGCGGGTTTACGTTTTTATACTGCAAAAATATGAAGTTTTGTGAAACCAAAACATTGTTTTAATCAAGAAGAAGTCGAATATATTCAATTTCCATACATCCAACTTCTTTTTATAATGGTCTGTTGTCTATCTCATGGGCAAAATGGGGGGGAAATCGTAAAAAAAGTAAAAAAATCATTGGCTCACACGGGTTCTTTGAAGTAGGCCTACGGTCATTATTTGCGAGTTTGTGATTAAAAAACCCGCCCAAGACTGCATGTATTTTGTTGGTACTCGTTACCATGCACATGCCCTTGGCGAGTGAAACCACCGGGAACTAGTGATGTGTACCTTTAAGGGCGTACATCACTAATTCGGCTCCCATAGACTTTACATGCTTTGGAGGCTGTGTTCAAATCGCTCTAACCTGAGTTAGCTCGCGAATTTTTCTCTGAAATTTTGATATGTTTTAACACAAACGGTATTTTATAACATATCTGAAACTCAACCCCGGGTCATCAGGTGGATTTTTAGCTAGAAGCCGGCACGTCAGAGTGTACTGATTTTGTTACTTATAAGTCGGCTTTTACCCGTGCATGCAACGTGTGTGTAAATCGGTCCGTAAAATTATGTTTCAGTTAAAATCACGTATTTTCTTTTTGAAACATTAAATATACATTCTTAGGAATACGCAGAACACAAATTTGACACAAAAACAATAATGATTAGTTTCATTTGCTACCATTCTTTCCGTCAAATAGGAACTATTATCGTACTCAACTTTGCCGGAAGTGCCGCGTATTATCGAATTAGTGGTGTACGCCCTTAGTGTCATAGACCTGACGGGGAAGTCCTCTTTTGACTTTTGTAAAATTGTAATTCATGAATTGTATACTATTTTTTAAACACTAAACAGGTAAGGTGAGTCTCTTCTCACCTTTCCTGCACTAAAACACTAACAGTAACACTAACATGACTAACACTATAAAAGTAACACCACCATGACTACACAGACAGACTCATGACACAGCCTTACCGGTTATGAAAATTTTGAAAATGAGAGAGTTGAGCCGAGTTGAGAGCAATTCTGGACCTGGTTGACTACTGCTAAAAGTACTAAGATATGTGCGGGCTTTCTTGCATGCTGGGGAAATTACCATTGCATGATATTGACAGAACTCTGGAATTCCCACAGAATTATAGGAATTCCCCAAAAGGGATCCCCAAAGAGCTATTTTGATTTATAACCTCTGACCTCATAGTTCGGTGGTTTTAGGTTATTTAAAAATGTCTTTATTCCAAATACGAACATGTTTTATTGTTATTGTTATATATTTCAAAATTCTGAATTTGTTTTTCTTTGGTATGTGAACTAATTAAAACTTAACGAAAACAGATAGATAAACGCACAAGGAAGCAAGTCACAAAAAAAGAGAAACAGAAACAGAAACTTTAAAAGTTTCTATAATATTTTCATTGAAACAGCGCCACCAACGACAGGGTCATTTATTTTCTTGGTTTGGTAGTAATGTGCATACATTTGAGCAGGGATACTATTAATTTTGGGATAGGAAAGTCGTATACTAACACACGTAGCGAAAACGGGGCCGTTTGCATAAATTACATAAATTATTGTAATCATCGGAATGTGTCGGTGACCGGCGTTGAACACGTTTAACAGTGTTTAACCAGGTTTAACGTAATATTTGGTCAGCATAGGTTTGAGGGCGTTGTGGATTTAAACAAACGACGGTGGCCACGCGAAACCTAAATGTTGAATACGTAATGAATCAATAAGGTGAATAACACGTAATCGCGAATGTTAATCTTATCATTTTGACAAATTCATCATAATTAGAAGAATTGTCATCGTTAACCGGGCGATGACTGTTAAAAATAATTCAAAATAGTGCACTCCGGATCCCGGATCCCCGGGGGGTCACTCACATATAACAGTGCGTCGCATCCGCGTTAATAAAAACGTCGAAAATGGGTCGGATTTTGAGTATATAGCGTCGTCGACGTTTTTTAAAATAAGGGGTCATTTTTTGGCTCTTTCGACGTTTAGGGGTTCATTTTCAAACCATAGTTTTCGCCATAATGGGTCAAATTTTCTGGGTATAAATCGGCCGGTAAAAAGACGTCTGTTTTCGTGCAACCCCTCTGAACTAATACGGGAACTAATATCATCCTCACACAACAACGCGAAAGCAAATGCCTCACGGAAATGTATATGTGGCGTCTGTCTGATATTGGCATATTGGACACGTGAAACGTGCGTATGAGACTATTGGCCATCGCTGGTTCCCGGGCTGGTTCCCACTCTCAATATTTCGCGTATACCGGCCGATGAACGAAGCTGCAAGTCACATGGAATCGGGCATGGAATAAATATAAATTCTACACGGAAAATACCCGGGAAATATTCCAAAGTGAAACGTCGGTAAGTACACACAGTTTTGCTTACTCATAAAAGTATAAAATGGAAGGGATATCATGAATAATTGTGCATTGAAATGTACAGACATGAAACATTAACAATACGACTGAAATAAGTCTCTTTTTTTGCTGTCATGATTCAAAGTTTTATTACGCCATTATGGGTATGAAATGATAACACTTGACGCCATTACGCCATTATGGGTATGAAATGATAACACTTGACGCCAATAAGGGTATCAAATTAACTTCCACCAGTTACGCCAATATGGGTCAGTTTTGAGGGTTGATTAACAAGCATGGGTAGCACTTTTATATGTGAGTGACCCCCCCGGGCCCGGATCCCGTTGACATAATTGGGTCGTCTGAGAGACGCGTGGCCAGCGTCGTGTCGTCTGCTACAATCACGCCTGATCAGTATAGCGCCACCAGTTCTATGCTGACCAAATTTTCATTTAAAAGTGGACCCGATCGGCAAGCTCACTGGCATACCCCTGATTTGAGTTTAATAATAATATCATACATCAACATTATTATTGTCTGTGTATTTATTAATTAACAACAAAAACATATTTTATGCATGTATTTTAAGGGGAATATCTTGTCTTTGTGTCAATACCAACAAAAAACATTTATTAATACCATACTAATACTAATATTAACGGTACAATAACATCCTATACCCACTGAAACGATGCACAACGGTCCTATTTTTTTAAATACCGCCATCTATAATAATAGCTTTGTTACATTTTGGAGGCGGGACTTGTGATCAAATATGCATATTCATTACGAAAGGTGATGAATAATGTAAATCGCAAGGCGGACTTTTAACCAATGAGGTGACATCAACTTTCTTGTCTCTGGATGGGGTAATTAATTAATAGGGTGATTTTATCTAATTATTTAAAGATGAAAGGGTAGGCCTACACATTTACCAAAGGATGCCCAGCTATCTTTTGAACCATGGTTGATATCCTATCACCTAACAATAACACTAACACTATAGGCATATTATGTGATCTTTTCCAGAGCGCGCCCTCTATTCATTATTTTTTTTAGAAAGTAGATTTTCTTGCAGATTTACATTTCCGATCATAAATCATACATACATTCCAAGTTACAGAGCGATACGATTCCTAATTACCTCAAAATCATGGTTTTAGAGTGAATTTAGAGTGAAAAATATAAACTGTCGGGATTCCGACAGTTTATTTTCACTCTAAAACCATGATTTTGAAGTAATTAAGAATCGTATCGCCTTGTAACTTGGAATGTATGCATGATTTATGATCAGAAATGTAAATCTGCAAGGAAATCTGCTTTCTATTTTTGTTTCGATGTTGAGGGCGCTCCCTGGAAAGATCACATAATATACCTTTAAACAGGCAAGTGGTATATCAATCATGTATTGTGTGTGATCACAGCAAATGGATTGAGTATAGGTCAAATAGTGTTTACAATTATGTTACACCATTTGTAGTGATGAAGCAATCAAATGATGTCATATGTTCATGTAAAATACTGATAATTCCTGTATAAATATTGGTAGGCCTACGTTAGAACAATTTGGTAAAATGATTATGTTGATACTAAATCATGAAAGTACAAGGTACAAAAATTGAATTTGTTACAAATATGATGTAGGGGAATATGGGGCAACTGGTCCTATGGGGCAAGTGGTCCGAAATGAAGGATTTTGTAATTGTATGGCATACTGCTTTCTTTTGAACAGTGCGACTTTTGTTGAAACTTGACATATGCCTATAGGCCTATCCTTACCTTCTACAATCCAAAACATTTGGAACTTTAGGATATTTACACATGTGATATTCTCCAGATCTTTGAAGCCTTGAGTGAGTGATTGAAAATTCACAGATAGTATGGGCGATATATGAAAATGGGTTTAGATCATGTTTAATGTACTTTATATGATTGATAGATATGCAACAGTTAATATATAGGCCTACATGCAGAACAGTCGTCTTAAGATGCTAGGTGCATATTGCATTTGATGGGTGCTATTGTAGTGTGCTTTTTTAGGGACTTTCCGAAATATGATTAAAACCATATAAGGTTGTGGTTGAAATGACCGTAAAACGGCGCATATTGCTAACTTGGGACATTGGTGGTTTGGATTTGCGATCAATATTATCCTTTAAAGAATGCTTCAACTCAAATCATTATCACGGGTATTCATTTGGTAGAGTTATTAGTTTATGAATTTGCAAATAACAAAGTAGGCCTACACCATTTCTTATTTTATCTAAAGACACTCGTCTACTTGTAGGACCCGAACGCCGTAGTATTTGCGAATTCAAAGATACTCGCTGGATACAGAAATCTGTGTTATGGCTAAAAACAAAAATGCAGTTTTGCCTTTTTTCTGAAATGTATTGGAGTTATTGATTATTATGACAAATGGTGGTATGTTTTAAAACATTTTGGCGTAAAATTTATTACGTCACAGGCGTGTTTGAATAATGTTTCATCTCGACAAAGTGCTAGGTCATTTTTGTTGGGGCAAGTGGTCGGAAGGGGTATGGGGCAACTGGTCCGCCTGCAAAAACTTAATCAAAATTGTAAAATTCATTTTGAAAATTAGTTGTTAGTGTCAATAAAACATGACTCGGTATTGAAATGTGAATAGAATATGAAATAATTCACATTCTTTCTAGTTCTTAGACATTTTGGGGCATTTTGGGTCCAATACCACTATTTCTGCTTTTTTGAAGGATTACAATATGACATGAAATTGCTTTAGAATGGTTTACAACCTCGGTATTGATAATGTGAATTACATCTTTATTATATTTTGAATGGTGTCTGTAAAACGTATTTGCAATGACTAAATATCATGATTTATGTATTTTATCCACTGCTTTTTGTGTATATTAACCGTTGGGTCATCATTGTCATATTGTCTAACTTCCCCTGTAACATGAAAAGCTGGCTAAATATCAAGATGGTTTATTATAAGTACTAGGACCTAAATGATGATTATATGAAGTAAATAAAATCATTAAAGAAAAGGGTATATAGACAAATGTATGGGGCATCTGAATATCACAACCATGTAACCATTTAATTAGGTTCATACCGTTTTATCTAATAAATGTGCAGTCGAAAATTTCGCTTGCTTTGTACACCATTAGTATACTGCTATTTACACGTTAACCACGAAAACTGTATAAAACATGGGTTTCATGGGATATCCTTTTTACATGTTAAATAATATGGAAATGTGTTTGTAAAGAAAATACTGCCTAGTTTCC